>JBBBDQ010000891.1:607500-787500 GCA_037127315.1 Ascarosepion bandense | reverse complement strand
CAGGATGTCACACAGGTGACAGTTAAAAATGAAAAGCGGTATATTTTAAATGGTCATCTGTGCAGTGCTAGTGAACTTAAGCAAGTGGCAATGATGTCTTGATCTAGCTAATGCCTTACTATTATGTGAAAGTTATTTCTGTGCCACTCTGTATTTTGACTATGTTGACATCTAATTCAGTTTTAATTAAATTTTTTTTTTTTTTTTTTTTTTTTTTTTTGCAAGATGCAAATTTGGTCACTTACATTTGTTGTGAAGGTAAAAAAATCATAACTCACTTTAAACAAAAATAAATTCAACAAGAAATTAAAATCTTGTTTGGTTGATACTATAATAATAATAATATGATGATAATAAAAATGCAGTGTTGTCAGCAGGGATTCTTCATGTGTGTTTTCTAGTTTTAATTGCATTGGCAAGATAAACTAGGGATTACAGTGTAGTGAACAATTTTCGGCTTTTACAAGTTGATCCAAAAGTAGGTAGACAATAAATGATAACATCTATTTTGAGATTACATATAAAGTTATATTTAATAATACAATTATTACATTGACATATATATATGGTGGTCCAAAAGTAGATGAACAGTAAATGATAACATTTATTTTCAGATTAAATATACAATTATATTTACTAATAAAACCATTGCATTGAAAATTATTTTTTATTGTGTACAATAATATAAAAGCACTTAATTTTTATCAATATAGGTGCTGAAACTGTTGTCCATCACAATTTACACAGCTTTGAAGTCTACTCTTCACACTTTGTCAAACATTTTTTGCACAAGTCTCTTTGTGTATTAATTTCTAGAAATGCATCTCTTATGTAATTTTTCAAATCACCATTGCTTTTTGGCTTTTGACTTTGTCCTTGAGTACTCCACAGAAGAAGAAATCCACTGAAGTCAGGTCAGGTGAATGTGCTGGTCAATAAATTGAACTTTTTCAGCCAGTCCATTTCTCAGGAAGTGTTTCATCAAGATACTCACGGACTGCTCTTAAATAATATGGAAGGGCCCCATTTTGTTGGAAACAAGAAGCATCATTGTAATAATATAAGTGATACACAAACCTATTCCACTTACTTTTGGATCACCTTGTATATAATAAAAAATATTTACTGACAATCAGTCAGTTAAGTGCCATATGTGATACACGCTTGGGCAATCATGTCTTGAAAGAGACATGACTGACTGGGCAGAAGATTATCCCTCAGTAGGTTGCCATTACTTTCTGCAGTAGACTGGTTACCAACCAAGGCTATAGAACCCAATCTGTCCTGTTATTTAACCCATAACTGGAAGGAATAAATGGATTAATACCTTTCCCAAATGTATTTGTGCGTAAGTGAATGCAATGAATTCAACTGGAATTCGAACTCGGCTCCCCGATTTCTTGTTCCGAGCCGATATCCAATGCTCCACAACGCACATCCAACGCACATCTTACTGACAATACCTTTCTAAAAGAAATAGTTGACAAACGTTAAAGTTCAAAATGTGCACTTTTACTGAATATGAAATAGATAGCAGAGAGGATCAGAAATTCTTCAAATTGCTATGAAATAATCTAAATTTTTTTTTTTTTACCTCTCCACATTTTGTGATGTTGATTTTCATGTAAAATTTTTGTTCGGTTTTAGGCTGAAAAGATTGCATCCCAAATGATAACTGAAGGAAGGATGACCGGTTCAGTTGATCAGATAGCCTCCATTGTACATTTTGAAAGTAAGTCAAATTTATTGCTTCCCATTTCAGCAATTTGGATCTCTGCCCACAAGAAAGTTTTTTTAATTGTATCACCCCGAGCAAGGCGGTAACGCCACTGATGTGCAGGGGGCTACGTAATAGTGAAAAGATTGGAAAAGAGAAAGCCGGAAACCATATCCTAAGCAGGGAACAAGGGATGAGCCTCTTAACCTGTTCAATAAAAAAAAAAAAAAAAAAAAAAAAAAGACAGATTTTTCCCTTGACTCCACTATTATTTTAACTTCCTTTCCTCCTTGGCAATGTTTATTCTTTTAAAAAGTGAAGATGGGAATTGCAATAAAACGTAAACATATGTTGAAAGTGAATTTACATTATTTTTTTTATGATTAAGAATTGATTACTTGAAGTAGAATCCAATGTCTTGGAAGTTATGATGTCATTGTCTTAGTTGTGAAATACCAACCAACTGGCAAGATTTTATTTATTTAGCTACAGTTTTCCTCACCCACTTTTCTCCATATCATAGTTTCTTACATAATAGTAGATACAATAGTCTTAAGGCGTGAAAATTTGTGATAAAAAGCAGATAGTTAAGTGCCATACATGATACGCACTTGGGCAATCATGTCTCGAAAGAGACACGACTTATTGGGCAGAAAATTTTCTTGCAGTAAGTTGCCATCACTTTCTGCAGTAGACTGGTTGCTGACTAAGGATGTCCTGCTATTTAACCCATAGCTAGAGGAAGAAGTGATGGATTAATACCTTTTTCCAAGGGTATTCGCACGTAAATATATGCAACAAATTCAACTGGAATTCAAATTTGGCTCTCTAATTTTTCGTTCTGATCCCATATCTACTGCACCAAGACACACATCCACAAAAAAAGCAAAGATAACAAAGAAAAACTTGTCAAAATTAATAATTATTTAATCCAAGAAATAAGAAGGAAGGACCCCCCCCCATCAAAACTGAAAAGTATAAACTGGTTTTTCTATTACAATAATTATTTCCTCAAAAAAGTAGTATCTGCTGCTAAATCAATGTATACCAAATATTTTCTTGTAGGGAAATGGCTAATATTACCATTACAATTGTTTGCTAATTCATTCGGTATTCTACCAGTAAAAAAAAAAATTAAATACTTTTTAGAAAATAAAGAGTATTTTCCCTAATGTTGATTGTTGTTGTGTTAGAAAAATTGTTTATTTGACCATGTGATCACTAACGTGTAATATTAATTCTTTCTTTTTTTTTCTTTCCCTATCAACAGCACATGAAGCCCTTCCAAATTGGGACAAACAAATCCAGAGTTTGTGTGTTCAAGTAAACCTCATTATTGAACGTATATCTGAAAAGGAACCTGACTGGATGATAAAATACATGTAGATGCTGTGACTGCACAAGAAGTCTTTCTGTTCTAAGTGTGTGCCAGCAAGGGAGCATATGAGTGTGTGCATGAGACAGACAGACGGAGCAAGACTGGTGTGTCACCCCCAACCCAACCCTGCATACACAGAGATACAGAAACAGACTGCAAAAGAGAGAGATAGATCAACCTGTACACCAATTGCTGGGCATCTGGCTGTGTTATCCACCCTGCCTTGGTACTTGTGCTCCTCCCTCCTTTTCCACTTTGGGATGTGAAGCCATTGCTATTGATGACAGCATTCGTTATTATTATTATTATTGATAAACGTGGCGTTTAGGGTTGAGAAGATCTATTTGGTTCTCCCCCTTTAGTCACTGGTTCCAAGATGAAAGCAACAAACAAAAAAAGAACAAAAAAAAAAAACCCTCCTTTGCTACAGAAATGCATAAAGACTTTGAAAAGATGACAAATAAATTTGGTATTATTAATAAACAAAAACTTTCAAAAGATTTGTTTTGGGGTTATTAATATTTTTAATCTTTTTTTTCATTGCTTTATTTGAAATAGAAAGCGAAAAATCTGCAATGTTACTGGTCCTGACCTGGCATCTCACCTTTAGTCACTTTCCCACTGCTATAATGTAGCTTCCCTCTGCTTTTTCTATAAATACTTTCATGGTAATTGTTCTGATGAACTTTCTTCTTTGAAACTTAAATTATATGAATTTAAGTGCTGTACCAAAATGGTGACAAGGTTTTATCATTCTTCATTTGAAATGGCTAGATGTAAGTTCTATGCTAATAGTTTCTTCTCTAACACTTCTTACTTGTGAAATGCTCTTCCAGCTTTTTGCTACCCAGTCAAATTTAATCTTCAAAAGTTTCAATTGTATTCAGTCATGTTTGTCTGTCTGTCTCTCCATGATCAAGATATTTCAAGACCCCTTGGATGGCTTCCAATGAAACTTTCAGAGATGATTGGCCTCATGACGAGCATGAACTGATTTGATTTTGGGGTCAACCTTGTACCGGATAAGGTTTCTAAGTTATTTTTTTTGGTTTTATTAATAAAATTTACGTTTTTATGTTTCACTTACCAGATAGCAAATTACCTCCTCGGAACCATTTTGAATACTGAATTACTTCCTATGTTTTATTTTGCATTTAATTTTGAGAGCAGTCAAGTTCATTGCAGTCATTTATTTCTCATTTTATTAATCATGTCTTGCTGATACTGACATGTCTGTATTGCGTTGGCAGAAGTTTTTTATTGGGTCAAGTCACATGGCCCAGTGGATATAGAGATTGGTTAGTTCCTGTGACTTGACGCAAACAGTTGTTCAATACCAGGCTACAGCAGTGATGAACAAGTAACTTGCAGGGTTAGAGGGAGATAACTCATGACTTCCAATCGAGCATTACTATGCAAGGAATGAGGATGATATACCCCAGTGATTGTAATAAAGGGTTTGGTTTGAAATTCCTAGCACCTGAAGAAGGCTTGAGCAAACAACAGCCGAAACATCATACAAATGGCAACAAAGATTCGGACAATACTCCAAATAATGTAAATACTGTACATACTAGCTCATCTCAGAACTATAGACAAACTTTTTCAAATTTCTGAATAAGTTATTTACATCATTTGGACTTGTCCTAATGTTTATTGTTGCATTCACAATGTTTCGGCCATTGTATACTCCAACTTTCTTCAGGTGATTGGAATTTTGAACTGAACGCTTTATTTTATTCATTAGGGTAGATGGTTCTTGTTCCATGATTAATGCTCTTTTGAATGTCTTTGTTATCTCCAATTAATTCAACTCTCTAATGATTGAAATAAAGGGTTCAAAATTTCAATCACCTAGAGAAGGTCAGTGTGTACAACAGCTGAAACATCACGAATATGACAATAAAGATGAGGACAACAGTCCAAACCATGTAAATAATTACAATACCTCATCTCAGAATTATAGACATATATTGAAGGTGAATATGACAACAATGATGAGGACAACAGTCGGAACAATGTAAATAGTGTAAATAGTTACAATATCTCATCTCAGAAATATAGACATATATTGAAGGTGAATATGACAACAATGATGAGGACAACAGTCCGAATAATGTAAATAGTGTAAATAATTACAATACCTCATCTCAGAAATATAGACATATATTGAAGGTGAATATGACAACAATGATGAGGACAACAGTCGGAACAATGTAAATAGTGTAAATAATTACAATACCTCATCTCAGAATTATAGACATATATTGAAGGTGAATATGACAACAATGATGAGGACAACAGTCCGTATAATGTAAATAGTGTAAATAATTACAATACCTCATCTCAGAAATATAGACATATATTGAAGGTGAATATGACAACAATGATGAGGACAACAGTCGGAACAATGTAAATAGTGTAAATAGTTACAATATCTCATCTCAGAAATATAGATATATATTGAAGGTGAATATGACAACAATGATGAGAACAACAGTCGGAACAATGTAAATAGTGTAAATAATTACAATACCTCATCTCAGAATTATAGACATATATTGAAGGTGAATATGACAACAATGATGAGGACAACAGTCCGAATAATGTAAATAGTGTAAATAATTACAATACCTCATCTCAGAAATATAGACATATATTGAAGGTGAATATGACAACAATGATGAGGACAACAGTCGGAACAATGTAAATAGTGTAAATAGTTACAATATCTCATCTCAGAAATATAGACATATATTGAAGGTGAATATGACAACAATGATGAGGACAACAGTCCGAATAATGTAAATAGTGTAAATAATTACAATACCTCATCTCAGAAATATAGACATATATTGAAGGTGAATATGACAACAATGATGAGGACAAAAGTCCGAATAATGTAAATAGTGTAAATAATTACAATACCTCATCTCAGAAATATAGACAAATATTTTGAACAAGTTGTTTTATACAAATGGTAAACTTTCAAAACTTTTTTTCTTTGTTGCTTTTAAATGTGCTGCATTCAGTCAAGGATTTTGGTCTTTGTTTATGTAACGGTTTTTGGCTAATTTGCTTCAAGTGATATCATTTGTAATGGTCAAACTTAATTTTGACAGTATTTTTTTTTTTTTTACACAATTCAGTATATGATTTCTGATTAATAAAATACCATTATTTACATTGTTTGGACTGTTGTCCTCATCTTTATTGTCATGTTTACTATGTTTCGGTGGCTGTATGTTCTGACTTTCGTCAGGTGCTAAAAGTTTCATCCTGATCCCTTTATTTTGATCAGTGTTGAATATCATTGGATATGCATTGTGGTGCAGTGGATATTAGTTCAGAACAAGAAATCAGAGAGCCGAGTTCAAATTCCAGTTGCATTCACATATGTGCAAATACCCTTGGGTATCTAATATCAGGATAGATTGGGTTCTATAGCCTTGATCGGCAACCAGTCTACTGCAGGAATTAATGGCAACCTACTGCAGGAAAATCTTCTGCCCAGTCAGTCATGTCTCTTTTGAGACATAATTGCCCAAGTGTGTATCACATGGCACTTAACTACATGACATGAATGACATACAGTCAGTTATTTCCCTTTAAATCAACTCTGTAACTTAGAGAGTTGAGTTAAAGAGAGATATCTACATGACAATTGGAAGTAACATTGCACTTGGAATGAGAACCAAATACCCTAGTGAACGAAATACAGGGTTTGGTTCAGAATTCCTAGGACCTGAAGAAGGTTGGAATATACAACAACCGAAACATTGTAAACATGGCAATAAAAAAGAGGACAACAGTAAATACTATCTTATCTCAGAAGTATAGACAAATACTGAATAAAATACCCTATTTAATTTTCGCTGATTCCTCGAATTTTTAAGAGTTTCTTTGCATTAGGTCCTATATAATATTTTCATGTCATCTAATATTTTGTGAATATTAAAATTAACAATTGATTCTCTACCTTGTTTCGATGCTATAAATAAAAGTACTTTGTAATATATGTATATATTTTGGCATATCTTACTTTACAAGCTTTTTTCTCTTTTTTATTTTTTTATTTTTTTTATTTTTATTTTATCTACAATACCTAGTTTCTTGAAAATAATATTTGTAGTAGCATCTTTGTCACCAAAAGCGTATGTGTGTGTGATTTTTTTTTTTTTAAATCATTTCAGCCCAAGCAAAGCAGGAGTGCTGCTAGTATACAGGGATTACTGTGAGAGAAAAGACTGCATACAGAGGTGTATTGAGGAAAGAATAAAAAATGAACAGGATCCATGAAGATGGCAACTGGCATTGCATTTAAATTTTTGAAGAAGGTAGCTATTAGGGAAGCAAGTAAATGGAAGGGAGTTCCACAGGCAAGAAGTGTGAGAAAAGAAACTGAATAGAATTGATGTTTACATTTAACTGTTTCAACAGTAAAAAGGGTGGGACCTAGATGCCAATCTAGTAGCATGCTTAAATTCCAGGAGGAAAAAAAAAAGTTTGGCAGAGTAGTTGCTGTGAAAATATTTGTAGAAAAGACAGATAAGCCATGTCAGACTGGTGAGAAAGTGACTGAAGTTGAGATGCCAAATCTGTATTACATCAAAATTGGCAATTTGCACATCTCTGTGCATTTGGCTCTTGTGATGATGCAAAAAAAGTATTACCTATACAGTTGTGTGTATGTAATATACATAGAAGAAAAAATTTAGGCAGACACGTTATTTCATGGTAAATTGAAAGTATAGGCCTATTTCAGGCAAACCATCATCAGCTTTTGTCTTTATTGTACAGAAGATTTTTACACAAATGAAATTCACAAACAAAGACACCCCAAAAAAGATGAAATAAAAATAAAGATCGCTCCCTTAAAAGAGAAAATTTAATAAAAACTACATCATTACATCAGTTTGGCGAATACACACACATATTCATACATAAGCATATATATATGCAACATATAATTAAAGAGCATGTGTAAGAGCGGATGTCAACTTAAACTTAAAGATATATTATACAAGTCAGACTGCTGACACGTAGATTTGAAAAGTAAAGAAAGGAGTTAAGTGAGAGAGAGGGAGAGAGAGAGAGAGAGCGTTAAAGAGAAAGGACAAGTATCTTAACGCGAAAACGAAAAGGGAAAGAAGAAGAAAGAAGAGAGGAATAAATTTAAATTAGAAAAGATAATAAGAGAAAATAAACAAAAAAATAAATATATATTAACGGTGAAAGGATAAGAAATTAGAGTCATATATATATATATATATATATATATATATATATATATATATATATAAATCCAGGTGAAGAGGACTCAAGGTTTTACTATTTTGAGTGCCCTGGCATTTATTTTATTATGAACAGTGCTCAATAGTGAAAAAAAGGAGAATGATAAAATTAGGTTAAAAGCAGGTTGACATCTTGACGGGAAGAGAAAGAAGAAAAGTAAGGAAAGGGAAAAAAGAGGAAAAGTTACTTAGTATATATTCTTTGGGGCCAAATTCCAAAATTAATCTATACACTGATGAGTTAAAAGAAATACGCATGTAAATTTTATATCTTCTCACATACATAATCACCAAACCGAAGGTTTTTGTATTTAAATGTAAATTGTTTGTATAACCAACATCAAACATTGCCTGATGAAGAAAATCTATCTCGAAACATAGAAATTTGCATGTAGCAATGTACAATTAATTCATGTACATATATATAAAATAAAAGTGCCCTCCACCTTGATCAGTTTTAATATTAATGTAATTAATATTAATTAGGATCGGGTCTTTGGGATTTACCTTCCTGCTTTTCCTTTTGGATTAAAGTTTTATGTTTAAAAAAAATATATATATATATATATATATATATATATATATATGCTTACCTAAATGCTGTGGAATGCATTCAGGGCACAGTAAAAACAATATCACTGTTGGACATCCACTGCATCCCTGACTGTCTCCGGCAAGTCTTGCCTATGTCGTGCCACCGAACCCAGATAGTATGGGAAGAGAGAGAGAGAGAGGCTGACGACCATGTGCAACTCTCCCTCACACTTAAATCCAATTAATGCGCAAGTCATGACTTCTACCTAGAAGTCGTGGTCTTCTTTGCCTGCGAGGGATGAACATCATATATATGATAACAGCAAAGATTGGATTCTGCCAAAAAGTAAAAATGGTCGACCAGGATATTTATGGAGAATGACTCCTTTTAAAGCAAGCAATCTTCACTCTTTGTAAATAAACAGGCTAGTGGATACAATATGTATTGCTTTGAAATCAGAAGGTAAGTGCCTTTTTCTTTTTTTTTTTTTTTACTCATTTCACCCCTAACAAGGTAATAATTCTACTAAGTTACCAAAGAGTTACAGACTCTATAAAAGAATGAGAAGACTTTAATGAGGAGAAAGGACAATAAAAGAACAGAACCAGGAAGACAGAAGAATATTTCTTTCTTCCAGTCTTTCTTTTTTCTCTCTTATCCCTCTTTCTCTTTTTTTGTTTTCACTTATTTCCTCTCACTCTCTTTCTCACCAAAGTTAAGCATTGAGCTTCGTCCATACTTACATCAGGGAAAATGGGGTGCCCTGAGTAACCTTCTACAGTTTGAAACATGATTTGGCTTTAAATAAACTACAAAGGGTTAAGTAATAAAAAATACCTTCTCAGCAACTGTTGGCCATCTCGGGGAGCCCAGTTTACCCTGTTACTTGACTCCTAGCTGGGATAGAATAAGAGAAAGGTTCATGCCTTTCTCAACAGCTTACTGCAAAGTGAATGAAACGGACTAGGCTAGAACTTGAACTCAACTTGCTGATTCTGCTTAATGTGCCAGAAACCATTACACTACCTGTGTGTGTATATATATATATATGTTTCATTGAAAATAACAGACAAAGTATTATCATTAAGTTTTTTATATTATTTTTCATATGTTTGTATAACTTTTCTTTTCGGAACTCAAATTATATATGAATTGTCCAAAGCTTTTGTACTTTTGAGCACTTTTGGCTATACTTTTAGCCATTATCAAGAATTAGCTTTGTTTTATTTGTAAATAAACATGTGTAAAGTTTATGCATATAAAGCCTTGTGTATGTTAAGTCCCGAATATGGTAAGCACATTGTTACCGTGTTCATATTTGATGTTATTAAGTGTAGGATTTCTCTTTTTTATTAGTAATGCCTCCATTATTTTTAATCTTCTTTTGCATGCGGATGATGTTATTATGTATGTATTATCATAGATCTTTCAGGACCTATCTGTGATATTCTCATTGATAAACAATACAAGACTATATGCATAAACTTTCCACATGTTTATCTATAAATAAAACAAAATTAATTCTTAATAATGGCTAAAAGTATAGTCGAAAGCGCTCAAAAGTACAAAAGCTTTGGACAATTCTTATATAATTTGAGTTCAGAAAAGAAAAAAATTAAATGAACACATGAAAGAATACATAAAAAACTTAATGATAATACCTTGTCTGTCATTTTCAATGAAACCTGTATAAAAGAGAGATTGTTGCCCATATACACTATATATATATAAAGAAAAAACAAATGTTGAATCTATTTGGGTTCAGGGCTCAGTCATAAGACATCTGTTAAGTATTAAACTTATAAATAAGATTTTAACATTTGATAACATGAGATCCATTAGTCTCTTCCCCATATCTACTGCATCTTACACATTGAGGTATTTGGTAGGTTAAAGTTCATCAAGATAGTAAAGACTACCAGTATTTGCACTTAGTGTAACTCCTACTGACATATTTGGTCCAAAATGTTATTTGTATTAATGTTATAAGACCTACCAATAATTGAATCACATTGTGAGGCATTCTGAAGAAATAATTTAAGCAACTCAAACCAACTGTATCTAATTTAAATAATGCATATAAAGACATTATTTATTATAAATACATGATCTTAAAATTTTGTGTAATTTTTTCAAATTGATGTGGCTTACGGCCATATCACATTGAATACACTGGTTCTCGATCGATCGATCGATCGATCGATCGATCACCAAAGTTAAGCAATGTTGAGCCTGGTCAGTACTTAGATGGGTGACCACTTGGGAATACCAGGTGCTGTAAGCGTATAGTGATGCATGTGCGTTGTGGTGCAGTGGATATCTGCTCGGAAAGAGAAATCGGTGAGCCGAGTTCAAATTCCAGTTGAGTACCCTGCATTCACTTAAGCACTGGTACCCTTGGGAAAGGTATTAATCCATCCCTTCCCTCTAGCTATGGGTTAAATAACAAGGCTAGGACTTGGGGACCCTGCCCTTAAAAACAATTCCCAATGAATTGTGATACTTGCAAAATAAAAAAATATTACTAGACACAAAATTTATATAAAAACAACAATAAATTGTTGAAAGAAAAAGGTATTACCAGCAATAAAGAAATAAAATTTAGTTGGTAATAAATGACCTGCCGAGGTTGATATGCCATAAAAACAAAACAACCAACAATCATTAGGGTAGGTAGAAACAATGATGAGTTTGGCAATGTCGCTACACTTAGTTGTCATAAAATATCCGTTGTCTTACATATTTTTATATTTAGGCAGCAAATTTTCTTTTGGGGCATGACAGATTAAATAAATTGCAAACATTGTCTGCTTATTTTTAATAAAATATGTTCGTACTCACAGATAATCTTTCATGTATTATAATTGAAAGATGTAACTTTGACAGATGATTTTATTATCCATTTCTCGGTGTTTCTAAGTACTTTCAATCTCCTTCCAAGATAATCTTCAGGGGTGTAAGTTGTGGTAACAAAAAATAAACTGCAAAACTGTGTTGCTAAAAATTACTGTAAATTTTCTTCTTGCTTCAAATGTAATGGCTGACAAATTGCTTAGCATTCATTAGAATGTGAAAATTATCCACAATGGAATTTTTCATGTTGTAATGCCATGGTTATTTCACCTGTTTCAAAGCATAGAAAAACTGTTCTTTTTATAAAGATTTTAGAACATTACTACAGTATTCATACATGATTTTGTTAATTGACGTCTTTAGTTTTTTAATGAATATTGTGTTGAGGATCTGTAGTTTGCTCTTGTTGTTTTCTTGGTTGTGATATCAATCATTATTTTTTAATATTGTGAATGTTGACAGGAATGTTGTTATAGATGTCTAGAAATGAACAAATGGTCAGACATGTGTAATGTAAGACATTTTGTTAATGTAGTTGTTGCAAATCCAACATATATATTTGTTGTTTTGTCAGCAATACATTCTCCCAAGGGACACTTGAATTGATACATAATATTGGTTTTGCGTAATACATCATGTGGTAGGGAGGATTTATTTCAGATAATTAAATTAACAGTAGTGTATTTTTTATAATATATTAATTTTATTTTTTTATCAGGATCCATGATAGATATATTAATATGAATGAGATATTTATGATTTTTTTTCATCCTGATTTTAGTTTTGGGCATCTGGATGCAATAAAAGAGTTTGATATGTTTAGGGTCTTTTGTGGATGTACCATATTTCATTTGATGTGTGTTAGGGTTTTTGAAATATCGTCATACTTGTTCATCTACAATGTGGTTTGGGAAGTCATTATTAATGAAAGTCTGCTTAATATTTTTTAGTTCAGAGTAAAAAAATCTTTTTGTGGAGGAATTAAAATGTACTCAGTTAATTAAATTGTGTATAAGTGCTACTTTGTACTAGTTAGGGCATATATATATATATATATACACACACACACACACACATATATATATATATATATATATATACACACACACACACACACATATATATATGTATCTAAATCTAATCTAAACTTATTTATAAACGGAAGTTCGTCTGTGTGTGTGTGTGTGTGTGTGTGTGTGTGTGTCCGTTACCTATAGACTCTGAAACAGCTGAACCGATTTTCTTGAAATTTACACAGTTGTACTATAAGCGTCTGCGAGTATTCTTAGATAGGTTTTGTGTCGAGGTACCCCTGATAAATATCGAAAATCGATAATCGAAAAAATTGGGTTATAGAAGGAGTGGTCCAATTTTAATCAAATTTGAGACACTCATAGACAAAGACATAAGAAACGATGTTTACAAGTTTCAAGGTTGCAGTTTTTACAATAGTGCAGATAATTGGTAATATATATATAAATCAATACCAGGAAATCAAAATTTGACTTACATCCATTCATTTTTCTTTTAGTCTACGGTTTCGCTTTAACTGGGAACAACTATTGCTTTTTAGTCTTTCATGCCAACGTCCAAAGAGTCTGAGCTCTAGGACCATGGATTAGTTTTAAAGCTTTCATTACACCCGAGCAATATACGCACACACACACACACACACACACACACACACACACAACTGGACAAATTTTTAATCCAGGAATAGTGGGAGGAAAGGGAAGAAGGAAAACATTTTATTGATGGGAGAGGAAGTTAGATATGCAATGTTAATTTATAAACATGGTCGCATGGTTAGAAAATGTTGCATTTACAAACTAGACGATAAGATGACCTTGGATTGAAATTTAGGTTAAACATTTTCAAATACAGGACAGTAAATTTAGGAGGTATATTTTCAATACAAGAATTGACTTGTTAGATTTTTATATTAATTGCTATTGCAATAATAATAATATCATCTTATAAATATAATCTTTTTGGTTTTCTGATATTACTAACAATGTTAATGATGATAGAAAATATAATTAAAAAAGTGCATCTATATTTTTGTACATATATATGTATATCTATTTGTTTACATATATGTATATATATAAATATATATATATATGTGTGTGTGTGTATATATCCAAGTAAATAAGGAACAAAGAAAATAATTGCAATGTTCAAAACATTAATTTAAAACAGTGCTCAGTATAAAAATAGAGCCATAAATATGTACAAACTACAAAACTAGAGCAATGAATATGTACAAAATATGATCTACTACAAAATTGTACATTTTGTTTCAACATTGAAAGAACAATGTCTCATCAGGTAGTTAGTAATGATGGTTTAATTTACCATCATTACTAACTACCTGATGAGACATTGTTCTTTCAATGTCGAAACAAAATGTACAATTTTGTAGTAGTTTGTTCATGTTCTAAAGTATAATTTATAATGAATATGTATAAATGTGAGTATGGAATTTTTACATGTACATGTTGGTGTATATACATGTAAGTATTTATGTAGTTATAAACAAGTAGGTGTGCAAGTCTAGATTTATATGCAAATATGTATATGATTTAAGTACCTTAAAACAGTTCTCCAATGATTTCATATAATACTCATGTATTTCCCCCTTAAAGACTTCATTTTGATAGTATTATTAATTTATATTAATTATTTGATTTTTTAATTATTATTATTATTATTATTATTATTATTAATAATATTATATATCTTTAAGTATTATTATTATTATAAATATTATTATCATTGTCATTAATAATAATGACAATAATATTTTTTATTTATTTAAAAAGATTTTTTTAATTATATTTTTGCATTTTTTTACACTTTTTATCATCATTAATATAGAAGCCGTGAAGGTATTTATAGAAGAGGCACAGGGAAGCCACGTCACACCGGTGAGAGAGTGGTTGCAGCCGGTCTGCCAAGTCAGTATCGATCACGTTACAGATTCTCCATTGTATTTTGTCAAGAAGCCCGAGGAGAGTAGCAGGGGCACCCGACCAGATGTGGAAGCAGTATTCAATACATGAGCGGATGGCAGATTTATATATGTGCAGGATAGATTCAGACAGGAAAAACTTCCGGGCCCTGCACAGAGAACCGACTTTCATAGCGGCAGATTTGGCAATGGATTCGAGATAGTCATTCCATTTGAGGTTCGCCAAGAGTGTAAGGCCAAGGAGGCGTAGTGTTTTACTTTCTGGGAGGTAAGCCTGTTCCATGCTAATGGGAGGTAGATGCGATTGTCTATGGTGGTTAATTGATAGCAGCTTCGTTTTAGAAGCATTGAAATTTACGAGCCTTTCCTACCCCAGTCCACTACGAATTGGAGGTCCTTTTAACGATTATAAAAAAAAAAAATTATCAGAAAACAAAAGAGATTATATTTATAAGATGAAGACATTATTATTGCTGTTGAAATTAATATAAAAATCTAACAATTCAATTCTTCTATTTAAAATATGGCTCCTAAATTTACTGTCTTGTATTTGAAAATGTTTAAACTAAATTTCAATCCAAAGTCATTTTATCATTCAGTTTGTAAATGCAACATTTCCTAACCATGATATCTGTGTTTAAATATTAACATTGTATATCTGACTCCCTCTCCCATCAATAAAATGTTTTCCTTCTTCCCTTTCCTTCCACTATTACACCTGTCTGGGTAAATCTAACCCATTCATTTTTCTGAAAATTTTTGGTCTCAGGAGATGATTATTTAAAAAAAATATTGATGAAATAAATTATCACCAATGGATTTATAATTCATCCATTTTTTTTTTTTTTATTATAACTCTCTGTTAAATTCTATTGTCATCAGGTTACAATCCCTTGTGAAATTAACCTTACAAATTACTAACAATACTGCTTAAATTTTATATATATATATATATATATATATATATATATATATATATATATATTATATATATTATAAATATATAAATATATCAATACAAATATAAATATATCAATATATTTGTATATATCAATACAAATATAAATATATAAATATATCAATACTCTATATAATAATATATAAATATATTATTATTATAAATATATATATATATATTATATTTTATATATATATATATATATATATATATATATGCAAATTAGTATTTAAATTGTTTTAGTTTGGGATTAATTTATGTTTAATATATTTTGAATAACATGAGGTTATGGATTTAACTGTCTTTGTTTTTTTGTTTTTTAATTTTCTAGCGTTTTTGTATTCATAGATTATGGTTTGGAAAGGTAGTAGTAATTCTTTCAGGAATGGAGATATTGAAAAAAATATGGAGCTCAGATTTATTTACTTTTAATAAATGTTGCATTCTTTAGATTAAAGTTGTGGTTGAATTTATTCTTATTTATAACTAATGCACTTGATAAATTGTTGTGTATAATATCCCTATTGTGTTCATTGATAATTTTTTAAAAGTTTCCCCAATGTATTGTGAGGAACAGTTCTGGCAATTTATTATATATATATCTGTTTCAGAAATATTTTTGGTTCTTATCATATTCATGATAGTTTTATATGTAGTTGTAATTATTTTGATCTAGATTAGATAAATTGTTTTGATAGTAGATATGGAGTTAGTATGATGTACCTGTTTTTATCTAGATTGTTGGTAATAATGTTATCTTTTTTGCAGTCATATATTTTGTATGCCCTTCTTTTAATATTGTGGATGAAATAGTTAGGATACTGAAGGTTTTTAAAAGTATTTTATATGTATATTTTTTATTTGGGTAAATATTGGCAGTGGCATATTCTTAGTGCTCTTAAATAAAATCCTATAATTATTGTTAGTATTTTTTCGGTAAAACTCAAACTAAAGTTTGTTGTTATTTCTCTACAGCATGATCTCTACAAAAGGTAATGCACTGTTACACTCATTTTTTATCTGTATATAAAATTCTTTTACTTCTATTAGTACATTGGTTCATCCATCCATCTGTTCTTTTTCTTCTTCTTCTATGTGCCTTGTTCTTTCAGGACATAGGCGATCATGGCCTTTCACATCTCCCTATCCCTGGTTGCTCTTAGCACGCTTTCTCCTGTTAAACCATGCAACCCCTGTTTGTCTATCCACCTGCTCAGCTCCATCAAGTATGTTACTCGCTGTTTTCCATGTCTCTCCTTCCCTCTATCTGACCTGTTAGTATCAGATTCTCCAAGCCCCCCTTCCTCATTACATGTCCCAGGAACTTTAGCTGTCTTTTCCTGATGTTCAGTATTAATTTCCTTTTCCACCTGCTCAGCTCCATCAAGTATGTTACTCGCTGTTTTCCCTGTCTCTCCTTCCCTCTATCTGACCTGTTAGTATCAGATTCTCCAAGCCCCCCTTCCTCATTACATGTCCCAGGAACTTTAGCTGTCTTTTCCTGATGTTCAGTATTAATTTCCTTTTCGCTTCCATCCTTTCTAAAACCTCATCATTGCTCACTTGCTCGATCCATATCTGCAGCATCCTTCTGTAGAACCACATTTCAGTTGTTTCAAGTTTTTCCTTCATCTTTGATGATATTGTCCAGCATTTGCTGTCATATTGAAGGACAGACATTACATAGCAATCCAGTACTCTGTTTTTAGTGAAATTTTCTTGTCTCTGCTCAACTTCTGGAATGCATCCTTCGCTATGCCAGTTTGTCTTTGGATCTCAGTGTCGCACTTTCTGTTTTCTGTTAGAAGACCTCCCAGGTATTTAAATTTTTGTACCTGTTGGGCTGCTCTTTTTGCTGATGACCATGCATTCGGTTTTTTTGCAGACCCCCCAGAAAATAGCCATACATTGACAACAAATTTTGGGGAGAAGTGCAAAAAGGTAATAGCATACAATGTATAGTTGGTTTTACTAGGCTTAGTACAAGAAATACTCATTAATTTTTTTGTAAAAATTAAAAGGTTTATTATTTAATATACATAATACTTCCACTATTTTTAAAATACAAATATTGTTTTTTTTGCATATCTTTTCTTGAAGTTTTTATTTTTTATCGATTGGTTTGCAAAATTGTATGTTTAATTGTTGTTGGATTAATAATAAATAAATACACAGGTGAATAACAAAACATGACTTAGTAAGAGAAACCTTATCTCTATAATCATCATATATTCAGATACTTAATAATAAGGTTAAGTGGCTTTTGAACTTGGTTCAACACAAAAAAAAAAATATTTGAGGAGTGACTATTAAATCCTGAAATAGAAATTTACACAAGTTATGTTGAACTTTGTTAATAAGTATATAAATTATTTCCTTTTTGATGTTTTTATATCCAGGTATCTTATAACAGAAAACATTAGAGAAAATGAAAGCCGTGACCCAACTACAAATTCTACCTGAGAAAGTTTCTTTTCACTTTACATTAATGGCCTTGGGAAAAATAAAAATCCATCTCTTCTCCCCAAACCCTTCAATGGGTAAAATAGCAAGGAAAACTGAGCCCTCTTGCATTGGTAGGAACCAGTCTAGTAAAAGAATAACTCAATTTAAAACCAAGAATAGTATCCACTCTTACCCTCTGAGCATGGTTATATTTGGGTCATAAGAAGCCACCTGGGCTAACAGAATTTGAGGGACCCTATATTAACTTATATCCCCCCTCAACCCCACCGTGTCTATAAAAAAAAAAAAAGATATATTATTAAATGATACTTTTTTGGTGTAAAACATGAAACACACCAACTAAAATTTTTCTATAATTTTGGAACTCATCCAATTTATTTAATTAGCAACTTGATAATTTTTTTCAAAGATTTCATCCTTCAAGAGAACCCCCATTGAATTGAAAAGGCCTATTCCTACTAGAGGGGCCTAAATACTCTAAATTGTTTTAAATTAGTCCAAAGAATCCCCATTATATCTGAAATTAAACAAATCTCCTCTGTTCTTATATCATTATATTTTTAGTTTCATCAGGGGCCCAAATGAGGGAGGCATTTGGAGTCCCAAGTCTGCAGCCCATGTGTAAATTTGACACCAGACACATGTATACTTCTTGAAGTGAAAAGAGGCAAAAATGGTGACAACTTGGTGCAAAGAATGCACAATTCCATTTTTTTTTTTTTTAATCATATCACCCCAAGCAAGGCGAAAATGCCACTGATGCGCAGGGGGCTACGTAAGAGTGAAAAGATTGGAAAAGAGAAAAACCGGAAACCACATCCTAAACAGGAAACAAGGGATGAACTTCTTCACCTGTTCAATAGACGAGGGTGGAGTGTGAACCGGGCGATAGTTTAGTCTATCTACTCCAATTGAAAAAAAAAAATAAAAAAAGAGTGAAAAGATTGGAAGAGAAAAGCCAGAAACCACATCCTAAACAGGAAACAAGGGATGAGCCTCTTCACCTGTTTAATAGACGTGGGTGGAGTGTGAACCGGGCAATAGTTTAGTCTATCTACTCCAATTGAAAAAAAAATAAAATAAAAAAAGAGTGAAAAGATTGGAAAAGAGAAAAACTGGAAACCACAACCTAAACAGGAAACAAGGGATGAGCCTCTTCACCTGTTCAATAGACGTGGGTGAAGTATGAACTGGGTAATAGCCCAGTCCATCCACTCCAATAGAAAGAAAATGATGGTGACTTGCTAAATTTTAACTTAGTTAAAGTCCAGGCAGTGAAATTTTGGCTAGAAAAACAAAATCACTCCTTCAATTAAGCATGAACACTTTTAAATTTAAGCAAAAGTTAAAAGAAAAAATGGCTTACATTTTAACAATATTAACAATATTTTTAGAGATGATTCCATTGTTCTGCCGGTGGTTGAAGATAATATTTTAACTTTTAGGCCCAGGGTGAAGGGATTCAAATAGACAGTGTGACCAGGTCACTAGAATACTATGAAAGAAAGAAAGAAAGAAAGAAAGAAAGAAAGAGACTGATGTGGAGAAAAATTAAAGACAAATTCCACCAGGCAGTGAAATTTTGGCTAGAAAAACAAAATCAATCCTTCAATTAAGCATGAACACTTTTAAATTTAAGCAAAAGTTAAAAGAAAAAATGGCTTACATTTTAACAATATTAACAATATTTTAAGACATGATTCCATATTGTTCTGCCAGTGGTTGAGGAAAATATTTTAACTTTTAGGCCCAGGTAGACAAAATGGTATCATGCTGTGAACAAATATTTAATTTAGGAACATAACATTTATTTTATTTCCCCTTTTCCTTTATTGTTATATTATGAAAGTGTTTAAATGTCATTTTTAATAATTTACATGTGAAGTGAAAATATGCATGAAAACTACTTCATTACGTATGTTTGTCCCCTCCTGCCCCAGTGTTTAAAAAAAAAATCTGCATGAGGCTTCACTAAATTTATAATATTCACTCCAAGTAAAGAAGCCCAAATATTCTAAATTATTTCAAATTAGTTCAAAAGATCCCCATTAAATCTGAAAATAAATCTGTTCTTATATCTTTATCTTTTTTTGGTTTTATATTGCAACCAATACTAACCAATATATAAAAAAATATGCACAAAACCTGAGTGTCATCTACCATGTATTCAATTGTGAAAGCAGAATAACATATCATATTTTTACTACTTCAAAGCTCTCAAGAAAATTAAATTTCAGCTTTAAATGACCCATAAAGGAGTTAATATGCTGTTAAACAAACAAATCAAATCCCCACATTTGTGAGTGCATCAGCCTTGCCTTTTCTTCTAGAGTACAAATATTACATACAGCAAGAAGTTAAGCAATGCCAAGCCTGGTTAGTACCTATGTAATATAACAATCTGGCCCCACCCGAGGAAGGCTGATGCAAGCGAGGGTGTTTCCGGTCGTTGAAAGGAACGGATGTCGTTTGACCTTATTTCCGGCAGCAGCGGAAATAACTACAGAGGCAAACAGAACAGGTGTCTCTGAGAATTACGTGGGCGTGCGTGGGCGAGGCAAAACCGGAAGAAAAAGTCCCGGTTCTGGAAGATTATAAAAAGACCTCGGCACACGAATTCGCCAGTAGTAGAGGAGCAACAGAGATCGGCCGGTGAAGAGAGAGACACAACAGATAAGACTACACTCCCGTCAACCCATTAGAAGCGCGCTCTCTCAATTCTCTGTTCCCTATGCTACACAGTTCATCGTCATTAATAAAAATATAACTTTATATTTTTATATATATGCGTGTTTGTTGTTTGTCGATATATAACACCTAGATAGGTGACCACTTTGGAATGCCTTTGATGTGTGAGTGGTGTAATTGATAACGAACTGGAAATTGGAGAACTGAATTCCAAATCCAGTTGGGTTCATTATATTCACTTACGCACAAATACCCTTGAGAAAGATATGAATCCACCTCTTCTCTCCCAGCTATGGGTTAATTAGTTGAACTTGTATCTGTAAATCCTTATTATCTCCAACAAATTCTTACAATCTAAAAATATTTTCTAGTTTTAAATAACCTGCAAAAGATTGATAAACTGTGAAAAAATTCACACCATGTGAGTGCATCTGCCTTATTCTTTCCTCAACTTGAAGAAAGAATAAGGCAGTTCAAGGGCACAAATATAACATACAGTCCGGGTCTGATTTATACCTTAAAAAGCCTCTAAGCTAATAGAATTTGGGGGTCCCTTAATTATGCATGATCCCTTCACCCTCTAAAATATAAAAATAAATATTTTTAGATTATGCTTTTTTTTGGTATAAAATACATGTGTTTAAAGGCATTATTTTGAGCTTTGTTTGACTGTAAGTACTTTGTGGTCGAG
The DNA here is from genome assembly GCA_037127315.1 of Ascarosepion bandense. Classification (NCBI taxonomy): domain Eukaryota; kingdom Metazoa; phylum Mollusca; class Cephalopoda; order Sepiida; family Sepiidae; genus Ascarosepion; species Ascarosepion bandense. Next base: position 765,946 of record JBBBDQ010000891.1, on the reverse strand, counting down.
CAGTTTAAGACATGTTAGATCAAGTGGTGGTTTTCCCTAGTGGACACAGGTTCGAATCCTGCCAAAGGCCACATTTTTTTAACAAGATTTCTTGATTATTCAGGCCAGCAGATAAAAATAAATATATTGTTTAATTATAAAAAAATAGAGTATCTACTCAAATAAAATAATGTTTAAAATAAAATAATGTTTAAACAAATAAATTTAATACATGTTGGAGTTAATCCATTTCATAACAGATTTGTAAATATATATATATATATATATATATATATATATATATATATATATATATATTATAATCATGTCGCCCCTCCCCACCAGCAAGGCATTTTACTGCCACTGTTGTGCAGGGGTTACATAGGAGGAATGTCATGAGGAGTGAGAGGTTGCAGGGGATGTCAGGAAGAGAGTAGGAGAAGGAAGAGATTACTGATGAGAGTGGGGTGAACGAGGAGGAATGTTATAAGGAGTGAGAGGTTGCAGGGGGTGTCAGGAAGAGAGTAGGAGAGGGAAGAGAGTACTGATGATAGTGGGGTGGATGTAGAAAAGCATGAGAGAGAGGATGTAAGTTAGTGAGACAGGAGATGACTATTGACTTTACATATAAATTCTTTGAGATTGTAACTGTCAGGAAAGCAAGTATGCGGAAGAGAATTCCACAGGTGAGAAGTGCGAGAAAAGAAGCTGATGGAGTAGAATTTGTGTTTACAATTTATTGGTTTCACAGTAAAAGGGTGGGACCTAGTTGATAATCTTGTGGCTCGAGGAAATTCGTATATAGGGGGTACCAGTGAGCTAAGTTCATTGGAGCAGAAGCCGTGCAAGTATTTGTAGAAGAGACACAGGTAAGCCACACTGCGTCGGTGAGAAAGCGACTGTATACGAGCTGCCAAGTTGGGATTGATCACATTACAGATTCTCTGTTGGATTCGGTCGAGGACACCTAAGTGGATAGCAGCAGCACCGGACCAGATATAGCAGCAATATTCAATGCATGGGCGGATGGTAGACTTGTATATGTTCAGTATTGTTTGGGACGGGAAAAATCTGGGTCAACATTTTAAGTAACAAACAGCAAACTTTTTATATAAAAAAAAAGTCTTTTTGCAGCTGATTGTTTCACTTCAGCAGTATCCAAAGGAAATTATTCATGTTTGCTATTGAAATCATAATTTATTATATTTTAAATTGCATATCAGTCAAGAATAGGAAAGCAAAACATTTTTAAAATTTTTTAGTTTGCTATTATTTATTGACTCATGTATCAAAATGAAAAAACAAAAAACCCACAAATGAATATAGTGTGCTGAGAGAGTTTGTATGACATTTGGGGCTAAATACCTGAGTAGATTTTGACAAAATTCTTCAGTAAATGAATTCTTTTATTTCATTTCAGCTTTATAAATGAAATCATAAGCTGAATCAAGACAGGCTGACAGAAATACAAACTGTACAACCAGAGGGGTGGGTGGGAAACTGCTGCCTTATAAGTGGTTAGTCACTATCGCTTTCACTATCAATTTCAAGCCATTTAGATTCTAATAGTCCTTGGTGAACAACATACTCAATCAGTGCTAAGTGGCAAAAAATATACTGATCAGGCACCTGGATACTGAATGCCTTCTGAGATCGGATTTTACGTACTGTCTCGTATAATTCTACACGACTGACATCAATAGAAGTGAGATAGATAAATTATTGTCTAAATATATAAATCTACCATCCGCCTGTGCATTGAATACTGCTGTCACATCTGGTTGGGTGCCCCTGCTATTCATCTCAGGGTTCTTGCCAAAATCGAACAGAGAATCTGCAATGCAATTGATCCTAACCTGGTTGCTCAGCTTCAGCCACTTTCTCACCAATGTAATGTGGCTTCCCTCTGTCTCTTCTATAAGTACTTTCATGGCATTTACTCTGATGAACTTAGATCCCTGGTGGCCCCTCTGCATGAATTTAATCAAGATTAGCGACTAGGTCCCACCCTTTTACAGTGAAACCGATCAAATGCAACTGCAACTTCTACTCTATCAGGTTCTTTTATCTCACTTCCCACCTGTAGAATTTCCTTCCATATACTTACTGACAGCTACAATCTCCAATAATTTAAATGCAATGTCAATTGCCATCTCTTATCTCCTTGACTTGCATTCTTTCCCTGACAATCCTTGTATCATGTTTTTCTTCCTTTCCATTCTACTTTCATGCAGCTCTCTTCACACCAGTGTTCTCATCCTTCTCTTACCCATTCTCTGACACCCCCTGTAACTTGTTCCTGTTTTTCATCACTCTCCTCTTATATAACCCACTGTAAACTAGTAGCAATACTGCATTGCTTATTCAAATGATTTCAAATTTGAACAGCATTCATATACCTTCAAGTTTCTTATTCAAATTTTGCTGAATAAGTCTTATTTTCACAACAATGAGCCTGTTTAGTTTGCCTAGACTTAAAAAAACAAACTATAATCCCTGACAGCTACAATCTCTAAGAATTTAAATGCAATGTCAATTGCCATCTCTTATCTCCTTGACTCGCATCCTTTCCCTGACAATCCTTGTATCCTGTTCTTCTTCCTTTCTATTCTACTCTCATGCAGCTCTCTTCACACCAGTGTTCTCATCATTTTTTTACCCATTCTCTGACACCCCCCGTAACTTGTTCCTCTTTTTCATCACTCACCTTTTATGTAACCCCCTGCTCACCAGTGGCACTATTGCCTTGCTTGGGGTGAAATGATTATAAAAAAAAAATGACATAAAAATGAAAATAATGCTGACATCTCATTTTTACAGATATATTTACCAAAATTATGCAAAATAATCTTGATATACTAAAGAGTAAACTTATTCAATGAAATTGCCATTGGCTTCAACCACAGCTTACATGATTTCAGAATCTCCTGTAGTTGTTCTGGATGGTCTCCTTGTTTATGTTGGTGAATGCTGTCATAATCCTTGCCTGTATATTATACGATGTCTGTTGATTCATTAAACAAGTATGATTAATGTTTCTAGTTCTCACGAGAATAACAGTGACTCTTGAAACCAGCAACTGACTTACAATGTGTTATGTTCCGAGGGGATAGTCATAATTCATTGTCTGTGCATTTTTGGCCAACAATTAACATTTCAGGAATTGGCAGCTCTTGCAAGGAGCTAAAAATAAATCACGAATTTGTTATGGGAATATTTTGACTGTGTGTTCTATCAAGATAGGTTGTAATGAGTAACAAGGTAAAAAAACAAAACAAAACACAGATCATTGGGCAGAAGATTCAAGCTCTACTGTTGCTCAACCACCAACATTGACTTCTGGTGTCACAGGGCCAACACACACTTTGATCCTTGGTGTGGTTGTTCATACATACAGTCATAATCCTCTTCATTATAATAATGACTGTTGTGTATATATATATATGTATATATATATACACACACACACTAGATTAGCAACTAGGTCCCACCCTTTTACAGTGAAACAGATAAGATGTAACCGTAATTTCTTCTCCAACAGCTTCTTTTCTTGCGCTTCCCACCCGTGGAATTCCCTTCCACATGCCTGCTTCCCCGACAGCTACAATCTCCAGGAGTTTAAATGTAAGGTCAATAGATACCCCCTAACACACTAACTTGCATCTATTCTCTCAAACACTCTCACCATCTAACCAACCCTCATTCTCGGTATCCTTACCCATCTATCACCCTCCTTCTGACATTTCCTATATCTAACCATCCTTTTCCCATCACTTCCCTGACCCTATGTAACCCCCTGTGCAGTAGAGGCAGTGGAATGCCTTGCTCGGGGTGAAACAATTAAAAAAAAAAAAATGTATATATATATTGTGTATTTTGGCAACAATCTCTCTTTTACATAGGTTTCATTAAAAATGACAGACAAGGTATTATCATTAAGTTTTTTTTATAATTTTTCATGTGTTTGTATAATTTTTTTCTTTTTGGAACTCAAATTATATGAGAATTGATCAAAGCTTTTGTACTTTTGAGTGTTTTCGGCTATACTTTTAGCCATTATCAAGAATTTTGTTTTACTTAATAACATCAATTATGAACATGGTAACAATGTGCTCACCATGTTCAGAACTTTACATACATAAAACTATATGCATAATCTTTCCCCATGTTTATTTATAGGTAAAACAAAATTAATTCTCCATTGTTTTCTGATGACCCAATTATAATGGCATTAAGTTTGTTTGGATCATATTTTGCTACTGGTAAACAATTATGCTGGTTTATTTCACTGTTCGATTTACACCAATTTTTGATAAAAAAAAAAAAAATTAATATTTCCATGTTTTCTGGAAATTGAAAATCTGTTTAAAAAAAATTCTTAATAAAAATTAAAAAGAAAGAAACGAATAACATGATGTTTCGGCCTTCTTCAGGTGCCAGGAATTTTAAACCCTTTAAACATGTGTGTGTTTGACTCTCTCTCTCTCTCTCTGTCACATATTAATAAATATACATGTCTATGGCACAACTCGAAGTTTCAGGCATTATGCAATCATCAGGTGCATAATTCAAACTGACAGTTTAATAGATTTGAATTTAAATTCACTCAATGTTTATGGGAATGAAATCTTATAAAGTTAAGTTACTGCTTTTTAAATAACAAGATTAAAAATTTAAATATTCATGTAGATAAAAATTTAAAATTAAAATAAAAAATATTAAAAACAATAAAATGATAGAAAAAATCAAAGGGGTGTAAATCATGAAACGTAAAAAATTTAAATATTCAAAAATTACATGTAGATAAAAAATTAAGATTTTAAATAAAATAAAATAAAGATGAAAATAAAAATTAAGAATTAAAAAGTAAAATTTAGTATTAAAATAAAAAAAATAAAAATTAAACAATGTTGGGAGAAAAATTAAAACGGGGGTTTAATTCATAATTGTTAAAAGTTATATTGTGAGGGGAGGGGGCGTGAAAGAAAAGGGCAAACATATAGAGGAATCTATATCAATCTGGGTCTAAGAATTTAAGTAACTATTTTTTCTTTGACAGCATGTAGTCATTAAATCCCTTTTTTTATTATTTTATTATCATATTTTTTTAAATTATTTTTTATTAAATATATATATATATATATATATATATATATATATATATATATATATATTTGCAGGTTTCATTAAAAATGACAGAGAAGGTATTATTACGGTTAAATTTTTTATGTAATTTTTCATGTGATTGTATGATTTTTTTCTTTTGAGGACATGAATTATATAAAATTAAATATAAATTGTCTAAATGTTTTGCTTATTTGAGTATTTTTGGCTATATCCTAGCCATTATCGAGGATGGTTTTTATTTTATGTGTAACAGAATGTATGTAGTGCTATGTATGTTTGTAGAGAAAACATACACAATGTTTTGGTACATAAAACATACACACTACTCTACAAACACAACCTTTTGTAAATTTAAGATTTACTTCTAGATTGGGTCAGGCAATGAAGTATGTATATCTATTACTGTAATTGTAGCACAAGGTCAAAGGTGAAGTGAGTTGAGGCTAGTCCGCACTTTCTATCCTATACCTAGCTAAATGGATTTATGACCCAAACACACAATTTGCTCATTCACCACAAGAAAACATCCATAATCTTCCAATCCTACACCCACCACAATACCACATCTTCACAAGGGAACCTAAAACTGGGACAAAAAAACCATGAATAAAAATTTGCTTTATATACAGTTTTTTTCTTTTTACAAAAATATACATAAAAATATGTGGGGGAGGGGTGAATCTCAAAGCAAACTAAAATATAATAAAACATGAAACTAAAAATAACAAATGTTAGTAAGATACATCCATCTCACAAAAGTTCTAGGTATCTCTGTAGTGTAGGGGGATGGTTAATGTTTCTTTGATTTGGCCTTGTGTCAGACATAAACAAACTATCTACAGCTTACAAGTTTTATCCAGAATTATCATCATCAGAATTATCAGAAGGTTTTCTTCATTATCAGAAGGCTGGTTGTCGGCAGGTTGGAATATGTGGAATTGTGTGGAATAGTGTAAGAATAAAATATTCATTTTGCATTTTAAAAGTTGTAGGCGTTAATGTGCAATTAGAAACATTATTAAGAGGTTAATGGTAGAGTTCGTACAAAATGTTCGTAGTAGTAATTGTTGAAAGAGATAAGAGAAAGAGGACAATGTCCGAGTTGCTTGAAGTTGAAGTTACATTTTAAATGTTTTGTCTTGTTGTTCCCATCTGACTCTGTGATTGATGCTGACCGGGACCTTTTATAGTATTCAGATTTTTGCACTTGCTTGTGAAGTCCTCAAGTCTTGGAAATCGCTCCCATTGGTTAAAAATCATTTTAACACCTACTTGCGAAATCTGTTTTCAAGACTTTTTCGTTAAGCACATGGTCAATCCTTTTTCTATTTGGGAAAACCAGGATTTCAGATGTCGTTGTGAATTTTTGTAAAAGTGCATAAGAGAATTGATTTTAATTAATTTCTTATCTGCTACACCTCCACTAAATTGCGCAAAAACTGTATAGTATGAATAAAAAAGATCCCAAACATCATAATAACAAACTTTTTCCATCAAAATGTTTATGTTATTATAAGAAGAAATATCAAAGTATTTTTTAATTATTTTTTAATTTTTTAATCCCTTGTAACACGTTCGAAATTTTGGTAAAATATCTTGTTTTGATTTGACAAAAAAATTAAGAGTGGCTGCTGTATTCTGCTAATAGGCAGAAACAAGGTGCACCTTCCCTAACAAAGTGTGAAAAGATAAAATAATTAATGGAATAGGAAGATCAAAGGTAGAAAAAGTATGTACTGTTTACAATGGAGGAAAAGCAAAATAATGATGGCACCATAATGAATTTAGAAAATTATGTAGATGTATGTGTGATGTGCGGTGATACCGAGCAAAAGCGATGGACCGGATGTTTGCGCTTTCACGACCAAAAAGCAAATGACCAAAAGTCGCCACCGGCTCCGTGCAGATGTTCCAGTTGAAAACTAAAATTTATTAAATATTAAATTTCCAGTTCACGAGCCTACACGAATTCTATTTATCAGCCAATGGGAAGCCCAGAACCAAATACAAGCGTGAAATCCCAAATGGGCTGCGATGATCCTAAAAGAAGATATAAAAAGTGGATACAGGAAGCATTGCCAGGCAGACAGACTCGAGAAGAGAGTAATTAGTATCTCCCTTGACTGAAGCCAAGTGGCTTACTATGCTCGCCTCCCTTACGTCTTTCCTTCTTCCCTGCCTCAAAAACTACTTACTGACCTAAGGAGCGAATACATCAAAGACATTCCTTACTTACATGCTCCCAAATTCCTAAGCATTAATTCTCTTTCAGCATTTTATTGCCATGAACATTTTAACCTCCGTTGGACCTATACTTCATGTATTACTTCAATTGTAAAAACATTAATTGTCATATATAAAATATTATCTTTCAACTCAATTTGCTTTTCTTGGTTTATAACCTTTCTTTGTGATTTATAGTGAGCTATCTACAACGAGGCCAAATTCTGTTAACCTGCAACAGTATACAACTACCATTCACTAGAACGGACTCTCCACTAACAACTAACAGAAAAGAATAGATACGCAACCCACTATATAGATGGAATAAGAACTGGGACTTCGATTTCCAGTGGGATTTATATTCACGTCTGAAGCAAATACACTTGGGTAAGAATCCATCCCTTCCCAGCTACGGGTTAAATAACTGACTTGTATCTGGAAAATAATTCAAATTATTATTAATTGCATTATTCACCCCCTACCTCCAAAATATTTCGGCTTTAAATAACCCACAAATAATTGATAAGCTCTAAAAACGAAGACATTTAATCACTAGGACGTACGATAATTACCTCTTTAACACAACACAATAATTCAATAATTCAATAACATGATTAATTTTTAAACTGAAAAAACTAATTCGATCTTTCAAAAAAGAACGGATGTTTCAACCGTCGTGACATTTTTTGATAGTAACAATCAAGATGAGGAAAGTAATTCGAATTGATTATTTAATATTATTAATAATAATTCCTACAATTTGAAGATTAATTTTTAATTTAAGATAGTTTGACATCAAGTTTAGCTTACATAATATTTTTTCCCCTTTAGTACACGCGGTCTGTAAATTCATCACATGATGAATTATGAGCAATTTGATTGGTTCAACTCTCATATTTAAAACAAATGCATGAATATTCGAAGGGGTATATGGATTTGTTTTTATGCACCACCAAAATATTTCCGGAATGGATGCGTTGGTAAATGCAGGGTTGTATTGTTTTAGAGCCATTTGTGAAAAAAGCCAGCCGAAAATAACAAAATGTAGATGTGGTTTCTGCGAAAGATTTGTTAGGAAACTTGACGTGTTACACCGTTTTTAAAATATGGAACAGTCCAAATGGTATAAATACCAGTGCTAAATGCTTATAGTTTCTTTCCTAACATTTTATGATCAACACAACATGTGCAGGTACTAGTGATCTTTAAGTTTTATTTTACTTACCTATGCTTAAAAAAAAAAAAGAGAGAAATCTGTAGCAGTTTCTTTTTTCTTATTAGTTTTTGTTTTTAAAATCCTTCTTTATTAGCTCTGTGTTTTGCTGTGTATGCGATTTACACATAAAAATAAATTAAGTAACTTCAATATTTTTCTTGTTTTTTTAGTAGTTCGATCAGAAGAAATTATTTTTTAAGCTTGCCTTTTGGTTTGTTTTCATGATGTTTTTTGTTTATGTAACAGAAAAATACTTGAACATCTCCCCACGTTTCCTTTTTTTTTTCTAAATTCATTCATCTTTCTTTTTTAATTCATTTCATGTTTTAAAATTTAATATTTTTTATTAAAATAGCTTGTTTTATAATTATCAGAAATCTCTCGTTTTTCTTTGATTGCAATATGTGTGTTTATTGTCTTTTTCCCAGAAAAAAATAATTAAAGTCCTTCATTCTTTTTTATGCTGTATAATTATTTTAGTTGTCTAGACACGTTTACGGTTATTCATATGATAAATAAATTGTTTATGTTTCAGACTAACACTAAAAAAACAAAGACGGGAAGATAATACAATACAAACCTCGTGTGTTTTTTCTGTTTTCCCTTTTTTTTCTTTTTTTTTTCTTAAGATTTTCTCAAACTTATAAAAAAAAAAAGGTAATTAATTATTATGTCTTACAGGCAGTAATTTAAAATAAAATTACTTAGTTAATAATTTGTTTTACTCATTCTTTAACCTGTGTAGTTCAATATTCAATTTATGAATATTTTTCCCATCCCAAAAGTACCGGGACAGTGTGGTTTGTTGAGACAAGGAAGTTCATCTAAAAAAAAAACTCAATTTGTAAACATTGGCGGGAGATTTACTGAAAAAGTTGAAATTCTAGTGGGGGGGAAAATACAAGAAAAAAAAAAGGTTTTATCTGTGATTTCCATTAATGGTGAAATGAAAAACAAGATTTTTCAATTTATTTCTTTTAGTCAAGCAATGCATTCTCTTATTTTTTTTTCTCATGATGAAACTTTCAAATAAACAAGGTTACAGTTTTGAGTACACTTTCATTGTTGAAAGTGTACTCAACTGTAAACTTGTTTATTTAAATTTAATCCATTTTGGAGGTAAACAGCTAAACTTTAGGTATTTTTGTACTTAAAACAATATCCGAGTACCAACAAATGAAATTTTATCCTAGTTTACTCACGAAATAAAAATAAACATAACTTATTGGATTTAAAAAGTTAAAAAGTACAACTTAAAGTTAAGCTCCTACCTTTTTAAAAATTTGTATGTAATGAAAAGACTACTAAAAGTTTTCTAAAAGATTTTCTCTAGTCTAGAAGGACTTTTTTTTTCTTTTTTTTTTTTTTAGTAAACCCTATTTCTATGGACACGGGTTGTATTTTTATGAAAAGGTTTTAGTGAAACTGATTCAATTTTTTAAACTAAAATTCATTAAAGTAGTTCTGTAAACTAGAACGACTTTAATGGATTTTGCATTTAAAAAGTTAAATAAATAGAAACAACATATGATGATCGGATGCCTAGCAAAGCTGACTGGTGGTGAAATTGCGTATTTTTGACAGTTGGGCTCCGTATTAGACACACGGTGACAAGACTTGTGGGTAGGGACAGTTTTTTTTTTCTTTTCAAGGCAGGGATCAGTTTTATAAATGAGGGAATGACACCACAATCTTGTCTTGTCTATAAGTTGTGTGTGTTACTTATTGATTGTAAGGGACAATTTTGAAACTTTCAATTTGAAAGGCTAAAAATTAAAAAAAAACAAAAAAGGTTTAACTATACCACATCTCGCACTAGCGATCATAAAAATAATTAATTCTGGTTTGCAGACGAAGGCAGTTTGAGTTAGTAATCGCATCTTTCAGGTCCTTTATTTTATTTTTTGTCCTGATCAGTCGGGTGAGGAGGAAAGTTTATGTCCTGGTCAGACTCCCAACCCCAGGATACGACGAGAAAACTTCAGCATATCGAATGCTAATTTTCTGATTCATGTTGGGACTTGTTTGCTTAAAGGTTGTAGAAAGTAAAAAACTACCTGAACAAGAATATGATTTATTAAAAATAAATATTGCAAAAACAAAATTAATAACTACATGACTTTGCCGTCTAGAAAAAGAAAACGTCACATTTCTGCTCTTGGTTTTTCTTTCGGATATCAACAAAAAGGCGCATTTTTTTTCCCTTTCATTTCAAATTTAGCTATTTTCAGGGAGGCAAGGTTCTAATTTTTTTTAATTAGCGTATTAACTCTAAGTTCCTAAATTATGATTAAATAATTTTTTTCACCCTTTCATCGCAATTTCACGAGATCGCCATTAAAGACCTTCCTACCTTGTAGCCTGGTGTTTAAAATGATGAAAGAGCTGGAGAAAAAAATGAGATAAATACTAACAATTAAGAATAATAATTTATCAAAATTCGAATATCAAAAATTTTAGAGTTGGTGATCTCAACATAATCTTCCAATTTAACTTTTTTTGAGTGAGTGAAAAATAATTTTAAAATGTTTTCCTTTTTTTTAAACTTTGTAATAAATATTTTTTTAATTTAACTTGATACGGCAAAAAATATTTATAGTGAATATTAACAAGAAATAATCAGGATTCAACTTACAAGTATTTTTTTAAGAGAATATTTAATTTTAAAAGAGATACCTTCAAGAAGATTCTTGCAAAGTAAGTTTTAAAATAAATTTTTGTTTGAAGCCGGGTTAGAAAAAAAAAGTAAACGTCACTGTAGTGTATTCTTCTTCTTAATCTTCTTGTCAGTGATTTCTGCTAGAACTTCTGGAATGAGGAATTAACAATAACATTATGTACAATTTAGACTATATTGATTGTCTCCTTTTTTTTGTTTATATAATCACAACATTTCAGTCGTTGTGCCCTGCGGCGTTCATCAGGTGTATATATCGACCTGGGTAACCTGCAGCGACTACGGTGCAGGTTACCCAGATGTTCTTGTTCCACTGCCTATGTCTCTCTCTCTCTTGGGATATTTCGTCTAGTTCTTATTTTTATTTTATTTATATACCTCCACTGTCTAATTCACAGCTTAATATGAAGAAAAAAGGATCCCAAACTTAATATAAACGAAATTTCCTTTTCCATCAAAATGTTTTTTGTTATTAAGAGTAAATGTCAAACTAATTTTTCATTATATTTTTTGCATTATTAATTATCGAATTTTTCATCATAATTCGATTTCTGCTATGGTCGCACTACCTTCCAAGTCTGCAGGAAGACCAAAGGCAGGTCGTAGTGTGTTGTTATGGCCCCATTTCATGTTTTTTCATATCTTCCTAACATCCCTAGCGTTACATAGACAAAGTCCTCCTTAGTGTGTGGGCTGTACTTAAGACAATTTTTTGTTACATCTCTTAAGCTGGAGTTTCCAGGGATTCTTTCAATGTGTTGTTTTACACCATTTTTTTTATCATTCCAAGCACACACCTGCAATCATTGGTACTATTCTTGTTTTCAATTTCCATATTTTTTCTATTATTTTTATTATTCGTTCGAAATTAAAAAAAAACAAACATTGTTTTTCGTCTGTGGGTAACCAAATAGTTACCAGAGTTTACTATGGAGAATAAATGTATTACAGAACTGAACACATTTTTTTCTGGTGAAAAACACTTTATTTAATTTGGAAATTCTTGCAAAAATCAAATTGTTGAATTTTAATGAAACTTTAAGGACTTCTTTACTCAAATGAATGAAATTACTAGCGTCATAGCCCGGCGTTGCTCGTGCAACTAAGAACATTTTAGAAGATGCCAATGAAAGGAGTAGATGGAAATCATTTATTGAAATGAAAGTTGGAAAGGAGAGCTGAGGCTGTTAGTAACCATTTTCAGCATTAGGAAGAAGGCATTGAATGCATGTTGCTGCAGTATTCGAATCTAACCTAGCTCTCTTTTTTATTGAGCCCACCTAGTGTGAGTGCCTGTTACTTTAATCGAAGATAGCTGCCAAATTACTTGGAACGCAATGTTTACAATACTCACACAAACATCAAATCTTGTGATGCAATAATGTTTAAAAGTTTATAATATTAAATGGATAAATTCCTTTAAAACTCGGTTATATAAAAAAAATTGTTAAATTCCATTAAAACTTTTGTTTTGTGTTAATGTGATTTGATGTTTTGTGTGACATTGTAAACATTGTGTTTAAAAATTATGGGGGGGGGGGAAATATTTACACTTTTATTGACTAAATGAATTTAACATAAAAATAAGTTATTTATTTTGTTTTACTAAAATTAAAAATATAAAAACTATTACGCTCTCAGTTCAGAAATTTTCGAAGAATATTTTAAAATGTGGACATTTAATTTTAGAGGAAAAGTTACATTAATGCCACATGAATTACAAACAGTTGATTTTCTGTATGAAATATTTAGCGAAAAAAAAGCTTTACTTTTTTTAATTTTATTTTCTGAAGTATGAAATATTAAATCTGAAAAAAAAAAACTTAAATAATTAAATTAACCATTGGCACTTTTTTGACATATTAAAAAACACTTTTTTTAAAAAATATTTCTTTTGTTTCAAAATTGCGGGGAAATATATTCATTTTTTTTTGTTGACCAAATGAATTTTTTAAATGTCTGAATAAAAATTAAATATAAAGGCTTTCTTTTTATTTATTTATTTATTTTTTTTTTAATAAAAAAAATATTTTAGTTGCATCTGACATGTGTGATTTGATTTCTGTGATGTAATTCAGCAACCATCATAGATCTTAGGCATTTTACGGATCAAATGTAAACATTTGGCCCTATTGGCCAAAAAGTGTGAAAGGAAAAATTGCTGAATTTAAAACTCAAAAAGTATGTCTTGACCTGGCTTCCCTGTAGATATGTGTTCCTAGAAAGTTTGAATGGTGTAGCTAAAAAGTGTAGGTGTGCATAGGGAAGTCACACACACTCACAGATTGCCTTTTATATATATATATAATATATATATATATATATATATATATATATATATATATATAGATTATTATTTCTAGAAAATCTTGGTAAACTTTTCAATTTTTCTGTATCTGTTAACTCCCCCACCCAACACCTACTATCACCACATAAATTCATGAAATTTCAAGAAATTAAATTTTGTATTGAAAATTTGTTTTATTAATTAAACTCAGGACTCCTTGGAGATTGTAAATCGTTTGTTTGTTTTTTTAATTTTTTAAAAGATTTTCTTTTTCTTCAAGCTGTTGGTTGTTTTTCCGAAAATCTGCTTTGAATAGTAAAATAAAAAAATGCAATAGAACTACGACATTATTAATTAGATAAGCTTTTAATTGCTTATATATATATATATATATATATATATATATATATATATATATATTAAGGACATTATAGTCTGAAGAAAAGTCTTTTGTTAAAGAATGAATTTTTACAAGAATTGTTTTCATTATTTTTCTTAAATTATAATAATTTATAAAATTTCAAATTTTAAAAATTCTTCAAATCCTTGTCACAGGTTATTTTATGTTACATTAAAAAGTGTTTCATGATTTCTTCCCCTCACAGGAAAAATTTGGACAGTTATGTCAATTCTTGTCAAGCATACTTAGCTTGTCACCACATCTGGCTGTCATAAATCACTGTGCACCTCTGTGATTAAGAAATACTTGTATTCTAAGTTTCATGCTATAATACTTGAGTAAATCAGATTAATTTAACTTTAAATTTTCTAATTTTTTCAAAATAACATATAACAGATATATATTTAATTTTTGCAAGATTTTTAAAACCAAGAATTAACTTTTGTTTACAAACTTGTCAAAATAAACACAAAAATGAATTTTTGAAGACTTTCAAAAAGTTGACATTTCTATCAATATAAATTGAAATACACCAGAGTATTTTGCTTGCTGGAAATAGTACATTTAATTTTTCAGCTTTCAATTAAAGCTTCAAGAAAGCTTTTTTTTATTTTTAATAATTCATTTTAAAACTTGGGTATTGCGAGTAATCATGAAAAAGTGGAGGTACCTATTTTTATTTGCTAGCCCTGTTTCCATGGTGTCCATTGCCTGGCTTAAGTATTGAGCTCACAATTACGTGTGCCAATGCTGGGCTGGTCAGTGTGTTCTTGGACTCTGTAGAAACGGGCAAGAAATACCAATCCTGGGCTGGTCAGTGTGTTTTTGGACTCTGTAGAAACAGACAAGAAATGCCAATCCTGGGCTGGTCAGTGTGTTCTTGGACTCTGTAGAAATGGACAAGAAATAATGCAACATTAAAAAAAAACTAGATGAGATATCGAGATGTGGACAGTGGATAAGGTCCAATTTACTCCTGTAGATTAAAAGTATAAATAATAAAAAGAGGCTAGTTATTGAGCAAGGGTGATGATGGGCAATTGATGTAGGATGAAAAATGAAAGGGTCAAAATGTGGACTTAACAACCAAGATGAGCATGCTGATCCAATAAACGGTTACTTTTTCCTTATTTTTTTTTCCTTATTTTTTTTTCCTTATTTTTTTTTCTTTTCCTTTTTTTCTTTTCCTTTTTTTCTTTTCCTTTTTTTCTTTTCCTTTTTTTCTTTTCCTTTTTTTCTTTTCCTTTTTTTCTTTTCCTTTTTTCTTTTCCTTTTTTTCTTTTCCTTTTTTTCTTTTCCTTTTTTTCTTTTCCTTTTTTTCTTTTCCTTTTCTTTTCCTTTTTTTCTTTTCCTTTTCTTTTCCTTTTTTCTTTTCCTTTTCTTTTCCTTTTTTCTTTTCCTTTTTTCTTTTCCTTTTTTTCTTTTCCTTTTTTTTCCTTTTTTTCTTTTCCTTTTTTTCTTTTCCTTTTTTTTCTTTTCCTTTTTTTCTTTTCCTTTTTTTCTTTTCCTTTTTTTCTTTTCCTTTTTTTCTTTTCCTTTTTTTCTTTTCCTTTTTTTCTTTTCCTTTTTTTCTTTTCCTTTTTTTCTTTTCCTTTTTTTCTTTTCCTTTTTTTCTTTTCCTTTTTTTCTTTTCCTTTTTTTCTTTTCCTTTTTTTTCTTTTCCTTTTTTTCTTTTCCTTTTTTTCTTTTCCTTTTTTTCTTTTCCTTTTTTTCTTTTCCTTTTTTTCTTTTCCTTTTTTTCTTTTCCTTTTTTTCTTTTCCTTTTTTCTTTTCCTTTTTTTCTTTTCCTTTTCTTTTCTGGTCCTGGACATGATGGTAAACTGCATCCAGTAGCAGGGCCTCTGATTGGGAGGTTGTTAGGAGCATGAAACCACCTTTTAATTGCTGTTGTTCCCAGGTCCACCCTGACCCGGAGTCGTAGCACCTATTAGGGTCCCAGTTACGGGCAAATAGTTAACTCTCAAAGTGGGGTCAAAACACTTTGAAAGTATAAAAATATGTTCTTGAAGAAAAAATTATTACCATAACACAATTTTGAAGGAAAAAAATTATTTTTAGCAAACAATTTTGAATACAAAACTAGAAGGCATTTTCAGTTTTCTAAAATAAAAAAGAATAAAAACAAAAAATTTTCACTAAAATCTTACTAAATCAACCTTCTCACTATAACTGAACATTAAAAAAAGATACCTTAAAACCCTACCCTTTTGGCATTAAATAACCCACAGAGGTGTTGATATGCCGTTAAACAAAACTTAAACTCCCTTTCTTTTCCCTCTTTTCTTTTCACTTTCCAATTTTTTAAAATTTCAAGTACAAAATCCTGTGTTTTGAACATCTCATAAATCAAAATGAATTCTTAAACCTGATAACTTAACTTGCACAATGTTTCTTTTGCATAGCTTGTCAGATGAATTAAAAACCATTCTTGTATTTACTATCTATGTATAAATGTTAAAGGTCAGCTTTGATGGAATTTCATAACTTCATTGCAACTTGGCAGTTGATTTGAATTGCTCGAAAGATTCAGATAATTTTTGAGTTGGTCTATTAGCCTGTCTGTTGTCCTCTTGTGCAAAAGGTCATAGTATTTAAAATAAGAAAAACCAAGGTTTTTAATTGATCTGAAAAATCTATACAAGGTCATCCTTTCTATTATAATAAAGACCATTTTATGTGTATGTATGTAACTTCCCTCCTGACATGCTCATGGAGAGAGAGAAGAAATAGCTAGGCAGCGTTAGCTCAGTTCATTCTCTTTACTACCAGTGATTAAAGCTCTTGGCTCTTTAACACTGCTTTATTTCTTTGCAATAATTATGTCGAGTAGTGAAGAATTGTGGTGCATTGGATATCGGCTCAGGACGAGAAATCGGGGAGCCGAGTTTGAATTCATTGCATTCACTTATGCGCAAATACCCTTGGGAAAGGTATTAATCCATCTCTTCCTTCCAGTTATGGGTTAAATAGCAGGACAGATTGGGTTCTATAGCCTTGGTTGGCAACCAGTCTACCGCAGAAAGCAATGGCAACCTACTGCGGGATAATCTTCTGCCCAGTCAGTCATGTCTCTTTCGAGACATGATCGCCCAAGCGTGTATCACGTATGGCACTTAACTGACTGAGTGAAGAATATATCCTCTTTATTATATTTCGAATTTATAATATAAATATGTTATATCAGTACAAAAGTAGCTGTTTTGTTTCAACACTACCTGTGTCTTATCCAGTTTGTTGATCACAACAGTTTCAAAATGTTTGAAAGCATTAAGAATGATTCAAAAGTAATGTCATTGGATGCCATAAGAGTTGAAGCTGAGAGACATTGATCTGAATCTTGTCACGTGTGAACAGCTGCTTCAATGGCAGGAAAGTGTTTTTGCATCGTATTGTGACCAGCAATGAAAAGTGGATACACTATAATAACCCTAAGTGTGGGAGATTGTGAGGTAAGCCTAAGCCATGCATCAGTATTGGTGGCAAAGCTGAATATCTATGGTTTGAAGCTTCTGCTCTGCATTTGGTGGGAACAGCTGGGTTTAGTTTATGAGCTGCTCACACCGACCAAAACCATCATGAGATCGTTATAGACTACAATTGATGCATTTGACCCGCTATATGAGCAGAGATGCACCAAATTGATTTTTGCAACATGACGACGAGAGGCCACATCTTGCAAAATGGGTGAAAACCTACTTGGAAACACTTAAATGGGAAGTCCTACCCCATCTGCTGTATTCATCACATTGCCTCGTTTGATTATCACTTTTTCGATTGATTGCACATGGCCTAGCTGAGCAGCACTTATATCATGCAAAATTTTTTTATTGCCAATGAAGGTGACTGAAGAGATTTAACGTGCAAGTATGAAAAAAAAAACAAAAAAAAAACAGCAGGCATGCACTTGTATGAACTTTCTGACTGGCTCACCACTTGACTTATCTATTCATAGACGAAACCTTGGTAATTAGAAAAACAAATGGATCTTGATATGTGAAGTTACAAATTTATTTGCCTGAAGAAAGTCAACTTAGACTCAAAACATGTGTAGCAACACATGCCATTATGGACACTTGATATCTAATACAAAAAGCAAGTAATATTAATAATAATAATAAATCTACACTTTAAACAAAACATTGACAGCTTCTCACACTTTTTTCTTTATATATATATATATATATATATATATATATATATAAATTCAGATAAAACTTGGAGAGGAAATAGCCATTTTCAACATGTCATTTTAAGACCTTCATTCTTAACCTTGTTTAAACAAAGAATGAGAAAAAATTCTAAGCCCAAAGGTTTGCTCTAGTAAAGGAAGCGGTTGGAGGATATCGGTTTTTATAGGGTTAAGCTAGCGGAGTTTTAGTAGTAACTTCTTTTGTTTGTGTATACATATATTATTATTTTAAACCTGGAAAATATCTTTTACATGGTAAGATTATTTTGTTTAGGTAACATTTAGGGGTGGGGAGAGGTGGTTGATTCATACCTTTCCTTAAGTTATTTCCGTGTGAGTGAGGATAACAAACTCAACTGGAATTAGAACTTTCCTTGCTGATCAACAATTCCAGCATCTTCACATCTAAACTTACAGCATCTGTTATTCCCAATCAGCCACCAATCTAGATACTGACCAGGCTTGACATTGCTTAACTTCTTTTGTACAAGAACCTGTGTTTAAACATTGTGGTTGGAAGTGTTAGGTTTGTATAAATATAGTTTCTGTGATATAAAACATGACTCTTGATTTAAAAAAACTTTTTCTGATATTGCCGACAAGTCATAATTTGATTAAGTGCATTGTCATAGAAAGAGATTACATTGAAAAACATGTTTATCTTGCACATTTTATTTTTTTTTCAGTTGGCCATGGACTTGCTTATAACTAAATTTTATTTATTTTTTTATCAGTAGCTGAATAATTTGATGAAAAGTTTAACTTTAGTGAAATACTGTTGAAGACTAACGGTTTACAATATTTTATTGTGATAATTTTTAGCACCAAGGTTTCTTTTTTTTTCTTTTCAGCAGGTGTACTGATGAAATGTCTTTTGGCAAGTAGATCTTTTATCGTAAAGTGCTCGATATCGGGGTGAAGATAGAGCATCGATAAGTTCAAAGCGTTTGTCACTTGAACTGAGTAGGTTCATGTTGACTTCGAAGTTTCGTAAAGACCCCATTATGATATTCTCACTTGTCAGTGATAAGTGAGATCATCATAATGTTGTTGGCATAAACATGCTTAAAGTGACAAATTCATAGAAGTCAGTTCTTTCAGCACATCAACAGTTGTCCGAATTTCTGGGCTGAGGAGCTATTATTTACACTATTTATATCAGACCATTGCCTCATCTTTGTTATTATTACAACATTTTCATCTGATGTAGATGGTTCTTTAACCACCATAAAACAACTTTTTGCCAGCAGTCAGCATGGCTGATGCAACTCTCCTTGAGAGCATCACTCTGAACCTCCTTGGCCTCACCTTTTAAACTGACCAGGAGTAGAACAACTACATTGAATCTATAGTTGTATCTACTGCTAAGAAGTTTGGGTCAATGTTACGGGCTAGGACGTTTCTCCCTCATCAGAATTCATTTTGCACATTTATAATTCTACTATTCGTCCGTGTATTGAATACTGTTGTCATATATGGTTGGGTGCTCTTGCTATTCATCTTGAAGTTCTCGACAAAATCCAAAGGAGGATCTACAATCTAATCAATCCTGACTTGGCAGCCCGTCTTCAGTCACTTTCTCA
The DNA here is from genome assembly GCA_037127315.1 of Ascarosepion bandense. Lineage (NCBI taxonomy): Eukaryota > Metazoa > Mollusca > Cephalopoda > Sepiida > Sepiidae > Ascarosepion > Ascarosepion bandense. The sequence continues at coordinate 746,265 of JBBBDQ010000891.1, read as the reverse complement.
CCTACAAGCTAGAATAGAAAGAAACTTATTAAAAAGATTTAGATAGATAGATACATATTGATAAGAGTGAGATAGATAATGTTGAGTTTTAGATACATAAGAGACTGTGATATATATATATATATATATATATATATATATATATAGTGAAGAGAGTAAGAAAGATAATGGAGTTTTAGTTAGACAAGAAAAGAATGTCATACATATATATCATCCATGTTGGCATCTATGCAGATGACACCATTTACGGCCGTCTCTGTAATAAGTCTGCTAAGGCAGACAAAGTAAACCTGGCTACCGCTCTTCAAAAGGACCTCGAACCTGTGATTGAATCGATTAGGAAATGGCTCGTAAATTTTAATGCCTCCAAAACAAAGATACTCTTCTTTAACCACCATAGAGAAACTTTCCAGCCTGCCACCAGAATGGATGACGCTAGTTTTCTAGAGAGCATCACACTGCGCCTCCTTGGCCTCATTCTCTCAAATGATCTCAAATGGAATAATTACATTGAATTTATAGTTGCATCTACTGCTAAGAAGTTTGGGTCAATGTGACGGGCTAGGACGTTTCTCCCTCGTCAGAATTCATTTTGCACATTTATAATTCTACCATTCGTCCGTGCATTGAATAGTTTCCATATCTGGTCAGTTGCTCTTGCTATTCATCCCGAGTTTCTTGACAAAGTCCAAGGACAGATCTGTAATGTAATCAGTCCTGACTTGGTAATATCTTCATCTTTGTCCTCATTTGCCTGAAACACAGGCAAAAATGAAGACATTTGACAATGTAAATATAAGAATTATTCAGTCAGTTTCTTTAACTGGACTGATGAGCTGTGATTCATGAAACAGGACTGTCTGCAGATGACTATTTATGCTCTTGCACACCGATTGAGCACTGTAGGGGAAATGTTTGACTTTAAAAACAGTAGCTATTTATGCATTGTTCATTCAGTAATGAATTTGAACACTCTCAGCTACTGGAGTGTGTTGACATTGTGTAGATAACACGGTAAATTCTGCCTTCCTCCATCGAGTGCCTAGAGCTCAGAGGTAGAATCGTTGACTGATGTCAGTTCGGTCAGGATTTCATCCTGGCTAGTAGCAATCAGATATCTAACCATACTGATGAGCTGTGATACATCAAGACAAAAATGTCTGCAGATAACTATATATATATATATATACTAGCAGTATAGCCTGGCATTGCTCGGGTGTAATGAAAGCTTTAAAACTAATCCATGGTCCTGGAGCTCAGACTCTTTGGACGTGGGCATGAAAGACTAAAAAGCAATAGTTGTTTCCAGTTAAAGCGAAACCGTAGACTGAAAGAAAAATGAATGAATATAAGTCAAATTTTGATTTCCTGGTATCTATATCAAATAAGTTTTTTTTTCGTCGTAAACTGAATTTTGAAGGCTAAATAAGTCCTCTGAGTAAATGGTATCATGGCTGAGACTAAGAACTACAATTATACCTACTTAGAGCCAAACCCAAAGCAAAAACTAAAATAAAAGGGCTGAAAAAAATACTGACATACAGTCAGATAAACAGATGCACACAAGTATCTTGCTTTTATATATAAATATTACCGATTTTCTGCACTATTGTAAGAACTGCAACCTTGAAACTTCTGAATATCATTTCTTATGTTTTTGTTTATGAGTGTATCGAATTTGATTAAAATTGGACCACTCCTTCTATAACCCGATTATCGATTTTCAATATTTATCGGGGGTACCTCGACACAAAACCTAGCTAAGAACTCTTGCAAACGCTTATAGTACAACTGTGTAAATTTTCAAGAAAATTGGTTCAGCCGTTTCCGAGTCTATAGGTAACGGACACACACACAAAGTTCGATTTATAAGTAAGTTTAGATATATATATATATATATATATATATATATATATATATATATATATCCCTCAAAGTATAGCTTTGGTATGGATGGAATAAAATTCCATATTCAAAAAAAACAAATGTAAAAAATCTGCTTAATACAAAGTAGAGCAAATATTTATAGCTATTTTATTTTATTTTATTTTATTTCTTCTCATGTTTTATCAAGTGATTGTGCTGATTGCAAGATGGAGTTTTAAAAAGGTTCAAAACTAGCCAAACCCCCTATACTTTTTACTTTTGTGAGTAAGGACTTAATATTTTTATCATTAATTTTACATTTACAAGACTGATTGCTCCAGGTTCAGACCTGATGCATTGTGTCCATGATTTAGCTTGTTACTTTTGAAATCACAAGTATTTCAAACTTGAAGTTTGTAATTATTGTTAAACAAGTCGTTAATTATTTTCCCATTAAGCATCAACTTAATTTGTAACTACTGTTATTTGAGCAGACTTATTTCTCTTTACCCCTAGACTTTTCCTGTCATTTGTATTAGAGGCAGGGTTTTTTTTTGACTGAACACCATCCTCTGCTTACTTCTCACACTCTTGATAAGTACTATTTAATGATTACTCCTTTCATGTATTGACTAGGTTGATACCCTCAAGTGATCTATCAACCAGTGTTTCCTATGCAGTAGCTATTTTCTATGTATTCAACCTCAGGTTTTGATTTCCAAAGAACAGCCTGCAATGTCTTATCTTCTTGGGTATGAGTAACAGATTGACTCTCGACTAGTTGCCATGTTCTTGGCCTATGTTAGGGACCCCATTTCTAAAAAAAAAAATTTTAATACTAACTGTTCACACAAGACAAAACCCAAGAGCCACTTAAGGTAGAGGCTTATTGGATGAGATTACTGTATGTACATAAGAGGAAGAGGTAAAAAGTAAAGATTATGATGATATATTGAAGAGAGAACCAGTAGAAAAGATTGTAGGCAGTGATCAGAGAACCAACTAAATGGAGGGTCTGTTCTTATAATTTTTGGTTGTGTTTGCGTGTGTTTTTTATTTAGTGGCACATTAACCTGTATAGGTTATTTCTTGTCAAAATCTAAATATCTTCTGTGTAATTTTATTTAATTTTTTTTTTTTTTTTTAATAAAAACCATTTAATGATACAAGTCTTACTAATTAACCCATGGCTGTGGGGAGAAGAGGTGGATTTATACCTTTCTAAAGAATTTTTTTTTTTTTTTTTTAATCTCTTGACTCATTAGAGCCGTAGAAGCACTCCATTATACTGCCACAGTAGAAGTGGTGTTTCTTTGATGTTTCTCCAAGATAATTTGAATTCAGTTTTCCTTCTCCTAGACTGGTTGCCACCCAAGACTATAGAATTCAATCTGTTCTATTTACCAATGGCTGAGGGGAAAAAGATGGCTTCATACCTTTCCCAAGGTTATCTAAACTTATTTATAAATGGAACTTTGTCTGTGTGTGTGTCTGTGTATCCGTTACCTATAGACTCCGAAACGGCTGAACCGATTTTCTTAAATTTACAGTTATACTATAAGCGTCTGCAAGTGTTCTTAGCTAGGTTTTGTGTCGAGGTACCCTTGATAAATATTGAAAATCGATAATCGAAAAAATCGGGTTATAGGAGTGGTCCAGTTTTAATCAAATTTGATACGCTCATAAACAAAGACATAAGAAATGATATTCAGAAGTTTCCAGATTGCAGTTTTTACAATAGTGCAGAAAATTGAATATATATATATATATATATATATATATATATATATAAAGGCAAGATGTTTGTGTGTGTGTCTATCTGTCTGTATGTCCTTTATACAAATCCACAATTTTTCTCAGATTCTCACTAAACTTCACAAATACTCTTTAGGCTGAGTCTGAGCTCCAGGACCATGGATTAGTTTTAAAGCTTTCATTATACCTGAGCAACGCTGGGCTATACTGCTAGTCAGCACATAAGTGAATGTAATGGATTCTTTTGGAATTTGAAATCAGCTTTCCGATTCCTCAATTCGTGCTGCTATTCGTTACTCCACTGTGTCTTTATTTACTCAAGAGTATTTGTGCATAAATAAACATAACAAACCCAACTGAAATTGGAAACTGGCGTTCCAATTAACAATTCGGAGCTGTTATCCATTACATCACCCACACATTAAAGCTTAAGGCACTTAGTATTCACAATTTGGTCACCTATCTAGGTACTGACCAGGCTTGATGTTGCTTAATTTCAATGATCATACGGGAACCAATGTCTTAACGTGATATGGCCATAATCCCCCTCTGTTTTGCAAAGTAGCACTTCTAAGAAAGAAGCTGTCTAAATGGAACTTCTTCCTTACTAATGGTAGATGAAGGGAATGGAAGATGATTTTGTTTCAGTGTTTGCGGCATGTACTGGGGAAGGTTTCACTGCAAAGATCTGAACAGGTGGAACTAATGAATGTAGCTCATTAGAACATTTGACATGAAAATAATGACAGTAACGATGATCTACGTATGTTGAAAGAGGTCATAGAAATTAAAGGTAGAGGGTTACTGAATGAGATTGTAGTGTGAATGCAAGAGGAGGAAGCAAGAGGATATGTAGGATTGATAATGATTGACCATAGACTTAAAGAAGTTAAGGTTGCAGTAATAGAGAAGCATTCTCTAGGGAGTCTGTTCACAAAGTAGCTATACAAATAGAATGTCCTTAATAATGGATTATGATGATAATGCATAATTTCTCCCATAGGGAGGGGGTCAGCTGTTGAGGTCTGAACTAGTGGAACTAAATGAATGTAGCACATCAGAACATTCTCCATTCTATTTAGGTTATTTACATTGTTTGAACTGTTTTCCTCATCTTTATTGCTTTATTCACTCACTTCAACCTTCTTCAGATGACTGGAATGGCCATAAGCTCCCTCTGTATTGCAAAGTAGCTCTTCTAAGAAAGTGGTTTAAATGGAACTTCTTTCTTACTAATGGTAGATGAAGGAATTTTCGAATCAAACTCTTTATTATGATCGCAGGTAGATTGTTCTTGTTCCATGAGTCGTGTCACTTCTGGATGTTTTAGTTATCTCCACTTGATTCCACTCTCTAAGATTTTTGTTGCACTACTGTTGCCAAGTTTTGAACTCCTAACTCTTTGGGTGAAGTCACTGGATCTAACCAATGCTTTTATCCACTGGGCCATGTGTCCTTGAGTGGCGTGGCTCATGGAATGAGAATAACATATCCCAGCGAATTTTTAGAATTTATAAACCTAATATCTCAGTAATTGTTTTACTAGTACTCGTATTACAATCTTGATGTTTGTAATTGTTTTCTCTAGCACTCTGTATTACTGGTTCCCATATTGTATTCATTTCTATGCTTGGCTGGCTTAGAAGATTTTTGTGGCCCAGCATATGCTATTTTAGTATACTGCTGAGCTCTATCAACTGTTGCATTTGCACTTTGTAGAAGATGTATCTGGATTTTACAAACTTGAAAATAGACTATTCTGGATAAAGTTGGCATACTAGTTGACAGGCTAGAATGTGTTTCAACTGGATCAGCTATATTGTTCACTACCACATGTTAAAAGGTTCCTATTTATGAGAGTGCAATAAATATTTTCCCAGTTTGACCCACATTGAAAAGTTTGTATTTCAATGATGAAACTAGAATATTAATTTTGAGTTTTCAGCCTCCTGAATGCATATATATATATATATATATATATATATATATAGACAGATCTGTTTTGCTGTATCACAGCTCATCAGTGCGGTTAGACATCCGATTGCTTTTACCCAGGATTTAAACCCGACCGAGTTGACGTCATTCGGTGATTCTACCTCTGAGCTGTGGGTGCTCGGTAGAAGGTAGACTTTTGGCCTGTTATGTATAATGTACATATGCCACTGGCTGAGAGTGCTCTAATTCATTACTGAATAAACAATGTGTAGATGCTAGAGTAGCTGCTGTTTTTTTTTTTTTTCCCCAGAGCCTACCATTCTTCCGGAGTGCTCAATCAAGTTGTGAGAGCATCAGTCAAATTAGATCAGTAGATAATTTTATTAAAAAGTGCTCAATACACATTTAAAGAAAAAAATAAAAGATAAACATTTAATATGCAGAGCTTTTAGATATGATAACAGCTTTTTTTCTTGGCCTAATCTGCAGATATCACCACCCCTGCAAAGTCTGGCCTTTCTCAAGTATTGTTGTCATTTTTTTTCTTTTAATTTCAACATATACATACACACACGTGCACTTTAATGTAAGTAAATACTTTCTCCACCTGCGACATAATGTGCAGCTCACACGACTAAAGAATTTCAGTCACTGAATTTTTCATGGGCTGGTGCATCCTGATAAGCATCCTAAGCTGACTGGGAGATGGGAGATTTTTCTTAAGTTACATCTCTAGAATGGTTGCCAACCAGTAACTATAGAAACCAGTTTGTTCTGCTATTTAACCCATAGCTTGAGAAGTGGGAAAAGAGATAGTCCTATTTTTAGTGTGTAAGTGAACTTGCTAAAATTTGAACTTGGCTCCATTTTCTCATTCTGAGCTACTATCCATTACACCACATGCACATACACACACATGGTTGTCATCAAATATGATGGACAAGGAAAATTTTTATTTTTTTATTTTTTCCTGGGTTCTTACATTTTTCTGTTTGGTGGGAATGAGGGAGTATAAAAATTGTCTGTACCATCAGTCAGTCAGTTAAGTGCCATATGTGATACACACTTGGGCGATCATGTCTCGAAAGAGACATAACTGACTGGGCAGAAGATTATCCTGCAGTAGGTTGCCATTGCTTTCTGCAGTAGACTGGTTGCCGACCAAGGCTATAGAACCCAATCTGTCCTGCTATTTAACCCATAACTGGAAGGAAGAGACGGATTAATACCTTTCCCAAGGGTATTTGTGCGTAAGTGAATACAATGGATTCAACTGGAATTCGAACTCGGCTCCCTGGTTTCTCTTTCCGAGCCGATATCCACTGTACCACAATCACTTTTTTCTTTTCTTTTTTTTTTCTTTTTTTTTTTTATAAGCGTTTCACCCCAAGCAAGGCATGTCACTGCCACTACTGCGCAGGGGGCTACGTAGAGTGGAGAAAGGATGATTAAATATAGGAAATGTCAGAGGGTGGGTGATAGGCGGGTAAGGATACCGAGAATGAGGGTTGGGTAGATGAGTGTTCTGAGAATAATTGGGAGTTAGTGTGATAGGTGTCTATTGACCCTACATTTAAACACCTGGAGATTGTAATTGTCGGGAAAGCAGAGTTGTGGAAGGGAGTTCCACAGGCGGGATGCTATCAGCCAATTCATTAGCAATTTTCAACAGGGTTTTGTTGGTGTTATTTTTATTTTTTAAAAGTTTTTTCATATCTTGACTGTTTGAGGTGTATCATTTGTGTAGTTTTAAATACTAATAGTAGTGTCTATTCCAAATCTTCAAGAATGACTGGAATTTAAGTGGGTAATTTTTTGTATTTAAAAAAAAAAAACAAACTTTCAGCACACTTCTCCCATTGTTAAACAAGGAGAGGTTGATGTTGGGTGAGAATTATTTGATATAAAAGGACTCTCTTATAGTGAGATATTTTCGTTAATTTGATTTACATTGAATTTTAGTATTTTCAACCAGAATTTTCTTTAAGGATTCTTGTAGGTTGTGAGTTGATAGTTTTTTTTTTTTATTGCACTTTGCTCTGATAAGATACATATGTGGAGCTATTAGTATGTCCAATATAGATAATTGATCTAAAAGACTTCAGTTTCAAATGTTATTGTACAGGGTGTCCATAAAGTCTGTGTGCACTTTAAAAAAATTATAACTTTATTTCTATCACAAATACAAATAATCTAAAAAAATGAGAAAAACAATTAAACTTGAAAGATAATACAGTGTTTCAACAAGATGTAGCTTCTTGCTCTGTGTGTTAGACAGTTTCTAAATCAGGAATTTCATAACAGATGGATTGGAAGGGGTGGACCATTTTATTGGCCTCCACGTTTGCCAGATTTGACTCCATTAGATTTTTTTATGGGGACATGTAAAAACAATTGTGTACGCAACTAAACCTAGTTTATTAGAAGCTTTGAAGGCTAAAATAACTAATGTGATTTCAGGCATTACTGTAAATCAGTTGGCAAATGTTTTCCATGAACTGCAAAATCGTATTACCCTTTGTATTGTTAATGATGGAGGACATGTGGAAACTTAAATAAAATTTCAATAAAACCTTAAAAAATATAGATTTACTTCTTTCTAATCCTTTTTACAAATTATTTCTATCACAAATACAAATAAAGTTATAAATTTTTTTAAAAGTGCATATGAGCTTTATGGACACCCTGTAGAGAATTTTTATATATATATATATATATATATATATATATATATATATATATATACTAGCATCATAGCCCAGCGTTGCCCGTGCAACTCAGAACATTTTAGTAGTAGAAGATACCAATGAGAGGAGTAGATGGAAATCATTTATTGAAAGTTGGAGTATTTTTAGGAGGCATGTGAAAAAATCTACAAAAACTTAGCACACCCAGTGTGAGTGCCTGTTACTTCAATGGAAGATGGCTGCTAAGTTACTTGGAACACAATGTTTACAATACTCACACAAACATCAAATCTCGTGATACAATAATGTTTATAATAGTAAATGGATAAATTCCTTTAAAACTTGGTTATGTAAATAAATAATTATATAAAAAGTTGTTTAAAAATTGTTAAAAAATTCCATTAAAAAAATCTATTTTCTTTTGTTTTATGTTGTTGTATCTCGGGAGGGGATAAACGGAGAAAGAATAGTGCAAGAAATAACTCTTAACACTGAGGATATATGAATAGAAATTTATTATATTTCAGGACAATAAATCAAATATAAGTACACCAACGAACAGTTAACACGAATAACAATTAAGGCAATATCTCTGTATAAGATGTATGCATCTGTCTTGAAGAAGGCTTCCATCTAGTGATGTCTAACTCTTGTTTGAGGCCGATGGTTCTCGACTTCTCTCGTATAATGACGAATAATCTCGATCACTCCCTTGTAATGATGAAGACTCTCATATAGTCACGAACACTCTCGATCACTCTGTAGTTTGTTCTAGTCCTGGTCTTTTATAACCCGGGCCATACCCATTCCTGGGTAGGACAGGATATTTCACTACAACATACATAAACGTGATTTGATGTTTTGTGTGACATTGTAAACAACATTGCATTTGTTTTTGTTTCAAAATTACAGGGGAGAATATTTACATTTTTTGTTGACTAAATGAATTTAACATAAAAATAAAAATTTTGTTTTACTGAAATTAGAAATATAAAAACTATTACGCTCTCAGTTCAGGAATTTTTGAAAAATATTTAAAAATGTAGACATTTAATTTTAGAGGAAAAAGTTACATTAATGCCACCTGAATTACAGACAGTTGATTTCCCGCATGAAATATTTAGTGAAAAAAAAGCTTTTTTTTTTTTTTTTAATTTTATTTTTTGAAGTATGAAATATATTAAATCTGAAAAAAAAAAGACTTAAATAATTAAACTAATCATTAGCACTTTTTTTTTTTTTTAAATATTTCTTTTGTTTCAAAATTACAGGGAAAAATATTCACATTTTTTTGTTGACCAAATGAATTTTTAAACGTCGGAATAAAAATTAAATATAAAGGCTCAATTTTTTTTCTTTTTAATATTTTAGTTGCATTGACACGTGTGATTTAATTTCTGTGACATAATTTAGCAGCCATCTTAGATGTTCTACGGAGCAAATGTGAACAATCGGCTCCATTGGCCAAAAAGTGTGAAAAGGAAAATTGCTGAACTTAAACTCAAAAAGTATGTGTCAACCTGGCTTCCCTGTAGATGTGTGTCCCTAGAAAGTTTGAATGGTGTAGCTTACAAAATGTAGGCACGCATAGGGAACAGTCACACAGATTGCCTTTTTATATATATATATATATATATATTGTAATGGAGGCCCTGGTCTACCTAAATTTTCTTTTGCAACCCGTTTATATTCCCCAAATTGAGAATATCTTATCTTCAGCTGACACATATTACACTTGTCAGAGTGAATTTGATACGAAGGATTTCTATTCCTGTGAAAATGGATTAGAATATTATGGAGAAAACCCAGGTAATTCATACATAATGACTGCATGAAGAAGCCTTAAGCAGTAAAAAATCTAGCTACCTTTAAAGAATTTGAAATCAATAAGAATGAATTAATGCAAACATATATATATATATTAAATTGACAAACTCTTTATCTCCACCTCAATATCAAACACTTTATAACTATGATAAAAAACCACTGAAAAACAAAACCTTGGCACTAAACATCACAATTAAACACACACATGGCATTTGGAATTAGAAGGTATTTTCCATTGCCAAATAAAGAAAAAGAAAATTGTGTTTAAAGTTTGTCAACTTCTGAAATGCCACCAGTTTTGATCTATTTCAGATAAGTCACTCGTTTTTTTATTGTTTTTTTTTTTATTTATTAATTTTTTTTTTTTTTTCAGCAAGTCTTCCTACCCCCAATCAAATAAACACTTCAATTTTATAAGTTCAGTGGGTACTTACTTGTGCAAATATTCTATTTTAGCTTTACTATTAGGAATGTGTGTTGTGGTGCAGTGAATATCAGCTTGGAACGAGAAATCAGAGAGCCAAGTTCAAATTCCAGTTGAATTCATTACATTCCTTTATATGAAAATACCCTTGGGAAAGATATTAATCTGCGACTTGTCTTTCCATCTATGGGTTAAATAGCAGGACAGATTGAATCAGAGAGCCAAGTTCAAATTCCAGTTGAATTCATTGCATTCTCTTACATGCAAATACCTTTGGGAAAGATATGAATCCATTTCTTCTCCCTCCAGTTAGGGATTAAATAGCAGGACAGATTGGGTTCTATAGCCTTGGTTGGCAACCAGTCTACTGCAGAAAGTAATGGCAACCTACTGTGGAAAAATCTTCCCAGTCAGACATGTCTTTTCGAGACTTGATCGCCCAAGTGTGTATCACATATGGCACTTAACTGATTGAGTATTATAAAAGCTGGTGTCTGTTGCTTTGTAAGGCACAAAACCTACCACACTGTTTTAATTTTTCTTGTTCATATGGAATGAAAACTTGCTTAAAGTTATAAACATCTCGTATAACGGTTGATGTATGGAAGATGATAAAGGACACAACTTGATATCCAAAATGGCAATAAAATCATTTCTGGGATTAACATTATTTACATGCAAACTATTGTCAGACAAGATATCCTAAGACACATGGTTAGCAGAATGCAAATAACCTATTGCCACAGATTAAAGTGTTAATTTTAAAATAATTGATGTTTACCTGGATTAAATACCTGATGAAGCCTAGAGGGCAGAGTTGTCACAATGTGATAACAAAGATGAGGTTATTTTTATTTTTATTTATTTATTTATTTTTTATCATATCACCCCAAGCAAGGCAAAAACGCCACTGATGCGCAGGGGGCTACGTAAGAGTGAAAAGAGAAAAGAGGAAATCACATCCTAAACAGGAAACAAGGGATGAGCCTCTTCACCTGTTCAATAGACGTGGGTGGAGTGTGAACCGGGCGATAGTTTAGTCTATCTACTCCAATTAGGAAGTCTTAATTTATAGTAAATAAATACTAATTGTTTTTTTTTCTTTTTTTTTTCTTTTTTTTGTCAATAGGAGTAGATAGAATTATGTATCACCCAGTATATACTCCTACCTAATCTTTGGAACAGGAGTAGCAGTCTATCTCTTGTTTCCTATTTAGGATTGGATTTCTGGTTCCTTCTCTTTATACTTCTAATATTTCAGCCTAAACTCTGAAATTTTATTTACCAATTTATTTTTATTTATTTTTATTTATTTTTTTCTTCTTCCCAATAGGAGTAAATAGGTTCACCTATCCTCTAGTTTATGCACATCCCCAGTCTTTTGAACAGGAGTTAAGGTTTATCCCTTGTTCCCTGTTTAAGATTGGGTTTCTGGTTCCTTTTGAAGCCTTTTCATTCTCTTTCACTCACAGTAGCTTCTTGTCTTAGTGGCAGTATTGGTTTGCTTGGGTTGAATTAATTTTTAAAAATAGAAATAAACACAGCTGTTGTCATTAATATTTTGTTTATTAAAATATTTATTTCACTGTACTCAATTAAATATGACTCCCCCTCCCCAGATATATTGTAATTAAAAGATGGAATTATTTTATTGAAATATTTTTTGATACTATATATCTTCAGGACATAGATAAGTAAGATTAAAGGACTCCCGGAAGTTTAGCTGGATCAACAAGCTCCTGATGAAGGCCAGAAAACAACTGTTGAAAAGTTGTGATCATAACAAAGATAAGGATAATTATCTGTATGTAAATAACTAATAATGGCAAAAGAATATTCCCAGTATTAAAATAAAATTTTGATAAATGTCTTTCAATGGGAATAAAAATGGCTTTTCATTTATTTTTCAAGATTTTGATTGTGTGACTAAATTAGTCTCATGTTCCATGCTTTGACAAATTAATGGCTATACACAAAGCAAAAATGTGAGACAAAGAAACTTAAAACTTGTCGCTTGTTGATTTCTCTCATACATTTACTGAACCATAAAAACAAATGTCATCTTTGTTTCTCTATAGAAAAAAATGTCCTTTTTTTTTTTTTTTTTTTTTTTTTTTTCAGTGTTTATGAATAAATTTAGAACTCTGAACTAAATTCTTCTTAGTAAACTTGTATAGAATATCAAATAATTGTGTGTAATAAGCAGACTTGGAGTTGGTCTGTCTATGAAGCACATATAAGCTTGTTTCTTAGGTCTGTCTGTCAGAGGCAAGGGTTTTTACAACCTTGTCACATTCCTTCTCTTACTCAAGTGCCACAACTTGTCCCAGTGAGGAAAACAGGTGCTGGCTTAATAAATACTCAACATGCTAATGTGTTTGATGAGATAAGAAAATGCATACTTAATTGATCCTTAAACAAATAAAATTAAAAAAATATTTTTGGCTTTTTCCCCACTTTTTTAAGTAACTAATAGTGGTCTCCCAGCTATGAGTTAAATAGCAGGCCAGACTAAACTCTGTAGCTATGGTTAACAACCAGTCTAGAAGGACAATACTGAATTCAAAACAGAATGTCACCCTGGTATAGCACATACTATACCACTACTAACAACATTGAGTACACAATGATTAATCTTGACTGCAGTTACCTCATGATGTAAAAACACTGTAAGAGGTACAAGCATAATTGGGTATATATGTTCAAGATCTGTCTTGATGTATGCAATGTCATTGAGTCTAGTCATGTCTTAGATATTTAGTTGGTGGATTTCATTTAGTGTCATATCAACCTCTATGGGTTATTTAATGTCGAAATCCAAATATTCAGAATACAATTTTATGGCTTCAACTAAATATATTCTGAAAGCAATTGTATGTCTTTAACTACAGATAAAATGTATTGTTGGTAGTTCTATTATAAAATGTGTTGCAGGTAATTTTACGATAAAAATGTATTTTTATACTTTCATAGTTTTTTTTTTTTTTTTTTTTTTTTTTTTTTTTTTTAATGGGGAGGGGGTTCACTATTTGTCCATAGTTGAGACTATGCTATATTTATGGGTTAAAATGCTTGATATCAGGTCTAGAGAGTATATAAATAGAAAAGTGGACATTGAGGTCAACACCCATTGACTACAATCAGTTTCATGCCTTAAATGTAATCCTCAGGTCATCTTGTGTTTAAGATTGCATTTAAACATGAAACACTGTTGCCAGTGGGCGTTGATCTAAATGTTCACTTGTATAAGGTGTTCTAGTTGTGTGATGATCACAGGAGCATTCAACTCTAGTAATGACGTGGACTCTTTTGTTGTTGACATTGTGATGTTTTTTTTTTATTTGTTTAGATAATTGGGATGTTAAGTGCTTTACTGTGTCAGTAGGTGTTTGCTTTTTGGTGTTTTTTTTTCTTTATTTTTCTTTTTTAAGGTGTTTTGGCAAGTTATTTGTTGGTCACTCTTTTGTAGTAGTAGTATGTATATATATATATATATATACGCCAATTCAGTCGGGTTTCAATCCTGGGTTAAAAAGCAATCAGTCTAACCGTACTGATGAGCTGTGATACAGCGAAACAGATCTGTCTACAGATGACTATATATATATATATATATATATAGATAAATTGAACATATGGATCAGAATTCGACTAGATGATGAAATAAAGAACAAATAAGAAGCATATCTCAATCTAACTTAATTTGCTTTCATTAAAGCTTCATCAGAGATCGAGACAAATGAAAAAATAACAAAGACAGAATGTTATGATTTTGGGTCCTTATTGGTCAGATATGTCTCGTATTAAAGCAATAAATAAGTTTTAAAATAACGTGAGAAATATTTTGGACGGTAAGTGTATGTGTATGTTTGAAGAAACAATTGTCTGTTTAGGTGTATGTTAGATGGTATATAAAAAATTTCAGATTGGGTATATCTGTAAAAGGACTATGAATCAAAACAAAAGGAAAACTTATCTGATAGATTTTGTCTTTAGATGCCTTGACGAAGTTCTTCAGAGGATATGCATTGGCTAAGATATCTTTTCCTTTTGTTTTCTTACACACATGCACACACATTAAAGAACACAATATTCACCACTTACTTACTATTCAGGTTTGGGCACCTCGTGGTGTGCATTGGTTAGCAAGCTTGTCTTGCAAGAATCATTACAATTGAGTAGTAAGTTCTTGCTGGGCGCACCGTACTTATGGCCTTGTGCCACATCTGAGCTACTCTTAGAAAATCACAACTTGCTAACCAGGTTTAATCATATAGGTTCCGAAATAGTGTAAGAACCTTATAAACCTGATGAAATATGTTGTAAAACGTACCAACAAAACAGTAGCGCTAATCACAACCGAAATCAGAAAAACCTACTGCTAACAAATCGGTAAATTTAGTCGTCAAACCCAAAAGGTACTACCAAATGGGTAGAGGGGAATAAAATAGGAAACAAACAAAGCATAAGCTGTGTTTGAAAGAAAAACAACCCCGATGACGAAAACCTTAACATATATATATTTGAAATCTGGTTAGTATTTATGTATATAATTTAGTGGGTATTTATGGGTATGATAAATATCTACTAGGATCAAACAAGCATGGATGAAAGTGTTCTAAAATCCTAAATAATTCTTCCTTAATTTTGAAAATTTTTGTTTTTTGAAAATTCTAATTGCACGTTTGTAAAAAAAAAAATCCTTGTTCGAGTGTTTGAAAAACAGTAAAATCACTTATAAATTGCCTGAAAATATCAAAGTTGAAACTTAGGTTGCGAAAAACTCATTTCCAGAAAATATACACACACACAGGTCTTTATTATATAAAGGCGTGTATGTATGTATGTATGTGTGTGTGTGTATATATATATATATATATATATACACACACACACACACAGACACTTTATCAGCTTTGTTGACTAGTTCAAATCATTAACTACTATGTCTGTCACAATTATTTTACTGTATACTTTATTAATGAAGTATCAGTTGAAATTTTGGATGAATCTGCTTCTGTAATGTTCGTAAAACCTAATAGGGCTTCTATGTCTCACTATACTTTAGTCCAGCGTGTGATCCAAATCTTACAAGTATGTGATGAGTTTTTTAGATTGTATGTCAGTTAGTTAGGTGCCAAACGTGATTCACGCTTGGGTGATCATGTCTTGAGAGAGAGAGAAAAACATGTCTGACTGGGCAGAAGATTTTCCCGGAGTAGGTTGCCATTACTTTCTACGGTAGACTTGTAGCCAACCAAGGCTATAGAACCCAATCTGTCCTGTTATTGGGTGTGGCACTTGAAGAAGAATATTATGAAGTTGGTAGTGAAATTCAAGAAGTATTTCATGCTTATATTAAAAAAAAAAAAATTAATCTACAAATATATCTTTTCTTTTTATCCTTTATCTATCTATTTATCTATCTATCTATCTATCTATATATATATATATATGCACACACATTTATGTATGTGTGTGTTCATGTATGTATGTATATACTCGTCTATTTGTCCATCTGTAGATGTCTTTAAATTTGAATATGTGTACACTACATCTTTTACTCATTTAATATCTAAATAACTTTATAGCAACCAAAATATAATGCTTTTGTTAAAGTCAGAATTTAAAATTTATAATAAAAATAAAGCAAAGTGTTAAGTAGATTAATAATACTGATCTCTGTTTTAATCAAATATTAATGCTAAGGCCCCAATAAATTATTTTTAGTGTCTGTTCTTACATTTTTCAAATTAGAAATTGCTTTGTTTTGATAGTTCTACTCTATGTAACAAAAAACTCTCCAATGTGAAATAAACTTCATCACTTGATACGACACAGTGTCAAAATAAAATTGTTGTCGGTGGGTGTAATGCTCTGGTGAATTGACATGGAATGACCCAATAATTGATTTTATCATTTTCTAAAAAACGCTCACGTAACAGATGTTGTATGAATGTGCAATTTTCAAAATTAGAAGTTACTTCAAGGTCTTAGAACACTTTCATTCATGATTGTATGACCCTAGTAGGTATTTGTTTGTATGGTTACACTTGGTCATAATTTCTGTTCTTTCATTTAGTAATTCATTTTTGTTTGGGAATAACATAATAGCCAACTTTTCTTCATGGCACAGTCTACATATTTTACCAACGTTGTAAGGCTTGGCTGCTTTTATTATACTCATGTTATGTTGGGGTCTTTTCCATATTTTAATTTCAATTTTATTCCATCTAGTCTTAAAACTGTCCGTGGTTCATCCCAAATAATTTTTGTTTTGACCATTTAAGTCATGTACTTTTGCTTTGTAAATAATTCCTTTTGTATTACAAAGTCCTTGAAGTGGGCATTTATTTTTGTTCCTAAAGCTATTTAGTTTTCTGGCATTTTGTTTATGTAATTTTCTAAATTACTAGTACAGTTATAACTCAGTTTGATTGTATTCCTATTGAAAATTTTGTTTAATTCTGATCTTTTTGGAAAGTGTTTATTGATCAGTTCAAAATAATATTTGCCCTATTTTTGTTTTTACATCTAAGTTAAATGGTAGGTTGAACTATTTAGCAGTTATTGTAAATTGCCTGAAGACACCGAAAGGTAAAAACCTGGTCTACGTAATAACTTTACAAATGAAAAATATTCAAAAGTTTTACAATATAATTGTATTGAACACTTTTTTATACAACTGTGTACTGGTCTGGTCTAATTTAATTATGATCAAAAACTAAATAGTTAAACAATTTTATATGTATATATAATTATGGGTAGAAGCCTGTTATGTCATTTTTGAAGAATTTTAGTTATTTTACTGTAATAAATGGTGTGCAGTCACTCTTGTAGATAGTCTAAAAGTTACTGAAAAGTAGGCATTAATCCCCAATTAGTAGAATCATTACAGTATAGCCATGCTCATAATTGATCTAATTAACCCTGTCATTCCGCATAATTTACAAACAAGGTGAGTTATTCCATTTGTGTTCTTGACAAGTTTGTTGTGTATCTAAAAACGAATAATGATTTGGGGCACACTACTACTTAATCCGTCAAGATGGCTAACCCTACATCTCTTTAACCAGACCTCTACATTGTCATATTTAAACCAACATGGAATTGTGCTAACCTCAATATGCAATAGACTTGTTGAGACTTATTGGTTTTCCTGAGGAGGTGAGATATAATTATTCATTCTAATTGTGCGTTGTAGGGCATTGGATATCGGCTCAGAACGAGAAATCAGGGAGCCGAGTTCGAATTCCAGCTGAATTCATTGCATTCACTTACATGCAAATACCCTTGGGAAAGGTATTAATCCGCCCATCCCTTCCAGTTATGGGTTGAATAACAGAACAGATTGGGTTCTAGATCCTTGGTCGGCAACCAGTCTACCGCAGAAAGCAATGGCAATCTACTGCAGGATAATCTTCTGCCCAGTCAGTCATGTCTCTTTCGAGGCATGATCACCCAAGTGTGTATCACGTATGGCACTTAACTGACTGACTGAATATAATAGTTGGAATCATGATTGACTTCTGGTCATAAAGTGGGGGATCGGTTTTCTACTGTTATTAAGTAATAAACTGATCACCCACTAATTATTACATAATAATAGAATACATCTCTTCTCCCTCTTGTTATGAATCAAATAAAAGGACAGATTGGGTTCTAGATCCTTGGTCGGCAACCAGTCTACCGCAGACAGCAATGGCAATCTACTGCAGGATAATCTTCTGCCCAGTCAGTCATGTCTCTTTCGAGGCATGATCACCCAAGTGTGTATCACGTATGGCACTTAACTAACTGAATGTATATGGTGAGTGTTTTATGGCTTGCCAAGTAGCTTTACAAGCATTTTCTGAGAAATGGTCTTGTATTATCCAGCTATTTAATATTAATAAACAAATGTCTTACCTAGGATAGTGGTACCTTAGTCACTTTCAAATTACTCTGCATATAATAATAGCACACTTCAGCTAGTATTCTTTCTACTTTTCAAAAATGCCTGGTTTCAGTATTGCTATCAGCTGCCTTATCACATTCTCTTTAATCTCGTCCATGGTCTGAAATCTTTTAGCTTTTGGGTAAAAAAAAAAATTTCATACAGTGAAATTTGTTTGGTCTAGATTTAGTTTGTTTTGCAGCATATCAACCTCGGTGGGTTATTTTAGGATAGGTTCATATGAATAGAATATGTATTCTTAATAAGAAATCAATTTTTAGATCAGGTTTCATTAACGTATTTTTGTAAAAAGGGCTTTTTTATTTATTCAGCCAAATTTATTGCTGGTATTTTTTATTTATTTTTTTTAAATGTATTGTTGGTAATTTTACTATAAATATTTATTTTTATACTTTCATGTTGTTTTGACCTACTTTTGGGGTGGGGGGTTAATTATTTGCCCATAACTGAGAATCTAGCAGGTGTTCCTTGGGTCATGGTGGATCTGGGAACAACAGCAGTTAAGAGGTGGTTACATGTTCCTCAAAATCTCGACCATAGGCCTTGCTGTCTGATGTAGTTTATCATACTCAATACAAGGAAAGTCTAGACTGCATGGAGAATGACCAATCAGGGTGATTTTATTTATTTTATTTTTTTTGTGAAAATGTAAGTTGGATGTTACTTACCAACTGAATAACCCTTTAGCAGGGTCTATACTTGTGCAGAACAGTCCTCTCTTATAGTTTGCATCAAGGCTGCACAATTGGTTATTTCAAAATGGCTGCATACTCTTTGGACACACCCCATATTTTATTTCAAAAGATAAAGTGAAAATAAGAAACAACACTTGAGAAATTTTAATTCGTTTTGCTATTTTTTTTATTTTTATTTTATTTATCAAACTAAACAATTTTATAATGTTGTTTGCTATTTTTTTATGTTTGTCATTATCTATTGATATAGGAATCAAATTTATTAAACAGTTGATGAGTTTGCCCTTGAATATAATAAACTTTTTTATTTATATTTACAATAAGTCATGGGAATTTATCACTTGTTAGTTTGTTTCATTGTCGATAAGCACAATGCTAGGTGTCAACATTCAAGTTACAAGCTTTTCAGATTTATCAAAGTACAAGTTTGCACTTAGATGTCAGGTGTTGGTGTTATTGCTATTACTTTTATGAATCTCAACAGTGCAAGATGCTTGGCCAATAAATGCTGAATATTTCCTTATAAGGGAATGGCTAATATTATTTATGCATGCCTTCATTTAATGGCTAAAAACTTTAAACTTTTCTTTGTATATGTTACTTACTGTAGAACTTGCATACATAGCTGTTACTTGTTAGTAATAGGTGTAGACAGGTTTGTCTATTGTTCAGTTCATAGTTCTCCTCAGTCTCTTGAACAGGAATAGGGCTTTATTTCTTTTTTTTTTTCTGTTTATGGCTGTGTTTCTGCTTTCCTCTAATATCATCTCTTATATTTCTGATAGCCCCTGTCATAGTGGCATTTTTTTTTTTTTTTTTGTAAGCGTTTCACCCCGAGCAAGGCATGTCACTGCCACTACTGTACAGGGGGCTACGTAGAGTGGAGAAAGGCTGGTTAAATATAGGAAATAACAGAGGGTGGGTGATAGGCGGGTGAGGATACCGAGAATGAGGGTTGGGTAGATGAGAGTGTTGTGAGAATAGTTGGGAGTTAGTGTGATAGGAGGTGTCTATTGACCCTACATTTAAACACCTGGAGATTGTAACTGTCGGGAAAGCAGACTTGTGGAAGGGAGTTCCACAGGCGGGAAGCGCGAGAAAAGAAGCTGTTGGAGTAGAATTTACGGTTACATCTTATTTGTTTAACTGTAAAAGGGTGGGACCTAGTTGCTAATCTAGTATCTCGTGTAAATTCGTGCTTAGGCGGCACCAGTGATCTAAGCTCATCGGAGCAGAAGCCATGAAAATACTTGTAGCATTATCACCATGCTTTGAATTGTGCCTTTTAATCTGTATCCCCCTACCTTGACTGGCTTTTGAGCCTTGTATGGGGTGAAGATCATAGTGTAAAATATTTTGAACAGATGTCCTATTCATTATTTTTTTTCTTTACATCTTCCTTTGAGGAAGGCCATAAAAACAGTCGGTGTAATATTCTCTAAAGTGATTTCTAACCAGTATGTGGTTACAGTTAGTGTAAAAGTTGGATATTTACAATGCTACAAAATTGAATGATTAACTGACCTCTGCTCCCCTCCCTGAGTGGAAGCTAAATACAACTGTATAGATTATGATGATGCTAAAGCAGTTTTGGTGCAGTGAATATTGGCTCGGAATGAGAAATCAGAGCCGAGTTCGAATTCCAGTTGAATATTGTATTCACTTATGAACAACTACTCTTGGGAAAGGTATTAATCCATTTCTTCCCTCCAGCTATGGGTTAAATAACAGGACAGATTGGGTTCTACAGCCTTGGTTGGCAACCAGTCTGTGGCAGAAACTAGTGTGGGAAAATCTTCTGCCCTGTTAGTCATGTCTCTTTTGTGACATGATCACCCAAGACATCACATATGGCATTTAATTGACTGACTGAAAGCAGGGCACATAAAAAAAAATAAGAAATGAACTAATGCTCTTGTCTAGGGTGGGGGAAAGAATCTACTAATAGAATCATTTTTTAATGGAGGATCATCAAACAAACAAGACTAAGGAGCTCCTTCCACTCTTTAAACATTGTAATATTCCAGCCTGATATTTTGAGGTCATGGGGTTATTAACGTGAAACTAGGTATCTTCACACAATTGCCGACAAAAACAGAATAGCATGGTGTTAAAAGAGCTCAAACTTAATAAAAACAAAATGTTTATTCTATTATTAATAGGAAAGATCAAATTTTTTTGTCATTCTTCTTCTATGTGCCCTGTCCTTTCAGGATGTAGGCGATCATGGTTCTCCACGTCTCCCTATCCCTTGTGGCTCCTAGTATGTTTGCTCCCGTAACTCCTGTCAACCCCCGTTTCGTCAGCCATCTGATCAGGCCCTGCAAATATGTTATCTGCTGCTTTCCTCTGTCTCCCTTTCCTTCTATCTGGCCAGTCAGTATCAGGTTCTCCAGGCTCTCCTTCCTCATTGCGTGTCCCAGGAACTTCAGTTGTCTCTTCCTGATGCTCAGTGTCAATTTCCTTTTTGTTGCCATTCTTTCCAACACCTCATCGTTGCTTGCATGCTCAGTCTACGATATCCGCAGCATTCTTCTATAGAACCACATTTTCGCTGCTTCAAGCTTTGTCCTCATTTTCGATGATATTGTCCAGCATTCACTGCCGTATTGGAAAACTGACATCACGTAGCAGTCCAGCACTCTTTTCTTTGTTTCCAGTGAGATTTTCCTGTGTGTCAGTACTTTGCTCAGCTTCTGGAACGCGTCTTTTTAACATGTTCAAAATTTCAGTTAAAATTATTATTTTTTTTTTTTTTTCCCCCGTCAATGATTCACGTCATGTTATATAATGTTACTACTGAGGAAAATGTAATATTAGGAAAGTCATTTTTTGGCAATGGAAGATACATTAATTTGAATATTCTTGCAAAAATCAACTAATTGCCTTATTTTAATGAAACTTTCACAAATGAATGAAATTATTTATGCAATTATTTTTAGAAAATCTTGGTAAAATTTTATTTTCACATAAATTACATCCCCCCCTACATACTCACACTCCAATTAATTGCATAAAACTTCTACAAATTGATACCAATTTTTTTTTTTTTTAGAGGTTAAATGCATCATTGGGGAATGTTAATCATGTAATTTTCTTTTTTATTTACAAGACCATTTTTCCAAAAATTTTTTGAATAGTAAAATAAAAAATGCATTAAAACTACACCATTTTTAATTCAGATAAATTTTTAATTGATTTTTATAAATAATATAATTTAAGGATATCATATTATAAAAAAGAAAAAACAATTTGGTGAATAATGAATTCTTATTAGGATTGTCTTCATTTTTTTTTCTATGCTAATTAAAGTTCCAAACATCTTTTAAATTTCTTCCAGTTACTCAGTGTCTTCAGTTATTAATTTATTAGATAAAGATTTTATTTACAAATCAAAAATTCAAAAGCTTAATGTAAATCATTTAGAATTAAGATTTTTAAAATAATTTCTAAATTTTTTCTATTTGTTAAACTGCGCATTTTCTTTTACTAAGGAGATTTATAAGAGACTTATTATTAAAAGGTTACATGTTTCAAGGGTTTTTCCACTCATGAAATGTTAACTTGGATTATGTCCTGTTTTGGTCACCATACTTCCAGATGTGTGAACTGATTGATGACATAGGGTTATCATCACCTACTTGAAAGGTCTATGAGTCAGAGCTTTCTGATTAAGAAATACTTAAATTCTAAATTTCATGCTATAAACAAGTAATGTTTGTTTCAGATCAGATTAATTTAACTTTAAATTTGCTAATTTTCTAAAAAATAATGAGAGATGTATATTTTATTTTTGCATAATTTTTAAAACTGAGAATTAACTTCTATTTACAAATGTGTCAATCACACAAAAATGGCTGAAAAATTGGAATTTAAAAAAAAATTCAAAATTTTAGATTCTAATGAATATAATTTCTGTTTGAAATACAACAGAGTATTTTGCTTACTGGAAATAGTAAATTTAATCATTTAGTTTTCAATTAAGCTAAAATTAAAGTTTCAAGAAAGTTTTTTTACTTTGAAAAATTCAATTTAAAAACTTAGGTATTGGAAATGAGTGGAGTTGCCTACTTTAAACTATATTTAATTTACTATTACGGATTGTGACTGCTTTTTACTTATTTGGTTTTAATTGAGTACTTATGTAATTGTTCATGCTGGGTTTAGGCCAAGCAAACGGGCCTTCTGTAGTGCATAAATATTCACTGTTAAAGCTGAATTCATTCCTGTTTCATATAAAGCTAAATCTCTTTGTCCAATAAATTCATTCCTGTTCTGTGTAAAGCTAAATCTGCTCCCGTCCCGGGCAAAGCTCGGTCTGCTCCCATCTCATTTATGCCATTACTTTCACTAATATCTCTTTCCATTATCGCTCATAATTGAGACACGCTTTATGGCTAAGCACTGACCAGTATTTTTATTTTGACTCCCTTTCTTGGAGAATTATCAAGCAAGACTAAAGTGCTTTTTTTTTTTTTTTTTTTTTTAATCATCTCACCCCAAGCAAGATATTCCACTGCCACTATTGCGCATGGGGCTACATAGGGGAAGGTAAAGAGAAGGAGTGGTTAGACATAGGGAATGTCAGGAGGAATGGGAGCAGGTTAGTGTGTTAGGAGGTGTCTATTGACCTTACATTTAAACTCCTGGAGATTGTATCTGTCGGGGAAGCAATCATGTGGAAGGGAATTCCACAGTCGGGAAGTGCGAGGAAAGAAACTGTTGGAGTGGAAGTTGCTTTCTACCTATAGGACTGTGCTGTACCTCGCTAGATATCAACCATGTATTTCTATACCGTGTTATTTTTAATTTTCACCATTTAATTTTATTTTATCATTACGAATGTTGATTGCTTTCATCATGGTTTGTTTGTTACTTTTTGTGGTGCCTTTAGTTTGGTGTAAACGAGTTCAGCTCTGAATGCAAAAACTGAAAGATGAGTTGTCTGAAAAAAGTGAAAGAGGATGTTGTTTGGACAAAAGTCAGGAGCTCAGGAAGGAGAATACAACCAGTATCCATGAAGATTCTCTTGGGTAGTTCATGCAGTACACTCTCTTTGACGACTTTGAAATAGGTCACAAAGTTAGTGTTAAAGTCGCATATTTTCAAGATGACAAAACTGAATAAAAAAATTGATCTCTAACTTGTATGGGTGACTCCAGCTCAATATTTAGGGTAATGATGACCATTCTGCAGGCTCTGAGACTTAGTGATTTTGCAAACTGAATAGAATTATTTGATTGGTTAATTATTTTAGATGAATAAACACATGTGTTCTCTACTATGTCTGCTAAAATGAAACCAGCTCAAGTGGAGGTAATTTTCTTTTTTCTTTTACAAACTAAAGACAAACATTTTTTTTGAGTTTGTTATTGTTTCGTGTGCTGTGCCTGCAGTGGATATCAACTCGGATGTGCGCAGTGGTGCAGTGGATATCAACTTGGTATGAGAGATCGGGTGCTGAGTTTGAATTCCTTGCATTTACTTACACACAAATACCCTTGGGAAAGGTATTAATCTGTCTCTTCTCTCCACTTATGGGTTAAATAATAGGACAGATTGGGTTCTATAGCCTTGGCTGGCAACCAGTCTACTGCAGAAAGCAATGACAATCTACTGCAGGATAATCTTCTGCCCAGTTAGTTGTGTCTCTTTTGAGACATGATTGCCCAAGCGTGTATCATGTATAGCACTTAACTGACTGATTGTTTTGTGATGTCTTCTACTATTGGTTAATTTTAAATGTTTTTTTTTTTTTCAACATCTGTCAGTATTTCTGAAATGAAGTATTGTAACTATTTAAACCATTTGGACTGTTGTCTTTCTCCTTATTGCCATATTCATGTTTCAGTCATTGTACACTTTGACCTTCTTCAGCTGATATTAGCGATGTTCAATACCTAGCCACAACAGAGTTAACAAAATCTTGAAGAGTTGATTTTACCAAGGGGAATTAATTGAAACTGAGATATCCAAAGGCATGGTGCTTTGAATTAGAACAATATAGCTCCATGCACTAAATAAAGGATTCAGTTTGAAATTCCAATATAACCTGAAGAAGGCTGGAGTGTACAATGGCCAAAACATCAGGAATATGGCAATAAAGATGAAGGCAACAATGTAAATAGTTTTTTTATTGCTTATTAGTTTCAAATGAGTTTTTTCTAACCAATATCCTTTTTCTATTTTTCTTTCCAGTGAAGGAATTTTACTTGGTTATGGCAACCCTCTCCTTGATATAATCGTCAGTGGGACAGAAGGATTCCTCAAGAAGTTTGTTACATAATTTTCTTTATTTTTCAAATTTATTCTATTTCGGCTTGATAAGCCATAAGCGTTAGTTACTGTAAAACAGTTAGATGTACAAACCTTATCTAAATTTTTGGTTTTAAAAACAAAGAAAAAAATAAATGTCAACCTATATATGGATAATTTTTTTCTGAATGAAGAGTTCGTTATTTACAGTATTTTCATGCAGACTATTATCCTCATCTTTGTTGTTAACAAAGAGAAGGAAAATAGTTTGCATATAGTGTGAATATATTGTGAAGTAAATAACACACTCCTGGTAACACAAATAGACTAGTCTAGACACTCTAAACACATTGGAGTCAGTTTTCAGAGTATTTTTTTACATCATGGTGAGTACCTAAGCAAGGCTTTTTAGGTACGTCCACTCTATTTTAATACCTTAGCTTTTTCAATTTTAAAAATTAATTTGAAAACTTTCTTAAAGCTTTCCTTTTAGCTTTAATTGAAAGCTAAATCATTAAATTTACTATTTCCAGTAAGCAAAATACTCTGAATTGCAAATGGAATTTATATTGATTGAAATCTAAAATTTTGGAGTTTTCAAAAGTATCATTTTTTGGTCCATTTTTGACAGATTGACAAGTTTGTAAACAAGTTAATTTTCAGTTTTAAAAATCTCAAAAAAATATATATTTGTGATGTTATTTTAGGAAAATTAGCAAATTTGAAGTTAAATTAATGATTTGACAAGCTGAGTATGGTTGACCAGAATTGGCATAATTGTTCAAATATTTTTTCTTTAAGAAGAAACCATGAAACACGTGACCTTTTAAATGTCACACACGAAATACCATACTTGAAAAAAACAACCTTTCTACATAAGAAAAAATTATTTTAAGTCTTTTGACTGTAAGATTTGTATTAAGCTTTCCAATTTTCGATTAGTAAATATTGTCTTAATAACCTAACCGTGACAAGGTTTTGAGGAACTTAAAAATATATTTGCAAATCTTGCCATTCTCCTCTCATTTGACATCAAGATCATACAGATAATTGTACTAGTTTGCTTACTCTACAAATAATAGTGGGGACCACACTTTATCACCCCCCCCCCCCCATAATTGGTAGACTGCCATTAATATATACCTATTTCAAATATATCTTGGCTTATCTATGGCCTGTTTGGAAAGGGTTGAAGGGAACCTAATTTGCATGGACTATTAAGCTTTTTTTTTCTTCTCTCTTTTTTTTTTTTTTTTTTTTTCCACAAGCATAGATTATGTTAGTGAATGTGATTCTCACTAGGTACCTTATATGCATGGCCTTGTACCACACTAAGCTAAGTTTAATCTAAATATAAATAGGCTATTTCTTTTCTCATGGAACTCATTGTCTATCAAGGGTGCCATGTCTTATTGGAATGATCTTTTCTAAAATTTTTATTTTTAATTTCACTCATTTAAAAATGAAATTTTCATTTTTATAAATTTAAACTAAAATTTCCTTTACAAAATTAAAAATAAAATTATCATTAAAATTAACATTCATTTTATAAATTATTTGTTTTAAGTTACAGATAGATACTTATTTGACTAATAGCAGGAAATCCAATGGAAATTTTTTTTCCTATTCATTCAATGCACCATACTAAATTAGTCAGCTATCAATATTGCCTGGCAATTGTTCATTTGTATCTTGTGCAATTTATATAAATTTTTATTTTTAATTTCAATTGTTCATTTGTATCTTGTGCAATTTATATAAATTTTTATTTTTAATTTCACTCATTTAAAAATGAAATTTTCATTTTTATAAATTTAAACTAAAATTTCCTTTACAAAATTAAAAATAAAATTATCATTAAAATTAACATTCATTTTATAAATTATTTGTTTTAAGTTACAGATAGATACTTATTTGACTAATAGCAGGAAATCCAATGGAAATTTTTTTTCCTATTCATTCAATGCACCATACTAAATTAGTCAGCTATCAATATTGCCTGGCAATTGTTCATTTGTATCTTGTGCAATTTATATAAATTTTTATTTTTAATTTCAATTGTTCATTTGTATCTTGTGCAATTTATATAAATTTTTATTTTTAATTTCACTCATTTAAAAATGAAATTTTCATTTTTATAAATTTAAACTAAAATTTCCTTTACAAAATTAAAAATAAAATTATCATTAAAATTAACGTCAATTTTATAAATTATTTGTTTTAAGTTACAGATAGATACTTATTTGACTAATAGCAGGAAATCCAATGGAATTTTTTTTTCCTATTCATTCAATGCATCATACTAAATTAGTCAGCTATCAATATTGCCTGGCAATTGTTCATTTGTATCTTGTGCAATTTATATAAATTAAAACACAAGTTGTTTTTCCAGGAATAGTCATGCTCCACCTATTAAGATATCAACATACCTATTAAAATATTCATTATATAATATTTTATGTAAATATAAAAAAAAACAATTTTTTTTTCTCCTTTTTGTTATTGTTCCTTGCTATTAGTTTACATTTTTTATTTAGCTTATTGTAGGGAATTGAGAATCACTTCATTTTAGCATCTTTCTGGCAAGTTTAGTGCCCAAGATACAGCATATTTAAGTTTCTAATTTTAAAATTAGAAAATTTACGAATACAGAACCAGCTTTGCATTAAAAGAATGTAAAGTGTTTCGATAAACAGCATAGTCAAGGTCAGAGAATATAAACCATTAAAGGCAGTGGCCAAAGATAACACAATTGAGAGAATTCAGCCTATATAAGAGGGGGTATCAAAGAGAGTCAGCTAAGAAGGCAGAGAGTGCCCAGCCAGTCAACTGCCCTCATAATGGCTTTTCATACTTAATACTCCCCCCCACTCTCAAGTGGTCATGTGAAACAAAATAGACGACTACTACTAGTTGATTATTTTATTATAAATGTCATCAATTCTTGTTCATTACTTTCAGTGAACCTTTGACCAGGCCTTTCATTAGTTTCTTATATAAATAAAACTGAAATTCTCATATCTAATTACTGACATTTTTCATATATTTGACTATATATTTCAAAAAATACTTAGCAATATTGATACATAGCAGCAAAACATGCAGGCTAAGTATTTTTGCATCTTCCCCTGCCTTTTTTCATGCAGTTGACTGCTGTAAATTTATACACACACAGAAAAATGTAAATCTGTATCATATACATCCAAGCATGTGATGCATTTTTCTGTTTATCCTATATTAAACTGTTGGACCTTTTTGTTCATTATATACTGTGCAGACTCCCTGGAGTCAACCCATTTTATAGTTCACCAATAGGAGGCTAAACCAATCAGGAAGCTCAAAATATTCAATGTGATGTGTGTAAAAGGCGGCCATATTTTTTTGTGTATTGGAGTTCAAATCCGATTCTGGAGAGTGTCTGATTCGAGAGTGATGGTCTTTGACGTTGTTTCATTGAACAGTTTGTGTGGTAAGGATACTCTATATCTATATACTATGACGAACATGGTCAACAGATGCCAAGAGGATACTCTATATCCAGGAACGTTGTCAACATTACCTTCAATCCCTTTGTGACCATCATGGGCCGTTGTTACTATATAATATACATTCGGGAGATTGATTCTTTATTATAATCAATACATAACCCAATCCCTGCACTTCATCCATAAATTATGGCGAATTTTACAAACAAAAACAATTCATTTGATGCATAAGATGCATAAAATATTTTGTGTGAAGTTGTACACAAAGAATCTTTTTAATTTATTTATTTCAATCTGAAAGAAAGCATTATTCAAATAAAAATTATTGAAATTTGTAGATCTGCATTTGATTATCTTTTTGTGTTTTTTCTTATTCCCCTGTGTGTGTGTGTGTGTATATATATATATATATATATATATATATATATATGCACACATGCACTACTGGCCATAATTATTAGGCCACCCCAGTTTCTTTTAAAAGAAATGATGTATTTCATACTATTTTCAGTATTTATTGCCAAATGAAAATAGAATGGTTCTTTAGTTATTATTACTTTGCAAAATTTTGCAAGGCAAGGAAGCAATGATGAACTTGTCCGAATCACCCTAAATTTTCTTCATTCTTTCATTGATGAAAGTATAGGTTATTATTAAATATTTATAAATTCATTTGATGCACATGTTATTGTGCAATATTAACAAAAGAACCATTTTATTTTCATTTACAGTTATTCACTTGCCAATAAATACTAAGAAAAAGTATGAAATACATCATTTTTTTTTTTTTTTTTTTTTAAACACTGACAGTGCCTAATAATTATGGCTGGTAGTGTATATTTAACCCATAGCTGGAGGAAGAAGAGGTGGATTCATATCTTTCATAAGAGAATTGTATATAAGTGAATATAATGAACACAGTGAGAATTTGAACTTAGTACTCCAATTAACAATTCTGGGCCATTATCCATTACATCACCTGCATATCCAAGCTTACAGCACCTGGTATCCCCAAGCGGTTACTTATCTAGGTACTGACCAGGCTCAGTTGCTTAACTTCAGTGATCATACCAGGAACTATTGTTCCAACGTAATGTAGCTGTAAGCCCATAGAATTTATACTGAATTGATTCGTTGCTCTTAGTAGTTACTGAACTACTAAGTTAGTAATCAACTAAAGGAAAATTTGCAGTACAATCCCCAGCATGTTGCATTCCAGTCGCACTGACTGCCTTTTATTCATTTCGGCACATTGATTACCAAACTGAACTGCTTTTCTTAAGACAAGTGATGTTTGTACAAAGACTTGGAAATTTTTATTGTTTAATTTTTATATTTTTATACTTGTATGCAATTTTTAAATATAACTTAAAAGAACATAAACATATTGTCAAACATTGTTAAACACTTTTCTTTTTCCTTTCTCATGTTTTGCTCTTTTCTAACTTATTATTATTAATAATAATAATAATAGTAATAATTTATACCTAAGCACATCACTAATTCTGTAGCCTAAGTATCCAAAAAGTATTTATTTTTATAAAATATTATATAAAGATATATAATATTATATATATATAAAATATTTATAAAGATCCAAAAGTATTTATTTTCCACAACAAAAACAAGTTTTTCAACATAATCTCCTTTATTTACATTTAAACTGTTATCCTCATTTTTGTTGCCATATTCATTTTGTTGCCATATTCATGTTTTGGACGCTGTATGCTCCGGCCTTCTTGAGTAATGGGAATTTTTAAGCAAATCCTTTATTTCATCCATCAGGGTTGATTGTTCTAGTTCCATGTGCTATGTCTCTTCCAGATGTCTCAGTATCAGTTATTTTCCCTTTAACTTAACTCCAAAATTCTCTTGACCTCAGCTGTAGCCTGGCATTAAAACTAATAACTTTCTTAATAATTTCACTGCAAGAAGGCGATACTGCCACTGATATGCAGGGGCTACATAAGAGAGTTAAAGTTTTAGGCAGGAGTAGAGTGAAGAGAAAGATGAACCAGCTACAGGTGGTGAAAGAGAAAGGGCAAGAGAATGATGTAAACACAGGAGTGAAGACAGTTGCGAAGGTAGAGAGAAAGTAAAAGAATAAGATACATGGGGTGATGTAGAAAGGACTGAAGTCAAGTGGATAAGAGATAGGAATTGACATTGCATTTAAATTTCTGGAGCTTGTAGCCGCCAGAAAAGCAAGTATATGGAAGGGAGTTCCACAGGCGGGAAGTGCGAGAAAAGAAGCTGCTGGAGTAGAATTGTCGCCTGCATTTGATTGATCTAACTGTAAAAGGGTGGGACCTTGTTGCTAGTCTGGTTGCCCAAGTAAATTCTTGTGGATGGGTCATCAGACGACCTAAGTTCGTCAGAGCAGAAACCATGAAAATATTTATAGAAAGACAGAGGCAAGCCACATCCTGCCGATGAGAAAGTGGCTGGAGTTGAGCTGCCAGGTCGGACCAATCACATTACAGATTCTCCTTTAGAGCCTGTCGAGAACACTGCCAAAATGTTGTGAATATGGCAACAAAGATGAGGATAACAATCCGAACATTGTAAATAGCTTAAATAATTACAATAGCTAATCTTAGAAATGTCTACGGCTATATCGTGTTGAATACACCGGTTCCCATCTGATCACTGAAGTTAAGCAACATTGAGCCTGGTCAGTACTTAAATGGGTGACCATTTGGGAATACCAGGTGCTGTAAACGTAAGGACCAAGAATGGTCCACCGGTCCTCCAGGTTTGGGGGTTGGGTGCAGAGCTAACACATCTGGGGTGTGATGGATAAATGATGAATCTCAGAAATACAGACAGATAACCTCGTTTGCCAATTCAGAGGCAAATATTAATCACGAACCTAATATGCTGAAAATTTTAGATCAAAATTTTATTAGGCAGGCTACAGACTTATTGATTCATTCTTATATAATATGTAATTTTGGATATTTTATTTCCATTCCTTTTTACAGCATTGAAATACCTTGTTTGAAATAATCTTTACCTGATTTTACTTAACAGATATGACTTGAAAAATGATGATGCCATCCTTGCTGAGGAGAAGCATATGCCAATGTAAGTGATTATTTTGGGACAAACGATTTTGACGGAGAAAAAAGCTAATGTGATATTGCATTAATACAAAGTCAATAACATTGACGTACACGGGTGGTTTATAAGAATGAGAAAGAGATATATTGAGTTATAGTTGCAATGGGGCTATAAAAAAGATTGATGGTTGCCTAAAAACTGACATTAATGACATGTAAATTTATGTTTCAATGTGTTCATTTTTTTATATAAATGAATGTATGTGTTCCAGTTCTGTCATATTGACTCCCCCTCTCTTGTATATATAATGTGTGTGTGTGTGTGTGTGTGTGCGCATATGTTATGGCTTTTGGCAATTTAAGGTGGTGGAGGTGCTATCTATTCCTGAGATGGTGGGGACATTGTTTGGGATATGTTTTGTGGGTTTTAGAGAGGAAACGGGTATTCTCAAGAATAAACAGCAATCCTCATAAAATGGGGAGAGCTCTCTCTCACTCACTCACTCACTCACTCACTCACTCTCACTCACTCACTCTCACTCTCACTCACTCACTCTCACTCTCACTCACTCACTCACTCACTCACTCACTCACTCACACTCACTCACTCACACTCACTCACTCACACTCACTCACTCACACTCACTCACTCACACTCACTCACTCACTCACACTCACTCACTCACAAACACTGTGGAATCCCAGTATCTAAAGGTAATGGTAGGTGGCACAATTCTATATGCTCTGACAACTGTTAAATCACTATGACACCCTGGCTTGGCTACTCATGGCAAGATGTGAATTATTGGTATTTGGATGAGGCACCATTTCTGAAATTGGGGACATTTGAAATCCTCGATCTACGGTGTCAAGACTACACTATATTAATACATATAGTGATATATTGCAGTCTTAACAGAGCTAGAGCTGTCTGAGTAGAATTGTCTTCGGTAATTGGCAAGTGAGATTAAATCACACCCACATTTGCTGAAAGTTAGCAGATGCATGTCAATCAGGGCAGTCAGAAGGTCCACTGGGGTGTACCTGTTGAATGATATAGCCACTATGTTCACCTGGTATGAATTCAAGTGAGCATTTATTCAGACGATATAGCTTGATATTTCTTCAGAGGTTTTCCAATTACTCGTGGGATTGATACCACATTGAGATGTTTCGCTTTTACTAGACAAGAGAATCATTCTAGCCAATACTAGGTAACTATTCCATGACTTCTAGCATGCACACACACACACACACACACTGAACGATTACAAAAAAGGTTTGTCCACAATACTCTAGAGATAATGCTGAATATAAAATCAATCACTTAAGTGATGAATTTAACCAAAAGCAAGTCAACTTGCCTCATTGTCCTGCTGACAATACCTATGTTTCTAGATTATCATTAGAATTGAGATGACAGTTGGTGGGCATGTAGATCAACTCCGTCAATGATACAGTTTATCTGTATATATATATATATATATATACACCTGATAGCTATGAAATCAAATGTTGGTCTCAGCAGTCATCTCAGGGGCTATAGATGCTGAAATGAGATGGAATCCATTACAAGTGATACAATAGGTGAGCTGGGCTCTCATTTCACTATAATGCATATCCTTCAAATGTTATTATTTAAATATTTAAAATAGATACGATTACCTGCTATAATGTTGGAAGTAAGAAAAATGTTGGATTAAAAATAAATCTATTAAGTCTTTAGAAATTACTTTGTTTATTTTTTTTGGGATATGAAAATGACCAAATATGGGCTTTTGAGAAAAAATATCTTAGTGAGAAGAGTGTGCTTTTCTTAAAAGGGTGCCTTACTGTAAAGTGATACTCATTGCAGCCAAGTGATAAAGCACATTGAATCAAATGCTGATTTCTTCTATAAAGAAAGGTGACGCTTCAATTCCTGCCAGGGAACATATTTTCTTGACATTTCTCTAGTGTGTAGGCAAATAGACGTAATACTCTTTCATGTAAAAAAAAAAAAAAAAGTGGGGTGTCTATTTCAAATATGAGTATCCACTAATAATAGTATTTGATGTAATGAAGATGTGGGATTAAAAATTAAGGTATAACTTCATTTCCCCTTAACTAGGGGTTAAATATCCAGAGTACACTGGGTAGGGTTGTTTGGAGATCATGCGATATACTATGTCTGCCAATTCTGTGTTTGGTTCTTTTGAAAAGTGTGGTTGGCTCTACACAAAACCTTCACCACAATAATCAAATCATATTGGATAGCCTGTTTTTTTTTTTTTTTTTTTGTGTGTGTTCTAAGAATTAAGCTGCCAGACCCTCATATTTCAAAGACAACAGTAGATTCATATTATTATTATATATATATATTATTCTTGGTCTAGTGTTTTCTGCTGCCCTGAAAGTAGAAAGATCGTCAATTGCTAAATCTGTAGTGAGGAAAGTTGGTTAATTATGTCGTATTAGATTCAGGCAAGAAATATTGTCTAACACGACACAAGGAACCCACTTTACTAGCAGCAGACTTAATAATTGATTCAATATCCTCTTTCCACATCATATCAGCTGAAAACATTAGTCCAAGAAGGCACAATGTGTCACTCTCCTGGAGATAGATTCAGGCAAGAAATATTGTCAATCTCCAGGAGAGTGACATATTGTGCTTTCTCGGACAAACATTTTCAGCTGATATGAAGTGGAAAGAGTATATTGAATCAATTGTTAAGTCTCCTGCTAGGAAAGTAGTTTTGTGTCGTGTTGGTATCTTACTGGGAGCAAAAGACTTTTCAAAGGAAACGAAAAAAAACAGTTTTAAATTGGAAACAAAATATAAAACCGCCATCTCTGGTTAAAAAACAAAAACAAAACGAATATAAACCAGAACATAGGTTCTGCTATCTAAAATATATATACAGGTTTGTATGTAGATGACTAATATATTATGCTCTCATTATAATTGAGCTCTCTCGAGAAGAAAATTTTAAAAAGTTTCCACTTCTGTGATATATGCATTACTCTTCAAATGAATTGAGTTCTTTCGGTGACTGGCGAGTGTATACACGGCTTATATATAACACGTTAAAATTTCCCTTCTCTGATTCCATGCACCTATGGCTTAGTGGGTAGCGACTGACACCAAATCAGTCGAGTTTCGATCCCGACTAGAAACAAGTGGATGTGTCTAGCCACACTGATGAGCTGTGATACAGTGAAACAGGCTTGTATGTGGATGACTAATATATAACAAGAAATATATATATATATATATATATTTCTTGTTACTATAAATGGTTACATACATTATTACAATATTCTAATAATATATTATTATATATTCTTATTACCATAAATGGTTCCGTATAATTCCAGTTTACATTCCTATCCTCATTTTCTTAATGAAATAACATCAACTGGTGTGTCAGGTAGTCATACCGGGTTGGTTGATATTTATTTTGCAGTTTTTTTTTTTTAAATGTGTACTTTTTTTTAATTATTTTTCAAATCATTTCACTATAAGCAAGGCAGAACTGCTACTAGTGCGAAGGGGTTTTCAGTGAGAGAAAAGACTGCTGTGTACAGGTGGTATTCAAGAATGAATTTATCTGTTGGTCATGTGGGGCTTGCAGCATTATTTTAAATGTTATTAATCTTAAACTGTTTTTTTTTTTTTTTTTTTCCTCCTTATCTTATTTTGAGCAGTTAATTTAGAATATTAACTTGGGCAAAAAATAGGACTTAATTATTTTGTAAATTATTTATTTTTCTAATCTTCAGGTATGCTGAAATGGTGGATACCTTCAAAGATGTTGAATTTATCCCAGGAGGTGCCACGCAGAATGCATTGCGAGTAGCACAGGTAAAATCTGGAATTTGTTAATTGTCATATAATTGCTAACTCTTAAACAATGTAAACAAGTGGTTCCACAGGGGTCTGTATGGATCCTGGGGTTATATGTAACATTAATGGGGTCCACAGGGATCCATTTTAAAATGGTTTGAGTTATTTTACTAGTGTACATAAATGTTCCACAGAATTTAGTTGTGAAATAAGCTTATTTTCATTGAATTAGGTTACTTCAAAATAAAGCATATGCTGTAGTATCCCATGCAAATTAGCCTGAAACTATTTAAATAGTAAGTAACTGACAGGCGGGACAGCAATCCATTGCATCACACTTGACAAGGAGATCTACATCATGACTTTTGCTACACGCACATACACACACACATACACACACATACACACGACAATGACTTTGCCAATAGGATCCTTGAGTTTGTTGGTCCATCCAGAGTACATTGAAATGTGGATGAGAGCTTTTGTAACATTGGCAAGAGTTAAAAAAATTGAAGGACTCAATGATGGAAAGAGGAGAATCAGATAACGGATTTGTTTTTGGCTACTGTGGAATGTGAGGCTTTAATGAGAATTTCTACCATGTCTTACCCAAAGGAGTTGAAACAAATGACTTTTGAGGAAATTGTCAGTCATTAAAAAGAACACGAGACCAAAGAAAAAATTGGTTATTACTGAAAAGACCAAGTTTCTGGAAGCAAGGCAGTGGCCAGAGGAATCTATGATGCAATACTTGCACTTGCATAGGCTTAAGGAGTGGGCTAAGTATTGTGAGTTCGAAAAGTTAGGCTTTCAAGAAATGTCAGGGATTGATTCTTCTAACATTAATTTAGGAATTAAAAGATCAACTAAACTATCGCCCAGTTCACACTCCACCCACATCTATTAAACAGGTGAAGAGGCTCATCCCCTGTTCCCTGTTTAGCATGTGGTTTCTGGCTTTCTCTTTTCCAATCTTTTCATTCTTACATAGCCCCCTGCGCATCAGTGGCATTACCGCCTTGCTCGGGGTGATATGATTAAAAAAAAAAAATAAGCAAAAAATGATGGCGTGCAAGCAAAGTGTAGAATTTTTACAATAGTTAATCAGAATGGGTCGAGCATGTGAGCAGTAATGAGGTTTTGGAAATGATGAAAACAAAAAGAAAATAAACACTGAGCATCAGGAAGAGACAGCTGAAGTTTCTGGGACATGCAATGAGGAAGGAGGGCTTGGAGAACCTGATATTAACAGGCCAGATAGAGAGGAAAAGAGACAGGGGAAAACAGCGGATAACATATTTGAAGGACCTAATCAGGTGGATGATGGAAGGAGGGTTGCGTGGGGTAACAGGAGAATGTGTGCTAAGAGCCACCAGGGATAGGGAGACGTGGAAAGCCATGATCGCCTACGTCCTGAAGGGACAAGAAACATAGAAGAAGAATCAGAGAATTCACTTCACTGAAAGAGCTCAAAGTATACAGGATGAATATATACACTAACAGCCATAATTATTAGGCCACCCCAGTTTTAAAAAAAAAAATGATGTATTTTATACTATTTTTAGTATTTACCGCCAAGTGGATAATTCTAAATGAAAATAGAATGGTTCTTTTAATACTGCACAATAACATGTGCATAAAATCAACTGTTCTGGATTCCAGTTTTTGTGCTCTCTTCCCCATGCTTGTCTGTTTTTCTTATTGGCTGGCTGATGCAAAGTCTTCCTGGCTGCCTTGTAAAATTTTGCAAAGTAATAATAAAAGAACCATTTTTATTTTCATTTAGAATTATCCACTTGGCAATAAATAGTATGAAATACTTCATTTTTTTAAAACTGGGGTGTTCTAATAATTATGGCCGGTAGTGTATAACACACACACACACACACACACACACACACACACTAAACAAAGGTGATTGGAATTTGGAACTGAACCCTTCAATCACTGGGGTATATTGTTCTCGTTTCATAAGCCATGTCACTCAAGGACACATGGCCCAGTAGATAAAACCGTTGGTTAGATCCAGTGACTTGACCCAAAGAGTTGTGTGTTCAGTACCTGTCTACAGGTATTAGCTTATGGAGTTGAGTTAAAGGGAGATAACTAAGACATTTGAAAGTAGCATGATTCATGGAACAAGAACAATATACCCAGCGATTGAAATAAAGGGCTCGATTCCAATTACCTGAAGAAAGCTGGAGCATACAACGGCTGTGAATATGGCAATAAAGATGAGGACAACAGTCTGAACAATGTAAATAATGTATATACTAGCTCATCTTAGAAGTATTGACAAATACTAATTACTCAGTTTTCAAGAATCCTAACAGTTGTCTCTTGAGAACTTGTAAGCCATTCTCAAGACACTGGAGTTAAAATGACTTTGGTTGTTTCTGTTTTGGATGTGATGGTTATCAGTGCAGAAATTGGAATTGGAAGCTGATTCCAAATTCTGACCAGGACTGTTGAATTCACTTTTGTACTTACGCTCTTGCAAAAGGCAGGAATCTATTTTCTCTTTGCATTTTTTAGTTAAATATCAAAATAGACTGAACACTTTAAACTTAAGTAGAATCGATTAGAGAAGGCCAACACTGAATTTTAAACTAAAGAAAAAGCAACATTATCTTTCTAGAAGTGATGCCAGTTCAAAGATAATGAAGAAAAGTTATGTGGAAAGCCATAATCACCTACATGTTAATTTTTTTTTCCTTTTTTTTACTCACTTTTTTCTTTTTTTTTTCCCTAGTGGCTTTTAGGCATTCCTAAAGCAACTACATATTTCGGTTGTATCAGCAAAGATAAGTTTGGTGATATTTTATTGGAAAAAGCAACTGATGCCAAAATGAATGTACGGTACCAATATACTGATAAGGCACCCACAGGAACATGTGCTGTTGTTGTTTTAGGTAATCAAAGGTGAGACAATGTTTTCTTTTTTTTTTTCTTTTTTTTTTTTCTTTGTGTCTGTGTAAAAAAAAAAAAAAAAAAAATTAAAAAAATTAGTTTTGGGCACTATGGAAACCAACTTGTCTGCTCATAAAAAAAGTGGGGTTTAAAATGATTTTAATTTTTGTAGACATTCATTTTTTTCATTAGACATTCTTTTACACAATATTTGGCAGAATCGAAAAATAGTATTTGTTTTTTTTTTCTCCAAATCATTTTAAAAGTGGATTTCTGTTTGCAATATAAATACTGTGCCAATTTCATACCTAACTTTTTTTTTTTTTATCAGTATTTAATGTTTATTTGTAAATCTAAAATTTGAAATTACCCATTAATTACTATGGCCTACCTACTGTTCTGCTTTATTCCTAATTTGGAATTTTTGTCATTTTTTTTAATTTTATTTTTTCATAATTA
Organism: Ascarosepion bandense; assembly: GCA_037127315.1. NCBI lineage: Eukaryota > Metazoa > Mollusca > Cephalopoda > Sepiida > Sepiidae > Ascarosepion > Ascarosepion bandense. The sequence goes on along the minus strand of JBBBDQ010000891.1, from coordinate 707,119 downwards.
AATTTTTTTTTGAAGCAATTTTCTCTGTTAAAACAAAGAATTGCTTGTTTAAAATATTTTGAAATTATATCAAATGTATATATCTGTTCTTTATTTAAAATAAAACTTTGTAAAAAAAAAAAAATTAATAACAAAAAAATGTTTTGTCAGTCTGTTTAAACAAAAAAATCCTGAATTGGGGAAAAAGGATAACATCAGTTTCAAGTTATCACTAATGTAGGTGCATAGTTTCAAATTTCATAATTGTAAATAAAAACAAGGTAAAGATAACTCTATAAAACTCAGACTGATTTGATATTGTATTTTTATTATAAATATGACTCCCCCCACTTTTAAAATGATGAAAAATTCACATTTTTTTTTATTTTTCACAAATGTGGTTTCAAAAATGTCTAATTTACAAAAGATTGTTCCCCATAAAAATTTTAACCTCTTTTTACTGACCAGTTCATTTAAGTAGTTAAGGAATGTTTTCAGATTAATACTGGTTTTCACAATAAATAAAGTAAGCAATTCCTAAGGATTGAGCTTCCCTAGTATGGCATAAGGTGTTTGATTGGTGGCATGTAAGACATCAGTAGGTGCACAGTTTCAAATTTGATATTTGTGAATAAAATCAAGTTAGAGGTAACTCTTTAAAAAGGGATTGATTTGACACTGTATATTATAAACAATTCATTTTCTAAACTGATAAGACTTATGGCCATATAATGTTTAAACACCAGTCGATCACCGAAGTTAAGCAACATCGGTAAGCTTAGATGTGTGGGTGGTGTATTTGTTATATTTACTTATGTGCAAGTACTCTTGGGAAGGTATGAACCCACCTGTTCTCACCTTTGTCTATGAGTTAATTAGTAAGACTTGTATCACTAAACCATTGCTATCTTCAAGAAAATAAAATTCTTATAATCTTAAAAAAAAATTTTTTTCTGGCTTTAAATAAACTTAAATAGTTGGATAAGTCATAAAATAAAGAACAAATCAATAAATATATTGACTTAAAAAATATTTATTTATTGATTGATTTATTCTTTTTTTTTTTTATTCTGAGAGATATTGTGCTTAGGTAGTAGATCTAATGAATGTCAATCAACAAAAATTTACCCCCCCCCCACAACATTTTTATTTTTAAAATTTCTTTTCAGCTGTGATTACATGTCAAGTGATTTTTGTTCATATTAGCCATCAAATCCCCAATGGTGGTCTTCAAAGTGTCTTTGGTAGCTTGAAGCTGCTGGTTGGTTTCCCTCTTCTCAGTGACCCTAGACAATCACCCAGGGGATTAAATCAGAAGTGATAGAGAAAGTCACATGTTGGGTGTGACCGGTGAAAATTTATACCCCTCCCCCAAATGGTTGGGTTATACTAGAGGAAGCAGTCCTGTTGGAACGAATACACATTTCCCTGGGTCAAACTCCCCATAGTGTGGCATAAGGGCATCAGGTAATCATGGGCTTCCACTTACTCCTATTCCTTGTCACTCTTAACACTTTTCCTCTTGATATCTCTGCCATCCACCTGCTCAAGCCCATCATTTATGTCTCTTACTGCTTTCTCATCTTTTCCCTCTATCCATCCTGTGAGTATTAAATTCTCTAAGCCCTCTTTTTTCATTACCTTCTTAATTTATCAATTTACCTATTTTTTATTTTTATTTATTTTTGTTCAGATCCCTCTGTGCCAGTCTTGCTGCAGCAAATTGTTTCACAGAATCACATTTGGAAGATGCGGAGAACTGGGCACTTGTTGAGAAAGCAAAATTCTATTATATTGCTGTATGTACCACTCTGAATATTTGAGGCTATTTGCTAAGTGATGTTGCATTTTCTTTCTTTCTAAATTTCAGTGAGGCCTCTGATCAGGATGAGACTAGAACTGCTGTTGAAATGCTGTTGTACCTTGGTACACTCTGACCAGTGGTAGTAGCATCTGTTAGGGTCCCAGCTATGGGAAAACAGTGACCTCTCAAACAAAAATCAAAACATTTTTATAGCAGAAAGATCAGCAATACATTTCGCAGCAGAAAAATTGGCACTAACAAAAGTATAAAAATATTCTTCTCATAAAATTACCAGTAATACATTTAAAGAAAAAATATACCAACAAAAACCACTGAAATGAGATGCATGTATGTATATATGTATGTACCCCTGAAGAGTGGATAGACAGATCTACCTACAAAACTCTGGGCTTGATGATTGCATATAAGCATGAAACAGGCTGTTGTCGCTGGCTGTTGACTCCAATGTCCACTTTTATATTTACATATGCTCTGTTCTTTATATTGAGCACTTCATACAATAAAAGTATATTTTTGTCTCTTACACATTCACGCACACACACACACATATATATATATATATATATATATATATAATATATATAGGAAAGAATATTAATAAAAAGTTTTGAATTTAAAAACGTACTTTTTAAACAGTATTTGTTTATTTTTATAGTATTTTATATTTCAGATTGCTCTTCGGTCCTTCATCAGAAACAAGTGATTTTTAAATTAGATTTTTAAATTAGAATTCTAATTTAAAAATCACTTGTTTCTGATGAAGGACCGAGGGCGGTCTGAAATATAAAATACTATAAAAATAAACAAATACTGTTTAAAAAAGTACGTTTTTAAATTCAAAACTTTTTATTAATATTCTTTCCTATACATATTAAGACAGTATACGTGGATGATCATCACTATATATATATATATATATATATATATATATATATATATACTAGCAGTATAGCCCGGCATTGCTCGGGTGTAATGAAAGCTTTAAAACTAATCCATGGTCCTGAAGCTCAGACTCAGAATATTTGTGTGAAGTTTGGTGAGAATCGGATAAAAATTGTGGATTTGTATAAAGGACATACAGGCAGATACACACACACAAACATCTTGCCTTTTATATATATATATAGATTATCGACTTTCTGCACTATTGTAAGAACTGCAACCTTGAAATTTCTGAATATCGTTTCTTATGTCTTTGTCTATGAGTGTATCAAATTTGATTAAAATTGGACCACTCCTTCTATAACCCGATTTTTTCGATTTTTGATATTTATCGGGGGTACCTCTACACAAAACCTGGCTAAGAACACTCGCAAACGCTTATAGTACAACTGTGTAAATTTTCATTCAAATTGGTTCAGCCGTTTCAGAGTCTATAGGTAACGGACACACCCACACCGACAAAGTTCCATTTATAAGTTTAGATATATATATATATATAGTGTTGGTATCAAGGACACTAATACAACAAAATTTCAAGGTTCCCTCATAGAAAGATCAAAACATCCAAGGAAAAGATTATGCATGCACACAATCACACACACACACACACACACACACACACACACACAATCTAGATATATTTTCTATAATATAGATATATTCTTAGTACATTAGTTACTCCTTTAATTAAAGTAGCATTTTTTTTTTTTTTTTTTTTTTTTAACTAAAGTTATGGCAAGATCAAAATTTATAGAAGGTGCTTTAATTGCTAGAGCATACACTCTAAATTTGTTAAAGAAACAAGTTTACTATATCAAATCAAGACTTTGGAAGAATTTGAAAGGCAAATACACAAAATTATTTCTTCCATGCCACAAAAGTTTCTGATGAATTCAGTTGACACATTTTCTTGGATGACGATAAGCTAGTATCGAAATCTGATGCCCATATCAAATTTCAAACAAAATCTAAACACCTTCCTCTCATATCCATTTCTTGTTAAAATTATCGGTAATAAATAAATTATAAATATTTTAAGATGGAGAGTTTCTTTTCAACCAACCTGTGTATATTTATTAGGTTCCTCCACTTTTTCACTAAAAAAACAGCATTGCATGATGAAAAAAGGCCCCAGACATAATAAAAACAGTTTTATCGTCAAAATATTTATTAAGAAGAAAAACCAAAATATTTTTGTATATTAATCCTTTTTAAATATTCAAATTTTGGTTTTGTTTATCTCTCTCTCTCTCTCACACACATGTACACACACACACACACACACACACACACATTACCACATTACCTATTTAGGCAATAATCCTTCTTTTATGAAAGCTTTGTTAAAAATGATAATGGCTAAAAGCCCTTGGATAAATAGAACATTTAAATAAAAATGTCTTTACCAAGTTTTATTAAAACTATCTGAGCTTTTCAATTTCTTTTTAAAGTCTTTTCACATATTTTCTATAATCAGAGATGTCAATTCTCTATGCAACTTTTGAAACAACAAAGTTCTTTCGGGTTCTTATTGGAGCTTAACGGAATCTACCAAATCAGGTGGCTAATGATGACGACATGATGACGGTGGTGTGGGGTTGTTTTATCCTTGTTGCCTGAAAGCTCTCTCCCAACTTCTCTAAAAATTATTTTTATAGCAGTGTGGGCTTTTCGTCAAGTATAATCAGAAATTTAAATTCTCTAAATAAGTTTTAAAACAATAACATTCTTTCAGGATTCCTATTGAAGGCGCATTATTCAGCATTAACTGTTTAAGTTAATCGGCGGCGGTCTTCATTCGACATTAACTCTTTAGCCATAAGTTCTGTGGTAGGCGACCAGCCGTGAGTCATGGCTTCCTGGTTGGGAGCCCTTTCCTCAGTCGTTACATTTTGACTGCAATTTCAAAAACTACCCAGCCAACTCTTTTTTTCTCGCTGAGTCCGGATTTTTATAACCATCCCCAATCCTCCCAGGGAATCTAGCTGACTCAAAGCTTTTGACCAATGAGATTATTTTCTACTCATACGATTTGCGACGAGCCATGGCTCGACGAATGAAATATTAACAGCTTGACGTAATGTCTTTCTGTCTTCTTTCTCTTGATTACGTCATCTGTATTCCAACCCTACAGTCTGTTCTCAGGAACAACTGTTGAGGATCTAACCCTACCTGACCTCATCAAATAAATCCTGACATTTTGTTGTGGCTACTTACATATTACAAAATTTTAACTTGCCCAAAACAATTTGTTTTGAACACAAATTATATTTTTCTCTCTTTTTCCCAACCCTCAGCCAATTTTTCTATTCCCCGGATTTTACAAGCACATGATAGTATTAAAAATAGTTTTTTACATAAGCTAACATCACGGAGATAATACAATAATACAACGGAGAGAGAGAAATTAATATTAGTGGTATTATTAGTTGTGCTTTATTATAATAACTATTTTTAATACTATCATGTGTTTTATTATAATAAAGCACAACTAATAATACCACTAATATTAATTTCTCTCTCTCCGTTGTATTAAACCAAACAAAAAAAAATATATCAACGGGAAACAGTGTCACATTATCAAGTGATAATGTTGACTTCAAGTTGAAGAGTTTTTAAGACAGTTTACAAACAAAATGGCTATTTTTGTAGTGATATTATAACATATTTATGTCATAAATTCTAAATATATATATATATATATATATATATATATATATAATATATGTGTGTGTGTGTAATCCTGTCAGTTCTCAGTTTGACCAAAGAAGGGATTCTTCTACAAAATGATGTTGATCATTTTGTTAAATTAGAAAATAATTTCTTTTTTCTGAAGAGAGCCCAAGAGTACACTGGTTGAAATGTTGTAATGCATGAAATATGTTGTTGCTAAAGAATTATTGTTCTTTTCCTTGTGTCTACTTTTCACTGTTTTAAATTTTGATGAATTTTATTTTCTAGGGCTTTCCACTGACAGTGTGTCCCTCTGCCATTCTACGTATTGCTAAACATGCTTGTCAGCAAAACAAAATCTTCTGCACTAATTTGGCGGCACCATTTATCTGCCAGTTTTTCAAGGAACCACTCCTGGAGATTATACCTTATGTTGATTATCTCTTTGGAAATGAAGAGGTTTGTTTTGGCATTTGCCATTTTCAGATTCTTTAGTAATGTAGATTGTGGTGCAATGGATATCGGAGAGCCGAGTTCAAGTTTCAGTTGAATTTGTTTCATTCACTCGTACGCAAGTATTTTTGGAAAAGGTTCTTCTTCCTCCAGATATGAGTTGAATAGCAGGACAGATTGGGTTCTATAATTTTGGTTGGCAACTGATCTACAGCAGAAAGTAATAGCGCCCTAATGCAGAAAAAAATATTTTGCCTACTCACTCGTGTCACAAAAGAGACATGATCGTCCAAGCATGTATCATGTATTTTTTTAATTTTTTATAATCATATCGCCCCAAGCAAGGCATTTTACTGCCACTGTTTTGCAGGGGGTTACATAGGGGAAAGTGATGAGAAAGAGTAACAAGTTATAGAGGGTGTCAGGAAGTGGGTAAGAGAAGGATGAGAATACTGATGATAGTGGAGTGAATGGAGAAAGGAGCATGAGAGAGAGGGAGGATGCAGCTTAGTGAGAGTGGACGTGGCTATCGACTCTGCTTTTGAGTCCTGAGTGACGTGGCTATCGACTCTGCTTTTGAGTCCTTGAGGACGTGGCCATCGACTCTGCTTTGAGTCCTTGAGGACGTGGACACTCTGCTTTTGAGTCCTTGAGGACGTGGCCATCGACTCTGCTTTGAGTCCTTGAGGACGTGGCCATCGACTCTGCTTTTGAGTCCTTGAGGACGTGGCCATCGACTCTGCTTTTGAGTCCTGAGGACGTGGCCACCGACTCTGCTTTTGAGTCTTGAGGACGTGGCCACCGACTCTGCTTTGAGCCCTTGAGGACGTGGCCACCGACTCTGCTTTTAAGCCCTTGAGGACGTGGCCACCGACTCTGCTTTTAAGCCCTTGAGGACGTGGCCACCGACTCTGCTTTTAAGCCTTGAGGACGTGGCCACCGACTCTGCTTTTAAGCCCTTGAGGACGTGGCCACCGACTCTGCTTTTAAGCCCTTGAGTGACGTGGCCACCGACTCTGCTTTTAAGCCCTTGAGGACGTGGCCACCGACTCTGCTTTTAAGCTCTGGAGGACGTGGCCACCGACTCTGCTTTTAAGCCCTTGAGGACGTGGCCACCGACTCTGCTTTGGGCCCTTGAGGACGTGGCCACCGACTCTGCTTTTAAGCCCTTGAGGACGTGGCCACCGACTCCTGCTTAAGCCTTGAGGACGTGGCCACCGACTCTGCTTTTAAGCCCTTGAGGACGTGGCCACCGACTCTGCTTTTAAGCTCCTTGAGGACGTGGCCACCGACTCTGCTTTTAAGCCCTTGAGGACGTGGCCACCGACTCTGCTTTTAAGCCCTGAGGACGTGGCCACCGACTCTGCTTAAGCCCTTGAGGACGTGGCCACCGACTCTGCTTAAAGCCCTTGAGGACGTGGCCACCGACTCTGCTTTTAAGCCCTTGAGGACGTGGCCACCGACTCTGCTTTCTTTAAGCCCTGGAGGACGTGGCCACCGACTCTGCTTTTAAGCCCTTGAGGACGTGGCCACCGACTCTGCTTTTAAGCCCTTGAGGACGTGGCCACCGACTCTGCTTTTAAGCCCTTGAGGACGTGGCCACCGACTCTGCTTTTAAGCTCCTGAGGACGTGGCCACCGACTCTGCTTTTAAGCCCCTTGAGGACGTGGCCACCGACTCTGCTTTTAAGCTCCTTGGAGGACGTGGCCACCGACTCTGCTTTTAAGCCCTTGAGGACGTGGCCACCGACTCTGCTTTTAAGCTCCTGAGGACGTGGCCACCGACTCTGCTTTTAAGCCCTTTGAGGACGTGGCCACCGACTCTGCTTTTAAGCCCTTGAGGACGTGGCCACCGACTCTGCTTTTAAGCCCTTGAGGACGTGCCACCGACTCTGCTTTTAAGCCCTTGAGGACGTGGCCACCGACTCTGCTTTTAAGCCCTTGAGGACGTGGCCACCGACTCTGCTTTTAAGCCCTTGAGGACGTGGCCACCGACTCTGCTTTTAAGCCCTTGAGGACGTGGCCACCGACTCTGCTTTTAAGCTCCTGAGGACGTGGCCACCGACTCTGCTTTTAAGCCCTTGAGGACGTGGCCACCGACTCTGCTTTTAAGCCCTTGAGGACGTGGCCACCGACTCTGCTTTTAAGCCCTTGAGGACGTGGCCACCGACTCTGCTTTTAAGCCTTGGAGGACGTGGCCACCGACTCTGCTTAAGCCCTTGAGGACGTGGCCACCGACTCTGCTTAAGCCCTTGAGGACGTGGCCACCGACTCTGCTTTTAAGCCCTTGAGGACGTGGCCACCGACTCTGCTTTTAAGCCCTTGAGGACGTGGCCACCGACTCTGCTTTTAAGCCCTTGAGGACGTGGCCACCGACTCTGCTTTTAAGCTCCTTGAGGACGTGGCCACCGACTCTGCTTTAAGCCCTTGAGGACGTGGCCACCGACTCTGCTTTTAAGCCTTGAGGACGTGGCCACCGACTCTGCTTAAGCCCTGGAGGACGTGGCCACCGACTCTGCGAAGCCTCTGAGGACGTGGCCACCGACTCTGCTTTTAAGCCCTTGAGGACGTGGCCACCGACTCTGCTTTTAAGCCTCTGAGGACGTGGCCACCGACTCTGCTTTTAAGCCCTTGAGGACGTGGCCACCGACTCTGCTTTTTAAGCCTTGAGGACGTGGCCACCGACTCTGCTTAAGCCCTGAGTGACGTGGCCACCGACTCTGCTTTTAAGCCCTGGAGGACGTGGCCACCGACTCTGCTTTTGCCCTTGGAGGACGTGGCCACCGACTCTGCTTTTAAGCCCTTGAGGACGTGGCCACCGACTCTGCTTTTAAGCCCTTGAGGACGTGGCCACCGACTCTGCGAAGCCTTGAGACGTGGCCACCGACTCTGCTTTTAAGCCCTTGAGGACGTGGCCACCGACTCTGCTTTTAAGCCTCTGAGGACGTGGCCACCGACTCTGCTTTTAAGCCCTTGAGGACGTGGCCACCGACTCTGCTTTTAAGCCCTTGAGGACGTGGGCCACCGACTCTGCTTTAAGCCCTTGAGGACGTGGCCACCGACTCTGCTTTTAAGCTCCTGAGGACGTGGCCACCGACTCTGCTTTTAAGCCCTTGAGGACGTGGCCACCGACTCTGCTTTTTAAGCTCCTTGAGGACGTGGCCACCGACTCTGCTTTTAAGCCCTTGAGGACGGGCCACCGACTCTGCTTTAAGCCTTGAGACGGGCCACCGACTCTGCTTTAAGCCCTTGATAGACGTGGCCACCGACTCTGCTTAAGCCCCTGAGGACGTGGCCACCGACTCTGCTTTTAAGCCCTTGAGGACGTGGCCACCGACTCTGCTTTTAAGCTCCTTGAGACGTGGCCACCGACTCTGCTTTTAAGCCCTTGAGGACGTGGCCACCGACTGCTTTTAAGCCCTTGAGGACGGGGTCAACGACTCTGCTTAATATTAATGTATGTCGGTTAACTGAGCAAAATGAGATTTCACTGTTTTTGTCACTACTTTTAGCTGTTGGCTATATTTTTAAGGATTAAAGGGCTTTTTTTTTTTTTTTTTTTTTTTTTTTTTAAATAAAAGTGGAGGGTGTTAATGAAAGGGACAAATCGAAAAATCACTTAATCTGTGGGTAAATTCATAAGATCTTGTTTTAAGTCAAATTTTACAAAAATATGGGAAAAAATATCTCTTACCTTCTTAAAAGATCAAATTTTAGAATTTACATTGTTCTGCCTCCTGAGTATATGTTCATCTCAGACGTATGCATGCCTCAAGGCAACCAGACAAAACACTTTACGGCAATTAAAATTTGGAAAATAAAATCCTGTTTGACAGGTTTATTAAATACCAAAAGGGGCAAAACTAGAGAAATAAATAAATATAAATACATATACAAAATAGTTGACTCCCTGTACATACCTGGGTATAACGATAAACTACATCCAGTAGCAAGACCTCTGATCAGGAGATTTTGAGGAGCGTAGAACCACTATTTAATTACTGTTCTTTTCACAGTTATGGGCAAATAGTTTACCCCCAAACTGCAGTTAAAACACTATGAAAGTTTTTATAGTAAAGATTACCAGCAATACATTTTTGTAAAAGAAATGCTCCCCAGAAAATGGATTGATCTGTCATAAAGCAAACTAAACCATCCCTGTATCATTCCAGTATGTTGCTGGCTCATCATGCTATTCTTTACAAGAGCAAGATCAGGCCCAAACTGTGGATGTTTCCCTGATCACTACAGTCTTAACCTGTTCAAGGCTAGAGTTAACTGTTATCTTCCACTTCTATCTGTATAAAGTACCCCTTAACATAACCCTCTACCTTGAGTTAGTCCCGAGCCTTGTACAGGGTGAACTGCACTGTTAAAAAAATAATAAATTGTGCTTTGATAAACCTAGGAAAATTTTTAGTTCATCCTTTCTTTCCTGATGTCAACAATATTCTTGATATTTGCCCTCCAGTAGAATCAACCGTAATTGTTACAATCTGATGTTAGGCTCATCCCTTGTTCCCTGTTTAGGATGTGTTTTCTGGCTTTCTCTTTTCCAATCTTTTCACTTTTCTTTTTTTTTTCAATTGGAGTAGATAGACTAAACTATCGCCCGGTTCACACTCCATCCACGTCTATTGAACAGGTGTAGAGGCTCATCCCTTGTTCCCTGTTTAGGATGTGGTTTCTGGCTTTCTCTTTTCCAATCTTTTCATTCTTACGTAGCCCCCTGCACATCAGTGGCGTTACCGCCTTGCTCAGGGTGATATGATGTAAAAGAAAAAAGGCATCTTGTGCAAATTAATTGAAACAACTGTTTTAGTTTCCTTCCTTTCACCATACAGTCAGTTTTAGATGCACTGGAGTGATAGGGTGTAATCGATTTCTATTTTTTGCTCAGATTAGGTCATTTTTAGTAGTGTGCAGTAATATGAATTTATTTTTTGGGTGTATGATTAATTTTCTTTTGCCTTGAAAAATATTGCATCATCTGTGATTGTATTAGATTTTGCTCATGCCAAGATTGATCTTGATTGTTGATTAGTTGTCCTATGACCATTGTCTGCAATGGACATTACTCCAAGGAAGCATATGAAAATTGTAATGCTGCATGGATACACTGACAAGCCTTACAGAGAGATTGAGGATATTGTTATCAACCTTTCAACTGTCTGTCGTGTTATTAAGGCAAAGAAACAAACTGGAACCATCAGATCAAAAAGTAAAGGAAGATGCAGTTGGAAGAGAAAAACAATGCCAAGAGATGATGTATACTTGATCAGGGAAAGTGTGAAAGATTTTAGGAAGACGTTTTGTTTCAGTTAATTTGCAGAAGGGTGTATATAAGGGTGTATATCAGTCAGTTAAGTACCATATGTCATCCACACTTGGGCGATCATGTCTTGTAAAAGACATGACTGATTGGGCAAAAGATTATCCCGCAGTAGGTTGCCATTGCTTTCTGTGGTAGACTAGTTGCCAGCCAAAGCTATAGAACCCAATCTGTCCTGTTATTTAACCCATAACTAGAGGAAGGAGATGGATTAATACCTTTTCTGAGGGTATTTGTACATAAAAAAATGCAAGGAATTCAACTGGAGTTTGAACTTGGCTTCCTGATTTGTCGTTCTGAGCTGATATCAACTGCACCACACCGCACATCCCAAACGTGTATATAAGGCTATTTCATGTATTGTGCAACCCCTGAATATTGTGTGAAAAATCTGATTTATTTATTTATTTATTTTTTTTTATATCACTCGTGCATAATGCGACCCAAGCTTCTGAGAAATAGTAGTAGGTCTTCTATGTGTCTTGTCCTTTAAGGGTGTAGGCCATCATGGCTTTCTGTGTCTCCCTTTCCCTGGTGGCTCTTAACACGCTTTCTCCTTTTTTTTATTTAGCTTTTTCTGGACACACAGAGACCAGTTTGGAAAAATGACAAACAAAATAAAAAAGCCAGCTAGATAGAAACAGACATGTTGTTAAGGAGAGAAAGAAACTTAATATTTTCATATCTGAAGGAAGATGTTAATTAGAAAAAATGTACCCAGCTTGATATGTAGATACATAGGCAGTCAGTGATCTATGGCCGAGTGAAAGAATTAGTAATTTTCTCTAATCTACTGAAGAGAATCAGTACCAAATTTTCATTTTTGTCTCAGAAGTATGCAGAGAGTGGAAAAGAGGGCAAGAATAGATTAGAACTTCACTACTGTGAATGAAAAGTTATTCCGTTTAATCTAGTGAAGTAACATACTTATACTCAAACTCATTCCTAAGTTGTGTATCCGATAGTGGTGTAGTATGGAAATGAAGACGCTGCTTGAGTTTGCTACCCCTTCTCAGAAAAATCTTGGCTCCTAAGTGGCGTCCCCACTTTCAGAGTTCGACAACCGCCACTCAAAAAAACAAAAATGGGCAGAGAAAGAATAAATGTAGCAAGGGAGACAAATCTGAACATAAGTGAAAGCAAGGGACTTTTAATGGGTAAGAAAAATTGTTTGCTACAGGAGAACATTTCAATTTTGCTTTGTAAGTTCTTAGAAAAAGAGGAAATTTACAGTTTGAGAGCAGTTAGTCAATAGTTAACACCTGATAAAAGGGATTCAACATGGATCGAGATAACACATCACTCGATATATTCCGGGCTTAACTCATAAAACAACAACTTTTAGGCAAAATTTTACTTTATTCCAGGTTGATACATTGATTCCAACACTTCTTTAACAATTCGATGCCTTTTTTGTAAAACATTTTGTCTTTGGCCTTTTTATATTTTAATAGACCCCAATTTCTGATGTCACTTCTTCATTGGAGCCAAATCTTTTTCTCTGGAGCCTTCTTTTGAGGTCTGCAAACAGCCAGTTGTCACTGGGGCCCAATTTAGAGAGAAAATGTTTTAAAATGTACATACTGGTGATGATAAATTTGAAGTTAGGTTGGGTAAGAGTCTTTAGCTTTGGATAGCAACTTGTCTAAGAGAAGGAAATCTCTGATATAGAAACCTCTGCACCTACTCTGCGTAGAATAGGGTAGGCTGAACTCTTTAACATCAGTAGTTAATCTTTTTTGAGATGTCTCAATAAAAGCACTTAGTTTTCAGTCTCTTAAACTGGATGGTGTTTGTAAGGACATACAGCTGTAAAACTTGCTCCAATATTTCATGAGGGTTGAATTATGGAGTCATCAAGAAAACCCCGTCCAACCCATGCTAACATGGAAATGGATGTTAAATGATGATGAGTATGACTTGACCAAGGCTCTGCTCTGTTACTGTGGCGTTTTTTGTTTGTTTGTTCCTTTTTTTTATTTGGCACTTATCCATTGTCAGAAATTTGAATAACTCTTGGATTAAGTATAGATATTTTTTTTAAAATTAAACATTTTAGCAGATATGAACAGTTCTGCTTGTAAAAAAAAAAAAATGGTATTTCAAAAGGATGATTTTTCCATTGATAGCGTTAGTATTTTAACTATGTTCATTTGCTCAGCAATGTTTTTTTAATAAGATCAAAAAAATTATTTAACATTTTTATAAAATAATTATGAAAAGATCATTTTATTTAAAAAAAAAAAAAAATTACAACATTATAGAAACATATAAACCATCTACAATGTATTACTTGTTATTTACCATTTCATAAATAACTATGAAAACAAGGTTTTTTATTTGTTATTTATTAAATCTAATAGAATGAATAAAATATTTTCAATGTGTATTTGTATGTGTAATATATATTACACACACAAGCACACACTGAAAAAAAAAAATATATATATATATATAGTCATCCGCAGACAAGTCTGTTTCGCCATATCACAGCTCATCAGTACAGTTAGACTGATTGCTTTTTTACCCAGGATTGAAACCCGACCGAAATGGCGTCAGTCAGTGACTCTACCCCGGGGCTATGGGCGTTCGGTGGAAGTAGGCAGACTTTTTAGCATATATCATTATACGCACCCAAACAGCTAGAGTGCTCTAATTCATTTCACTGAATGAGCGACGCGTACATGCCAGAGTAACTACTGTTTATCAAAGTCTACTATTTTTCCAGAGTGCTCAATCGGGGTGTGAGAGCGTAAATATTGCATCCGCAGACAGATCTGTTTCGTTGTATCACAGCTCATCAGTACAGTTAGACTCCGATTGCTTTTTTACCCAGGATTGAAACCCGACCGAAATGGCGTCAGTCAGCGAATTTTAAAGAATTATTTAATAAATAAATGCAACTTAAAAAATTAAAATAGTATATTTATTCAAAAGCCCATTTAAGTTAGATCAAAAATATAAAATGTTTTCTTTTTTCATCTCTTTTTTTTTCTTTTTTTGTTTTAGAAAATGTTGGGATATGGAGAAAACTGAAAGAAAAATTTTGTAACAATGGATGCATCAATGGAAATAGGGTCTAGAGAGGGGTCTTAAAAATTAGGTTGACATTTTGGCTGTTAAGATTGAAAGAAGAAATCACGTATTCTCCCAAAAATATAAACTTTTTTTCAAATATAAAGTGAATCTCTATTCTGATTGGTTAAATTGAATACACACCTATATTTTTCTGTCTTCCTACATCTATAAATAACAAACATATTGTTTCTTACATTCAAATGAAAATCATTTTCACAACAATGATCTAACATTGCCTGATGATGAAGTAGAAATCTCGAAACATAGAAATTTTTGTATCGGCATGTATTTTTAAATAAAATACAAATTTAATTATATGATTATATTATACTTTACAATATTTATTGTATTGAGCACTTTAAAAAAAATATAAATGCCAGAGAACTCGGAATTGTAAAACTGTTGGTTCTCTTTACCTACACACACACACACACACACATCAAAAAAAGTAGTATTGGGACTGTTGCTATAGTAACAGAACTATGTACATAGAGTGAAGCTGCTGGGGACAGCTTGACCTTAAACTCTGTTGCACATATATACTAAATTATTATGTTCTCACTCACTTCTGTTGTTTATAGCAGTGCTTGGAAGGCAAGTGTGTAGAGTGCAGTCATCCCACCACACCAAAAATGTACCATCTGTCACCATGGTTTGCAAAAGAGTTTTTGTTAAAGTACATCATTCCCCAGGTCTGACAACAACCATTTTCCCCAGATCTTGCCCCTTGCAACTTGTTTCTCTTCAAAAACCAAATACTACTTGAAAGGAATAGAATTTCTAGATGGTTAGGAAATCTAAGAGAATGCAGTGAGGCAGCTGCTTGCTATTCAAAACAAAGTTTCAGGAATGTTTTCATCAATAGAAACAAGATTGGATAAAGTTTGTGACTTCAGAAGGGAAATAATTCAGATGAGATTAAAAGCCAAATTGATGTCATAGTTTTCTTTTTTTTTTGCACTTGTCCCGATTCTCTTTGATCAGACATTACATGTAATGCTTTTACTTAATTTTTGTATGCAAGTTCAAAATGTTTGGTTCAATGTTTTTTTAGCAAGGTTCTTGCTAAAAAAAAAAAAATCTCATTTTGTAGGAGACATATTGCAATATTTTTTTTTTATGAATTATAAATCAAGCAGTTCTTTTTTCCATTTTATACTTTCAGGAAGCATTGAGTTTTGGAGAAGCTAATAACTTCAATGTAAGTACTATTTTTTTTTCTCCATGTCTTGGTTATTGATAGCCACAACAGTACAAAATCTTTGTATTAAACTAGCTTGCTGCTTCCACCAATTTTTTTTTCCATTCCAGTTCTTAAATTTTTGATATTCTAAGATAGAATTTGTTTTTTGGCCAGTCTTTATCTTATTGTTGCATTTTATCACAGTATTTTTTCTTTTGAAAACATTCTGAATATTTTCTGAATACACATTCTCTATCCTGGCAATTTGTTTTTCAAGGATAATGCCTTAACCATTTCAAACATGGAAACCAATACCAAGCCTTATCAAAAACTACTACTTATAACACTATTGTTTACTTAACATTGAAAATGAGTTAGCAACAATTTCTGAAGTTAGTATATTTTTATTTTTTTTGTAAAAATCAAATTATTTTAGTAATTATTACTATTGGGGTTGGCCAGATTGTTTGGCTATGGAGAAAATTTGCTTAATAAACTGAGCAATTTGGTATGTGTGTTTGTGGTGCAGTGAATATCAGCTTGGAACGAGAGATTGGAGAACAGTTTGAAGTTGAATTTGTTGCATTCACTTACGCAAAAAATACCCCTGGGAAAGGTAATAATCCATCGCTTCTCCCTTTGGCTATGGGTTAAATAGCAGAACAGACTGGGTTCTAAAGTCTTGGTTGGCAATTGGTCTACTGCAGAAAGTAACGGCAACCTACAAGAAAATCTTCTGCCAAGTCAGTCAGGTCTCTTTTGAGACATGATCATCCAAGCATGTATCACATATGGCACTTAACTGAATGAAAGTGAACAAACTAAGAAATAAATTCAAATTTTTAAAAAATATTTTTAGTAAATTCAACTCTAATACAATGTCTTAATAATTGGAAGATTGATAATTTTTTTTATGCAGCTTATCAAAGGTTATTTAAAGCTGGAAAATATTTTTAGATTGTAAGATTTTTTAAATTTTTTTCATTTGTAACAATAATTATCTATAGACACAAATCCTACTAATTAACCCATAGCTGGGGAGAGAAGTGGATTCATACATTTCTCGAGGATATATGTGTATGAGTGTATATATAACAAACATGATTGGCTCTCCATTTAATAATTTCGAGTTGTTTTCTATTACCCTACTCCACCTGCATGTTAAGTTTGTATCAACACCTGGTATTCCCAAGTGGTAACCCATCTAGGTACTGATCAGGCTCAGCATCACTTCAGTGATCGTATGAGAACATGTTTTAACGTAATAATTGAGATATATATTTTTTTTTATGAAAGCAAAAATTTTCATAGTAAGGGAGATTTTAGACCATGTCAATCAGTTAAGTGCCATATGTGTGAAACACTTGGGTGATCATGTCTCAAGAGGGTCATGACTGACTGGGTAAGAGATTTTTCCCGCAATAGGTTGCCATTATTTTCTGTGGTTGATTGATTGCCAACTAAGGCTATAGAACCCAATCTGTCCTGCTATTTAACCCATAGGTGGAGGGAGAAGCAGCGGATTAATACCTTTTCCAAGAGCTCTCCAATTTCTCATTCCAAACTGATATCCATTGCATCACATGTCCAGTTTGTGGTATACCTGTGAGAAAATCATGAACCATGATTTTGTTGATCTGGACAAGATTTCAATTTTACTGTTTCTTCAATGTTGAACGATCATACTGAAAAAGGTGTAAATGTGTTAACGGAGGGAAATGATGCTGCGTAAGTGAATGGAACAAATTCAACTGGAATTTTAACCTGAACTAAATTTGTCTAGAGATCCACCTTACAATCATATCATGTTGAGACATTAAAAGAAACAGGTGGGAACTTTTTAGCTTAGAACTTAGTTACATCTAGCCATTTCAACTCTAGTGCTGTGCTTAAATTTATAAAGTCCAGGTACCATAATGGACAGTTCATCAGAACAACTACAATTAAATTATTTATAAAAAAAATGACAAGGAAGCTATGTTAAAAATGGGGAAACTGACTGCAGCTGAGACGCCAGGTTAGGATCAATAACATTGCAGATTCTTCAGATTTTATCAAGAATTTCTAAATATATAGCAGTAGCTCTAGACCAGATGTGACAGCAATATTCAAAGCAAGTACGAATGGTAGACCTATATGTAAAATAGTTGAGATTGTTTAGCATGACATAGTGAACCAACTTAGTTGCAGATGTAGCAATTGATTCGATATACTCTTTCTACTTTAGGTCATCTGAAAATGTTAGTTCGAGAAGGTAAAAATGCTTCTCTCAGATGATTAAAAGAGAAGTTTTGTTTTGACGGCATTAAAATTAATATGCCATTTCTTGCCCCATTTAACAAGATTGTAGGTCATTTTTGAGATCAGCTGCCAATTTGACCTTATTGAACCGATCAGATTTACTATTAAGACAGGAGTTGTCATCAGCTTAAATATTGAATTGAAAACTAAGAATTTATCAGTTTAATGACCTCTTGATCTTACGACCAGCTGTAAAATCTCACTAAAAAAAAAAAAATCCAACCAATTGCTATTGTACTTTGCATAAAGAAATTTTCTCTCTCTCTTCTTTTTTTTTTTTTTTTTTTTTTTTTTAATTGAAAAATAAACAAAATTTTTCTTGTACTGTTAGTCCTGGGTATGATGATAAACTTCATATGGCAGCAAGTTTTCTGATCAGGAGATTTTGAAGAGCATGGAACCACCATTTAATTGCTGTTGTTTCCAGGTCCACCCTAACCTGGAGTGGTAGCATTTGTTACGGCCCCAGTAAAATGACCCACAATACATTTTATCTTCAGTTGAAGGCATACAATTGCATTTCATGACATTGATATAATATCGTACAATTTCTTAAATGAAACTTTATTCCAAAATATATCTTCAACCAAAATACAATATAATGTACACATATCAGTGCTTCTATTAATCATGTCCACACAAACATGTATATGCACAAAATCTTAGTATCATTTATTATGTATTCTGTTGTGAAAACAAAATAACTAATTGTATTTTTATTACTACCAAGCTCCCAAGAAAATTAAATTTTGGCATTAAGTGACCCATGAAGGAGTTGATATGCTTTTAAACAAATATTGTACTGGATTTAGAATTTTCCAGCTGAAGTACTATACAGAATCTAAAACTGATTTTTTTTTAATTGTATTTTTTTTTTGTTACTCTTCAGTACACTACTGTAGTGAATAAGCATTTAGAAGTAAATTATAAATATTGCAAAAGTTATATTAAGTCTATTTGAACAGAGCTGGATTTAGGCCATGAGTGTCCTGGGTTTATAGAATTTGGAGGTCTCTTTATTATGTTTGTCACCACCTCTGTGTCTATAAAAAAAAAAAAAATGGTGCAAAACCATGAAACCTTTCAGCCAACATTTTTAATTTTGGAACTCCTCCAGTTTATTTCATTAGCAACTGCATGATAGTTTTTTATCCAAACTTTATATCCTATAGAAATGTATCTAGAATGAAGGACCTGTATTACATTGAAATTCTAGGATTCAAATTCACTAGCAAAGTGTCCTAAAAATATAAAGCTGGTCGAGAAGGAAAATTCTTACTTGCGATCCTAGATCATTACAGCCATTAAAATTATCAGCTTCAATTCTTTATTTTTTTTTCCAAACAAAATTCATAAATATTTCTATTTCAAAATTACAGAATTTTCTTGTTCTTTTTTTAAATTCTTATCTTGTTTTGAACAATTTTGTTTAATATGTCCAATATTGAGCAATTTTGCATATATTTCTGGTCTGTGTTGAATGAAGAGTAAAATTGAGAAAAAATTGGCCAAAATAGACAAAATTATGCAAAACTAAAAAAAAAAAAAGAGATATATGTATATAAAAAAGATGCATCAAAATCTAAATTGGGCCCTCTCAAGACGTCCCGTTGAATTTAAAAGCCCATTTCAGCTGGAGAGGCCCAAGTACTCTAAATCTTTTCAAAGGAGCCTCATTAAATCTGAAAATAAACAGATATCTTCTTATATCTTAAGTTTTTCACTTTTAGTTTTATCAGGAGCCCAAGACTAGAGGGCTTTTGGTAGCTTTCATTGGGCTGCAGCTCATACTAGTCCATATGAAAATCTGGTACTATCTCAAATTGATTGACATAAACACTTTATACGTATATAGTATGCCTGGAATAGCTGTCAGGTACAATTTTTCACTTAGCAAGTGATCAGGTGGTTAGAATAGAATCAGACTGTTAACTGAAGAATGGCTGTACATAAAAACACAGGTAATATATCTGACAAACATCATTTTTATTTTAGGAAAAAAATTTTTTAAATTTTGCTTCTCTCCAATTTTTTTTTTCTCACCTGCAGTTTCATTTTGACATATTGGAGGCAACAGAAGAAAGTCAAAATAGAACTCTATGAATAACAGAGTTCTGTACTAGATGAAAATACCCATTAACAAGCCTGGAGAAAAATTGGCTATTTAGGTAAAATAAGAAAAGGATGTATCTAAAAAAAACACACTTTCTGTTTCATAGAACTTCTCATGTTTCACTGTAATTTTTAATTCATTCTTGAATTCCCTTCTTACTGAATAACTTAAAGCTTAGCCTTTTTAATTTTTTAATTTACTTATTTTCTTAAGTACCATGTTAACATTCCCCTGTACTAGAGATTCTCAGAGTGTGACTAGTAATTACTTCCTGAGTGGTAATTTCCTCTTTTCTGTTTTTTTTTTTTAAAAATAACATCTTAAAAAAAAAAAATCCTTCTTTCAGTGCATCTCATACAGAAAGTAGCAGTGGAGAGTGACAAGAAGGGACTACAAATAAACTTTAAGAAAACTGAGTGCATGGTCATCAGCAAAAGATACAACCCAAAATGCCAAATACAGGTGGGGGATAACAGAATCAAACAAGTCCAAGAATTTAAGTGCCTAGGAAGTGTTCTAACAGGAGATGGAAAGTGCGACACGGAGATCCGAAGGCGAATTGGCATGGCAAAGGACGCGTTCCAGAAGATGAGCAAAATACTAACACACAGGAAGATCTCAATAGAAACAAAGAAAAGAGTGCTAGACTGCT
Organism: Ascarosepion bandense; assembly: GCA_037127315.1. Taxonomy (NCBI): domain Eukaryota; kingdom Metazoa; phylum Mollusca; class Cephalopoda; order Sepiida; family Sepiidae; genus Ascarosepion; species Ascarosepion bandense. The sequence goes on along the minus strand of JBBBDQ010000891.1, from coordinate 686,589 downwards.
ACGTGATGTCAGTTCTTCAGTACGGCTGTGAATGCTGGACAATATCATCGAAAATGAGGAAAAAACTGGAAGCAGCCGAAATGTGGTTCTACAGAAGGATGCTACGGATATCGTGGACTGAGCATACAAGCAACGACGAAGTGTTAGAAAGAATGGCAACAAAAAGGAAATTGATGCTGAGCATCAGGAAGAGACAACTGAAGTTCCTGGGACATGCAATGAGGAAGGAGAGCCTGGAGAACCTGATACTGACTGGTCAGATAGAAGGAAGGAGAGACAGAGGAAGGCAGCGGATAACATATCTGCAGAGTCTGATCAGGTGGATGACGGAACGGGGGTTGCCAGGAGCAACAGGAGCAAACATACTAAGAGCCACAAGGGATAGGGAGACGTGGAGATCCATGATCGCCTACGTCCTGAAGGGACAGGGCACATAGAAGTTTCACCGTACCCAGCAGGCAATCTTGCTTTTGGTTAATGAGTGCTGTAATTCTGGAAACTGGTAGACTGGCATTTGCTTCGTTTTCTTCATCTTTAAAAAAAAAAACAAAAAAAAACCCATTGATTCTGAGTTACGTCCCCCTGAATGATGACAACTCCGTTGTAAATTTAGGTTTAAAGAATCCAAGGGAGGTAAATCAGGCGTGCTTTGTTCAATCCGAGGCGGCAACAATTAATGAATTGTGCCGAAGTTTCGTTTCAGCTTTTGACAGCACCTTCGCATTAAATAAGGAGAGAAGAAACCAGTAGGAAGTCCTTTATGAATTTATGGTTCGTTCTTTATAATTGGAAATGGAATCTGGGGGAGAGCTAATTTTTAAATTTTTTCGAATTGTATAATTTTTTTTTCTGGTTGCATAGATCACATGTATATCTTTTGGTATTAGTGAATAAAAAAAAAAAAAATTGAAACCTAATTCTGCATCATTTCACTCCAAGAAATTTCTGAAGCTATATAGCAAAACAGTTAAATTTCTGAAGACTTTTCTTACTTATTATTTCATAATTCTGTCGGATTTAATCCATATCTTCACACACACTCTCATGCGCTAGATAAACATTGCTTTTTTTTTTTTTTTTTTTTTTTTTTTTTGACCATTATAGACTTACAGCCATATCACATAAAAACATTGGTTCTCATACAATCATCAAATTTAAGCAACGTTGAGCCTGGTTAGTACCTGGATGGGTGATTGCTCGAGAATACAAAGTGTGGATGAGCTCTCGGTATGGTTTACGCCCATTAAAACAGCAATTCTCATACAACCATCAAAGTTAAGCAATGTCATGCCTGGTCAGTATCTTGATGGGTGACTGCTTTGAAAAACTAGGTGCTGTAAGCTTGGAATTAGAAATTGTAGTGCCGAGTTACAATTTCAGTTGAGTTATGTGCAAAGTTATTTTATTTTATTTATTTATTTATTTTTTTTAATCATATCACCCCGAGCAAGGCGGTAAGGCCACTGGTGTGCAGGGGGTTACGTAAGAGTGAATAGATTGGAAAAGAGAAAGCCGGAAACCACATCCTAAACAGGGAACAAGGGATGAACCTCTACACCTGTACAATAGACGTGGGTGGAGTGTGAACTGGGCGATAGTTTAGTCTATCTACTCCAATTTGGAAAAAAAAAAAAAAAAAAAAAGTGAGAAGATTGGAAAAGAGAAAACCGGAAACCGCATCCTAAACAGGAAACAAGGGATGAGCCTCTAAAAACATTGCATTTTGATTCAAAATTGGTTTGACAAAATGGTTCACTTTCCTATTTTGTAATATTTTATGAGCCTTTTGTTTCACATTGAATAAAAAAGAATTAGAGTATTGGAGAAGCTTAAAAGTATTTTCAATATATTTTTCTTCATGAAACTATGGAGAGCTACAAAATCTAAGTGCTCTTAAATAGAATTTGATAATTGCTCCAGATTTTTTTTTTTTTTTTTTTTGTTATGATGAGAATAAAAACTTCATAGATCATTTTTATTAATTAACTTTGCAATGAACACTTAGCTTTCTAGTCTAGTCATTATTGCCTAATGATATCTAGGAAAATTATTATTATTTTTTTATATATGAAATGTTTTTATATTATTTTACACACAAGAATTAGGATCAAATATGGATCAGGATCTGCCAGGATGAGATAAAGAATAAATAGGAAATATCAATCTAATGTTTCACTTTTATTAAAGCTTCATCAGCAAATGAGATATGGAGAAAAAGATATTCTCATTTTTATTTTTGTGTTATTTGATTTTCATTGGTCAATCAGGTTTCACATGCATTCAACACTTCAAAACAATGCTAGTACAATTTGTGGCATTCCAAATTCAAAAAAAGATGTTGTACCATCCAGTTTCAAGAAATTAACAGATTCCAAGCCCACCTGAAAAACCATAATTATTTTATATGTATGCAAGTGTATATGCAGGAATCGGATGATAATCTAAGTGTTTGAGTATGTCTAGTTTTACGTACATAGTATTTGTTTTAAATGAACATACATTAGATTCTTTAAGAACACATTCAATAAAGGTTGGTGATGTATGGCTTGGGAAAGGTATGAACCCACCTCGTCTTCTCTTCCCCGAGCTATGAATTAATTAATCACTTGTATCAGAAAATGATTATCTCTGAAACATTCTTCTTCTCTGTGCCTTGTCCTTCCATGTCTCCCTATCCCTGGTGGCTCTTAGCAAACTTTCCCCTGTAACACCACGTAACCCCCCGTTCTGTTATCCACCTGCTCAGGTCTTTCAAATATGTCATCCACTGCTTTGCTCTGTCTCTTTTTCCTCCTATCTGGCCCGTTAGTATCAGGTTATCCAAGCCCTCCTTCCTCATTGCATGTCCCAGGAACTTTAGTTGTCTCTTCCCGATGCTCAATATTAATTTCCTTTCCGTTTCGATCCTTTCCAAAACTTCATCATTACTCACATGCCTGGTCCATGATATCCGCAGCAATATCCGCATTTCAGTTGCTTCAAGTTTTTCCTTTGTCCAGCATTCACTGCCATATTGAAGAACTGACATCACATAGCAATCCAAACTTTAGAAGTGTTCAGTTTTTAAAATGTGAAATTGAACAAAATGCATTTTCTTCTAAAATGAAATGTAATTCCAAAAAAGAGCAAAAAAATATATATTTAAGCTCATTTATGAGCAGAATAACTGCCAGAGAATATTTTCTAAAACAGTATCTATTACATTAACATAATATTAACAAAAACTTGGGCGGTACAAGTAATACAGAATATTTGCATGCATGTCTAGGTATTCACTTGGCATTTTATACTCAATTTTGTCATGAGGCACCCAATTAGGATTGACTATTTGATTAACTTTTTCCTTGATTATGTTAATTATTCTGATGAGCAATCCTCTTTATTACTGAGGCTTTATGAATTTAAGTGCTGTACTAGATTGGCAACAACGTTTCATCATTTTACTGTTGAAATATCTAGATATAACCGTAAGTTCTATGCTAACAGTTTTTTTTTCACACTTCTTGCTTGGGGGACTCGCTTCCCACCTTACTTTCCAGGCAATTTTGACTTCAAAGATTTAAAAATAATGTTAATCGTTATCGTCTGTTTTCTTAATTACTGTTCTTTTTATTGTTCTCTCTCGTTAATGTTTTTTATTTCTTGAATTCTCTCACACTCAGTAACCTCACATCTTAGTGGCTTTATTGTCTTGCTTGTGGTGAAATGATTAAAAAAAAAGGTCTATTAACAATGAAAAATTAGCTTGCTAACTGTTGATTGTATGATGTTCAGCTGATTGGGTCTAGTCTTGTTTGTGTTAGTTGAAGCAATTCTTTCAAGCGAACTAGAAAGTAGTTTCTTCTGTCAATGCGGTAAAAAAATTGGATTTACTAGTTATATTGCTTTTTAGTTATTTCCTTACTTCAGTTACTTACAATTTAGTAGTATTAATTTAATAGTACTTGTACTTGTGGCATTCACCCTGGGTAGGTTAAGCCAGATTATTCTGTCAAAGTTTCATAGGACTTTTTGGCTTCACAAGTCATCCCCAACTCTCCGTGGTGTGAAGATTTTTCTGCAGCAAGTTGCCAATTCTTACTGCATGAGATGGATTGCCAACCACAGCTATAGAACACTGTCTGTCCTGCTATTTACCCATAACCGAAGAGAGAAGAGATGGATTCGTATCTTTCCCAAGGATATTAGCACATAAGTGAATGTAATGAATCTGACTGTAATTCGAACTCTCTCTGATTTCTCAATCTGAACCGCTATCCATTACTCCCCCTGTGCCTCCTCCTCATTAGCTAAAAAAGAATAAAAATCCTCTCTAGGATAATGGTACCCTAGTTCTCTTCAAAGACCTCTCCTTGGGACCTTCATCTTTTCTAAGCATTCTGCATTGCCGTCATTACCTCATTGCAGTCTCTTTAATTTTGATGTTAAGGATTGGGTTTCTGGTTCCTTTACTTTTAACTTTTCTGCTTAAAACCTGAAATTTTATTTGCTATTTATTTTTTCTCAATAGGAGTAGATAGGTTTGCGTATCATCTGCTTCACACTAATCTCAAGTCATTTGAATAGGAGTGGAGGTTTATCCCTTGTTCCCTGTTTAGGATTGGGTTTCCACTTCCCTTTAGAGTCTTCGCATTTTCTTTCATTCTCAGTATCTTTTTGTGTCTTAGTAGCATTATTGGAGTGAATTGATTTTAAAAAAAAGTTGTGGCAAAATAAGATCAATGAATTCTAACCTACCAGTGGCTAAGAGACCACAATGTCTTGCTTGCCTCGTTGGAGTCGCCATTTTCAATTAGGTAAAGCACATGCATAATTCTAGTTCTTTTAAAATTATCGCTAATTCTGCAGCTCACTTTTTATTCCGGGTTTTTGACCATACATGCAAATTAGCGATAATTTTAAAAGAACTAGAATTATGCACGTGCTTTACCTAATTGAAAATGGCGACTCCAACGAGGCTTGTTGTAACTATCAGCTACAAGCTATTTTGGCAGATTAAATTTCTTCCATTTTGTCATGGACAAAATATTGCCAAAACTAGGGAATGAACCCAGGACCTTTAAGTTTGTGTTTAATTTTTCTACATACAATCTGGATCTCTTAAGCACGGTAGTTAACTTAACTTCTGTTTCTACCAAAGTCGCAAGAAAAAGGGCAGATAATTATCAAATTATCTCCCTTACTACTTAATAATGTCATGCTCATTGATTGCATTTAAAACACTTTGCATTGAGTAAGATGATGAATTAAGAATCATACAGTATTTGTTAAAGAATTATAAAAAAATTCATTAGTAAATGGTACATCCTAGGCTCTATTTATGAGGTATGGTTTTGGTTAAACAAACCCTGATTACAATTAAACGAAAAATAATACGGAAAAAAGATCATGGGCCTATAAAAATTTTATTGTATTAAAGATAAGAAAATAAAATAAAAATCAACCAATTATTACAATTGAGCAAAACAGTACAATTACCATTAAAATTTTATTCTACATATGACATATAAGACGCAGGGGAATTTTAAGGTATTTTCAGTAAAAAAAAAAAAAAAAAAATGCTTTATATGCCGTCAAATACTCTGTGTGTGTGTGTGTGTGTGTATATATATATATATATATAAGTGCTATATGTGATACACACTTGGTTTATCACATATCTTTTGGTCCATGATTGACTAGGCAGAAGATTTTTTCCTCAGTAGGTTGCTATTTCTTTCTGTGGTAGACTGGTTGCTAGCCAAGGCTATAGAACGCAATCTGTCCTGCCCTTGAACTTATAGCTGGAGGGAGAAGAGATGAATTCATACCTTTCCCAAGGTTATTTGTGCACATGTGAATGCAACAAATTCAACTGGAATTCACTCAGCTTACCAATTTCTCATTCTAAGCTGGTATCCATTGTACCACAGCGCACATTTATATATATATATATATATATATATATATATATACACACACACAATTGTGTTTTATTTCGTACAACAAAATGCTAATGCACACTTAAGGAGGAGGACCATCATGAGGAATGACAAACTTTAAAAACGAAGTAGTTTTGAAAATATCGCTTAAGCAAAAAAAAATGAAAGAGGGGATATTGAAAAAGGTTAAAAGATCCGCTTAAAAAAAACAGAAAAACCCGAGGCTATTATTTTGTCCGACAAAACTAGTCCTAGGTATATGTCTGAAGAAGATTAAAATTAAGAAAAATTTAGGTAATGTTCAGAAAGAGTTGGGGGAATATTATATATTATTAAAGAAAGTTCTGGAGATTTACGAAATGGATTAACAACCAATATATTTTAGTTTGTTTGAACATCATTTTTAATAGATACTTGTATTTGAGTAGATACTCTGTATTCTATTAAAAATAAGATAATGTTCAAAAATATATATATTGTGTATTTGGCAACAATCTCTCTTTTATACAGGTTTCATTAAAAATGACAAAGTATTATCATTAAGTTTTTTATATAGTTTTTAATGTGTTCATATAATTTTTTTCTTTTTGGAACTCAAATTATATAAGAATTGTCCAAAGCTTTTGTACTTTCGAGCACTTTTGGCTATACTTTTAGCCATTATCAAGAATTATGTTTTACTTATAAACATGTGGAAAGTTTAAGCATACCGAGCCTTGTGTATGTTAAATTTTGAACACAGCAAATTGTTACCGTGTTCATACGTGATGTTTAAAGTGTAAGATTTCTCTTTTTTTATTAGTAATGCCTCCATTATTTTTAATCTTTTGCATGTGGATGATGCTATTATGTATTATCAACGAGGATATCATGGATAGGTCCTGGAAGATATCAATGTGTGTTTAAATGAGATTAGATGGAACTGTTGTGGGAAAGGTATAAGGTCAATCTTCTCGTCAGTTTTGTGGTGGTATAGCCAATGTAATTGTTTACAGAATTGAATAGCTGAGGAACACAGTTCTTTAAACGATGTGTAAATTCGTAAATGGCACTGGTTCTCTGCAATTTAGATTTTGCCAGTGAATTATTGATAATGAGGATGGCGGTTTTGAATTTTTTATAATAGATAATTAATTTAATTTTCTTGTTTGAATTAGTGTTACATAATCTCGGGTAATATTGCGAAGTGAAGATTCAACCTGTCTGTAGTTAATGTGCATTTGATTTTTGTGAAAAAAAAAAACCAAAAACGAAAGAAATTAGATGAACACATGAAAAATTATATAAAAACTTAATGATAATACCTTGTTTGTCATTTTCAATGAAACCTATATATATATATATATATATATATATATATACACACACAGGGTGCCCATAAAGTTCATGTGCACTTTAAAAAATGTATAACCTTATTTGTATTTGTGATAGTAATAAAGTGCCCATGAACTTTATGGACACCCTGTGTGTGTGTATATATATATATATATATATATATATATATATATATATATATATAGGTTTCATTGAAAATGACAAACAAGGTATTATCATTAAGTTTTTTATATAATTTTTCATGTGTTCATCTAATTTCTTTCATTTTTGGTTTTTTTATGGACACCCTGTATATCAGTCAGTTTAATGTCATGCGTGATACATGCTTAAGTGATCATGCCTCAAAAGGAACATGACTGACTGGGTAGAAGATTATCCGCAGTAGGTTGCCATTATTTTCTGTGGTAGAATGGTTACCGGCCAAGGCTATAGAACCCAGTCTGTCCTGTTATTTAACCCATAACTGGAAGGAAGAGATGGATTAATACCTTTTTCAAGGGTATTTGCGCATAACTGAATGCAGGGAATTCAACTGGGATTTGAACTCGGCTCCTCGATTTCTCATTCCGGGCCAATATCCACTGCACCACAATGTACATCCAGCTGTATATATAGCATGTATAAGTTCAATAAAAGCTGTCATTCCAAAAACTGTGTTTGATGCAACATATGAAAAGATGCAGAGCAAAGTGTTTATGATGATAATCATTCAGTTGCTTTTTCAAGTTAGTCGCATATGCAGTGAAGTGAGCTTCAGTCCCCAGGCAGTTAGGAAAGATAGTTTTACTACACATGTTTGAGTTGCTATACTTGATTTCATTATTTTAATTTTCTTAGTTAAATTATTAAAAACTGGCCAAAATTGAAATGTCCTTAATTGTGCCTCTGACAAAAATTGAACCTGTACTTTTTAGTATTTGTCTATACTTCTGTGATAAGGTAGTATTTTTTTTTTTTCTAATCATTTCACCCCAAGCAAGGTAGAACTGCCACTGGTGTGCAGGGTATACATAAGAGGTGAGTGATGAGAAAGAACAAGTTACAGGAGAATGAGTAAGGATGAGAACACTGGTGCATGAGAGTAGTGGAAAGGAAGAAGAATGCGATACAAGGGTCGTGAGAGAAAAGATGTGTGAGTCAAGGAGATAAGAGATGGCAGTTGACTTTGCATTTAAATTCTTGGAGATTGTAGCTGTTAGTAAAGCAAGTATACTGAAGGAATTCCACAGAAGGGAAGTGCGAGCAAAGAAGCTGCTAGTATAGAAATTGCAGTTACATTTGATTGGTTTCACTGGAAAAGCTGCTAGTCTAGTAACTCTACTTCATTCATGCAGAGGGGGCATGAGGGAGCTATGCTCATCAGCGGAAGCCGTGAAAGTATCTGTAGAAGAAACAGGGGCACCACATTTACATTATTTGGACTACTGTCCTTATCTTTCCTGCCATGTTTATGACGTTTTGGCTGTTGCATGTTCTGGCATTCTAAAATGGAGAAACGGGCTGCCTCCTTAAGGTAAGGCTACAAGAACATCGCAAAGCCGTAACACGAGGGGAGATAAAAAAAAAAATCAGGTGTAGCTGACCACATATGGAGAAAGAAAGGGGAACACTGCCCCCTATGGCATGAAGTTGAAATAATTGATACAGAACACCAGTGGAAATTATGTAAACTTAAGGAATCAGCACATATGCTAGGCTACAAAAATCTCCTAAGTCGACCAAACATGGGAACCCGTAATACGGAGTGCTAGAGAAAATCATTAGTGTAAAAAATGGTTACTGAGACAAAAGTTTTATAAGTCCCAGAAAGTAACATGCTGGTGTTCTCAAGAACACACAGCTCAGTAGATATAGATGTTAGTTACTTCCAGTGACTTGACCCAAGGTGTTGTGAGTTCAATACCAAGCTACAGCAGTGGTGGGCAAATAACTTAGAAAAGTTAAATCATGGCGACCAGAAGTAGCATTGCACATGGAATGAGAATGACATACCCCAGTGATTGTAATAAAGAGTTTGGTTTGAAATTCCTAACAGCTTACAACAGCTGGAATGTTGTAAACATGGCAACATAGATGAGGACAATAGTCCAAATACTGTATTTTTTTTATTTTATTTTTTTTCCTTAGAAAAAAAAACCATGTTTTTTTTCGTACCCGAAGCGTGCTGCTACCACTTTGGCCATGGAAACCATTTTGACAGACTAAAGTTTGAATTACAAACTAGTAGTGCCATATTTGGCTAAGAAACTGATGGAAAGAAAAAATGAGGTGCAGGCTTGGTTCCTGTTGAAGACAGGCAGTTTTTCTATAGTTGGACGTCTTCATCTAGGCCGGTTGTTAGTAATTTAACTGCTTAAAAAAAAAAAAAAAATCCTAAAACAAATATAGCAACTTGAACTTGTGCACCCACAAACATTAATGTTTATAATAATAAGAAATCATGTTGGATAAAACAAAAAAAATTCCTTCATCCTCTCTAGTGTGTGTGTATATATATATATATTTCTCTCTTGTCCTCCTTGTGAAGAGAAAAACAATAGCGAGGCAGCATCGGCTCAGTTCATTCTTTTTATTATTAGTTATGAAAGCTCTTGCCATATGTTTGCTCTTTAATATTGCCTTATTTGCAATAATTGTGTCGTCGAGTTGTAAAGAATATATATATTTGTCATTGATCGTCCAAATTTTTTCATATCTGCACAGCTTTGCATCCAAATGTTAAAAGTGAATTTTCGAAAGAAATACGAGTATCTACTAAAAATAATGTACAAAGTGATAAAATGTCTGTCTGTCTGATTTTTAAAAATGAATTACAGTCTTTAAAAAATTCATATACATATATTGTCTGTTTGGCTAGTTTTATACAAGTTTCATTAAAGATGACTAACAAGGGACTGTGTTTAAGTTTTTTTTGTTCAATTTTTCTTGTGTTCATATAGTTTTTTTTTTTTTTTTTTTCTGGATATCTTCTATGTGCCTAGTCCTTTCAGCACGTAGGCGATCATGGCTTTCCATATCTCCTTATCTCTGGTGGCTCTTAGTACGCTTTCTCCTCTTAACCATGCAACCCCTGTTCTGTTATCCACCTGCTTAGGTCTTTCAAATATGTTATTCGCTGCTTCCCCCTGTCTCTTTTTCCCCTCTATCTGGTCTGTGAGTATCAGGTTCTCCAAGCCCTCCTTCCTCATTGCATGTCCCAGGAACTTTAGTTGTCTTTTCTTGATGCTCAGTATTAATTTCCTTTTCATTTCCATCCTTTCCAAAACCTCATTATTGCTCACACATTCTCAATCCATGACATCCACAGCATTCTTCTGTAGAACCACATTTCAATTGCTTCAAGTTTTTCCTTCATCTTTTATGATATTGTCCAGCATTCACTGCCATATTGAAGAACTGACATCACTGTCTTTCTTTGTAGTGAAATTTTCTTGTCTCTTAATACTCTACTCAACTACTGGAATGCGTCCTAGCCAATTCAACTTTGGATTTCTGTATTGCACTTTTCGTCTTCTGTACATAAAGTGTGTAAAAATTGTCCGAGTGCTTTAGACAGCCATTATCAAGGATGTTTTTTTCTCAATTTTACAATATCTACTCAATATAATTATAGTAGTTTGAGAAAAATATTTTTTATATGTGCACAGTTTCATATCCAGATATAAACAAAGGGAATTTTCTAATGAATGTTGTGAATCTTTAATTCAACAGATAAAATTAAATGTTTGCTCATGTTTCTCAAATAGTAAGAAATTTTATTAATGTTCCATCTCTTGATATTGAACTCTTTAATTACAAAAAACTGCTTGCCTTAAAAGTGTTATCTCCCAGAGGGATATTGGTCTTCTTTTTTTTTTTTTTTACAACCGCTGAAATAAATTATAAATTTTGGCTTTATAACCTTGAATTATGTGTTGAGTTCTACCTCTCTATCTATCTGTATATATATATATATATATATATATATATAGAGTCATCCGCAGATGGATCTGTTTCGTTGTATCACAGCTCATCAGTACGGTTAGACTCCGATTGCATACATATATTGTCTACACTCACAATATAAAAAATTAATGTTCGAGAACACAACTATCCTATACCAAGAAAGCAACAAAAGCAAACTACAGGTTTTCGAGGCAATATACATTAAAACACTTACACCATCAATTAATAGAATCAGCTTTGAATACTGTAGTAATGTTCTAAATGTTTGTTAAAAGAACAGTTTTTTTTTTTTTCATGCTTTAATACGTGCATGACCATAATATTACAACATATAAAAAAATTACATTTTGGATAATTTTCACATTCTAATGAACGCTAGCAATTTGTCAACCATTATATTTGAAGCAGAAAAAAATTGACAGTAATTTTTAGCAACACAGTTTTGCAGTTATTTTTTGTTACACATAACTCACACTCCTGAAGATGATCTTGGAAAGAGATTGAAAGTACTTGGGTACCTTGAGAAATGAATGATACCATCTGTCAACATTACAGCTCATTTCTGACATCTTTCAAATTATAATACGTGAAAGATTATCCATGAGTATGAATGGATTTTATTAAAAATAAGCAGACACAATGTTTGCAATTTATTTAATCTGACATGTCTAAAAGAAAATTTTCTGCCTATATATATATATATATATATATATATATATATATATATGATCTCCAAATAATGAAAATAACAATAATACAAATTTATGTAATTGTCAAAATCCTATCAATTGCTCACAGAAAATAGGTGTGTAACAAATTCTATTGTGTACCAATGTAATATAACATCAAATGAAAACCCAACTATTAAAAAAAATTTACATTGGCTCTGATAAGAATACTTTTAAACAGCATTGCTATTTGCATTTAACTTTAACAAACAACACATGCTAAAACCAAACATCCCTTTCTGCCAAAGTAAAATGGAAAATTTTGGCAAAAACAAAGTATCTGTAAGTTGTTCTACGATATCTGCTCTCTGTGCCTGACTGAAAAGCTGCAGATTTTAAGGTTCCCTAAAAATAAAGAACTATTGAATGGTAGAGATGAATTGACCATTTTATGTAAACATCAAAAATATTTTTAATTACATTGTTTCATTTATAACTTATGCTCCAATATAACTTAACAATTAATTATTTTACTAAAATAAATGACGCACACAATACTTACTTGGTTTTTTTAACCCCAATATACCTTAGTATACCATACTTATTTATAATTTTAATTATAACCTAAACATTCTAGCCCCTTTACTCATGAGGTAGTACAAAACCTAATTTTAAAAAAAACAAACTAAAATACAACCTACTGTTAAAAATTGTCTATCCATTTAAATAATATATGGTCCCACTATGTATCTTACCCAGAAAAAATTTTTTCTTTAAAATTTAATTAAATACAATGTTCCATTTATAACTTATGCTCCAATATAGCTTATAAATTAAACATTATTTTACTAAAATAAATGACCCACATAATACTTATTTGGTTTACTTTACAATATACCTTAGTGTCGTGGACAGGGTTAAGAGTCCAGCAAGAAATAATACAAACACCAAAATAGAAAAGATCTATATATATATATATATATATATATATATATATATATATATATATATATATTAAACACAGTAAAATACAAATATGTGGAACTCTGTTAGTAGAATTAATAAATACAGGTTAGGAAGTAATACAGTAATTTGGGACTCACAATGGTAATACGGTAGCAGTCTTAGCAATCTCTGCCTATCACTCTCTGCTGATCTCTTTCACTTTCTGCTTATCTGCTTTCCTCTTGTGAGGGGAAGTATATGTAGTTGTAGGAAGAGTTCAATCCATTGTAATGGGTGATGCCACCATGACACTTAGTATAACAATTATTTGATTCTAGTTCTAACCAAAGCATTCCAGCCCCTTTATTTATGAGGTAGTACAAAATCAATTTAAAAAAAAATTCAACCTGCTGTTAAAAATTGTCTACCCATTTAAATAATCTATAATCCCACTAAATACCTTACCCAGACAAATTAAAAAGTGACTTGCCTTGACACCAGGCCATTCTACTTTTTTTTGCAACCCAAATATTCCATTCTTTAGTTTCCTAATTCACATTTTTGATTGAACAATATTCACACCCCTACAAGCATATTCTCTACCTACCCCTTCTACTACTATCCCTTCAGTTTCTAAATAACCAGGAATTCATTTTATATTTTCTAAATAAATCATTTTCACAATTTATTTTATACTATCACCTGAAGAACTGTATTGTTCTGAAATAAAACCATTGTAATAAGAAAATTACCAACATTTATATATATATATATATATATATTGTGTGTATTTAGGCAGCATTTTTTCATTAATGTATATTTCATTAAATAATATAGACAAGTTTTGTCTATTTTATGTAAATTTTGTTCATATTCTCTGATAAGCTTAATAGTATTATCATTAAATGAAGAAAGAAAATGACAGTATTGATACATGTTTTAATAATCCAATTTAAGCTTTCGGCCTACTTAAGCCATTTTCAAAGATGTTAAATTACATTATATATTATAAACATGGACAAATTATATAATGTCTAATATTCTCCACTAAATTAAGTGCATTGACATGGAAGTTGATTATATTGAAAAATAAATATCTGTGGTGCAAATTTTATGAGGCTTTGGATTTATTGATGTAATAGGCAATGTTATATTTCATTCTCTTCCTGAGATTCAACTTGCTATAAAGAAAGTAAGGTGGAGTAAAGGATAATGGCTTGAATTGAGGAATCAGAAAGCTGAGTTTGAATTCCAGTCGAGTTTGTTACATTCACTTATGTGAAAGTACTTTTGGGAAAGGTATGAATCTACCTCTTCTTCCTCCCCAGCTATGGGTAATAGCAGAACAGACTGGGTTCTATAGCCTTGCATAGCAACCAGTCTAGAAGGAAAATTTTGAATTGAAAGTCTCTCATTGTTCTACAAACAAGGTCCATAACCCATCATGAAGTTAGCTGAATTTTGATCTGAAATTTTCACTGTATAATATACAATATTCACCACTAAATTAAGTGCATTGTTGATGCCATTTTCATAGAAATTCTGTGGAGATTTTTTTGTTTTGTTGGAAGAAGGTATGAATCCATTTCTTTTACTTCCAGCCATAAATAGCAGGGTAGACTGGGTCCTATAGCCTTGGTTGGCAACCAGTGTAACAAAGAAAGAAATGATAACCTACTGTGGGAAAATCTTCTGCCTAGTCAGTCATGAATTAGTGAGACATGATTGCCCAAATATTTGTCATGTGTGAAATTTTACTGACTGAATGTTTATACTAAACTAACATTTTGTTGATTCATTTCTGAAATATTTTTATTTAGAAAATTGCAAGAGGCAAAAAACAAAAAAAATTAGTTGTTTATATTCCAACTGGATCAGTTCATTTCAGTAATGTTAGGTATGCAAACAAAACTCTACTGTTACCCATTCACTTACACACAAATACTCTTGGGAAAAGTATTAATCCATCTCTTCCCTCCAGTTATGGGTTAAATAACAAGACAGATTGGGTTCTATAGCCTTGGTTGGCAACCAGTCTTCTGCAGAAAGTAATGCCAATCTACTGCAGGATAATCTTCTGCCTAGTTAGTCATGTCTCTTTTGAGACATGATCGCCCAAGTGTGTATCACGTATGGCACTTAACAGACTGACTGATTAACATTATTTGTACTTCAACAAAAAAATTCTTATTTTCAATTAAAATTAAAAAATAAATAGTAGTTTCGGTGTATAAAGTTTTGGTTTGCTGTGAAGAGGCAAAATCCCTTTGTATTTAACCCATTTAGAAGTCTTTATTTGGGGTATATTCAGTGCCAAAAATGGTTCGTGTATACACTCCTTTCTCCAAAAACAAAAACAGGGATATACGTCTAGATATTTTTTTCTGAAAAAAAAAAAAAATGATACATGAAAACAGGAAATAATTTTGCTGTCTTTTTCAAGTCATGGCAATTCACAGATAATAAAAAGGAATCTGTGAAGAGCCATAACCGCCTATGTCCTGAAGATATATGATATTAAAAAATACTTGTGTGTATAAACAAACATATAAGCATATTGTGTATTTGGAGAGAAAATAAGGAATGAAAGGGATATGTCTGAATTTCTGGGTTGAGAGTTTCTTTATTTATCCTATTTACATTCAGATGTTATTCCCCTTTGTTGTTGTTATCACAGCAACAAACATGAAGACAATAGTTTGAATATAAATAGTGTAAGTAGAAAGTGATATGGTTAGATTTGAGCTTCTATAACTGCTTGATCTTTGTTGCCTAATTAATAAGGCAGCTGTTCTGGAAAAGCAGGCCTCTTGAGGAAAAGGAATGAAAATTCAAAACACTATCATCATTAACCATTTTTTTCATGCTATTTTAGATTAAGCACTTCATATTGTGTATATTTAAAAAAAGATGGATTAAGCACTTCATATTGTGTATATTTAAAAAAAGATGGATTAAGCACTTCATATTGTGTATATTTAAAAAAAAGATGGATTAAGCACTTCATATTGTGTATATTTAAAAAAAAGATGGATTAAGCACTTCATATTGTGTATATTTAAAAAAAAAGATGGATTAAACACTTCATATTGTGTATATTTAAAAAAAGATGGATTAAGCACTTCATATTGTGTATATTTAAAAAAAAAGATGGATTAAGCACTTCATATTGTGTATATTTAAAAAAGATGGATTAAGCACTTCATATTGTGTATATTTAAAAAAAGATGGATTAAGCACTTCATATTGTGTATATTTAAAAAAAGATGGATTAAGCACTTCATATTGTGTATATTTAAAAAAAAAGATGGATTAAACACTTCATATTGTGTATATTTAAAAAAAAAGATGGATTAAACACTTCATATTGTGTATATTTAAAAAAAGATGGATTAAGCACTTCATATTGTGTATATTTAAAAAAAAAGATGGATTAAACACTTCATATTGTGTATATTTAAAAAAAGATGGATTAAGCACTTCATATTGTGTATATTTAAAAAAAAAGATGGATTAAGCACTTCATATTGTGTATATTTAAAAAAAGATGGATTAAGCACTTCATATTGTGTATATTTAAAAAAAGATGGATTAAGCACTTCATATTGTGTATATTTAAAAAAAGATGGATTAAGCACTTCATATTGTGTATATTTAAAAAAAGATGGATTAAGCACTTCATATTGTGTATATTTAAAAAAAGATGGATTAAGCACTTCATATTGTGTATATTTAAAAAAAGATGGATTAAACACTTCATATTGTGTATATTTAAAAAAAGATGGATTAAACACTTCATATTGTGTATATTTAAAAAAAGATGGATTAAGCACTTCATATTGTGTATATTTAAAAAAAAAGATGGATTAAGCACTTCATATTGTGTATATTTAAAAAAAAGATGGATTAAGCACTTCATATTGTGTATATTTAAAAAAAAAGATGGATTAAGCACTTCATATTATGTATATTTAAAAAAGATGGATTAAGCACTTCATATTGTGTATATTTTAAAAAAAAGATGGATTAAGCACTTCATATTGTGTATATTTAAAAAAGGATGGATTAAGCACTTCATATTGTGTATATTTAAAAAAAAGATGGATTAAGCACTTCATATTGTGTATATTTAAAAAAAAAAGATGGATTAAGCACTTCATATTGTGTATATTTAAAAAAAAAGATGGATTAAGCACTTCATATTGTGTATATTTAAAAAAAAAGATGGATTAATCACTTCATATTGTGTATATTTAAAAAAAGATGGATTATAAAAGTTAAAGGGGTCCAATTTAATTTTGGCATATATTCTTATTAATGTAAACATTATTTTTAGTGGGTACACATATGAGTTGTTGTTCCTGTTTTTATTTTTATTTTTTTAAATGATCGACAAATGTACTGACAAAAAATGAATTTCAAAACACTTTAGATTTTTAAGTTTTTCAGAAATCATGTACAAACATATTTTATTTTGGTTTCTGTAGAGGAGTTAATTCACAGTGAATTTAGCAAACTGAATGCTATTACATTAAAAAAAAAATTGATATTCATAATTTATCCTTCCCCTTCCCCCCACTTCTGGTTGCAGTGTCTATTGTGCAACTCTGACCAATAATTGATAAAATCTCTATTAAAACACTTAAATTAATGTATTGCAACATAATATCAGAAAATGTAATCTGAGATAGTTAACTTTTTCTTTTAAAGTGAACATTTGATACTATCTCAGACCACTTTCCCCCCTCAAAGAATGGTTTGAAACTATCCTAAGTGGAGTTGATGTATTTAGTAGGTCAATGTTTACTCAGATACCAATACTTAGGCTGCAAAGTATTCACGGCTTTTCTCACTTTATAATTGTCCTGTTAGTAGGGCCTTCGTAACACCCCCACCCCTCTCAGGCGGATTCCTGCAAACTTGAATAAGGATGATCAGTCAGTATAAATTTGACCACTATTTACCTATAGACCCTACCAGTGTATAGGTGTAGTCTTGAGCACAGACCTGACTGGCATACAGCTGTAGGCATGAGCACTCACAGGCCCAACCAGCATACAGAAGAAAGCTAGAGCGCACATAGGCTTGACCAGCATACAGAAGAAAGCTAGAGCGCACATAGGCTTGACCAACATACAGCCGTAGGGCAAAGCACACACATGCCTGACCAGTTGGCAAAGTTGATATGTTATAAACTTCTGCAACTTGCTTCTCTTCATATTATTCTAATATTTACTGCTGTCATATATGGCCAGGTACCCCTGCTGTTCATCTCAGTGTCCTTGACAGGCTCCAAAAGAGAATCAGTAATGTGATAGGTATCAACTTGGTGGCTCGACTCCAGCCACTTCCCCACCGACGGGATGTGACTTCCCTCTGTCTGTTCTATAAATACTTTCGTGGCTTCTGCTCCAATGAACTCAAGTCACTGGTGCTCCCTGCAACAGGTGGTTACTCGTGCAACCAGACTGGCAGCTGGGTCTCACCCATTCACAGATCAACCACATGCAGATGACAATTCTACTCCATCAGCTTCTTGCACTTCCCACCTGTGGAACTCTTCCATATTCTTGCTTTGCTGATGGCTACAACTTCCAGGAATTTAAATGCAATGCCAGTACTCATCTCTTAACCACTTGACTCTAGTTCTTTTTTCACCACCCCCTATATCCTTTTCTTTCTCTCCACCTTTGCAACTGTCATCACATCTGTATTCCCATCCTTCTCTTGCTCCTTTCTAAATGGTTCGTCTTTCTCATTACTCTCCTCCTATCTAATCTTTTCACTCTTATGTAGCTCCCTGCACATCAGTGGCATTACTGCCTTGCTCAGGGTGATACGATGAAAAAAAAATGTGCAGTATTTGACATGAAATGTGAAATTGTTGAGCTGAATTCAGAATCTGACAATCTTTGTTCTTTTGACTAAGACTCTTTGGCATTGCATGAATCCATCTTGTCTATCCCCAGCTGTAGCAGGACAGGTGTTCTCAAATCTTTGGTGACACCCAGTCTAGTGGAAGGATGACTCTGAGTTCAAAACCTATGGAGAAAGCAATGGGAAACCATTCCACTATCTTCATATATATTAAAAAAAAAAAATATATCTCTTAAAAATCCATTATGTCTTTTGTGTTAAAGCAAATAAGTAAAAATTAAGTAATTACTGATTAGATTTTGTAAAAACGATTTTTTTTTTTTTTTTTTTTGCTTAAAGCAAAATGAAAATGTTCATTTATCTTTGGTAATCTGTAAACTGTCATGACCACAATAGCCTTTTAATATTAATAGATCAAAAAATGCATTAAACTTAAAACCTAAACTATATCTTCATCTAATAGAAAAATTCCTTATTAGAAAAATTAAGAATTGCAATGAAAAATTACAAGTACTTAAAAAAAAAAAAAAAATGAATGAATATTCAATTATTTTTATTCTATTTTATCTTTTTTTGTGTGCATGTCAAAAATGTGAAGGGAAATATTTTTAAATGAGTGTATCCCTGACATAAAAGAATGACGACAAAATAGTTAAGAGGATCATTAGCTTTTTCCTCACAGGTTATCCCTTCTGAACATGTCAGGAGTGAATATATATATATATATATATATATATATATATATATACTTAAACTATATATATTAAAAATATATTCTTAAACTTAACAACTTAATTACTCCACAAATTAAAATAATAAGCCACTGTTAAAGAGCAAACACACAACAAGAGCTTTTACAACAAGTTTTGAAGTGAATGCCCTGAACCAACACTGCCTTGTTATTGTCTCCCTCTCCATAAGCATGAAAGGAGAGAAATATATAAACTTATTTTATGTTAAGGTTCATGATGAACTTTCAGTATGTTCATGGTTGAACTTGAATATATATTTTTTTTTATTTAACTAACAACTTCAGGGCTTTTTCTTTTGTGTAATGTAAAAGATTTTTCTCAAACAATTTGAAAATTTAAATGTGTTAACAATATCTGAAAGTTGTGGTGAAACTGACAAAAAAAAAAAACAAAAAAAGACAACTTGCATCGCACTCCAAATATGCTTAAGTGCAACCAGACTGCAGCTTGGCTGGAAACAAAATCAGCAATTGAGTGTCAATTAGTTCTTGGTATTTCAAGAAAGCATGTGAAACATTTGCAACAGAGACAAGCAACATGAAGTGCTTCTGAAACTCCATGTACAGAAGAGGATTGGTAAAAATGAAAGGCAAAAGAAGTATAATGGGAGACAGGGAAGAAAGATTTATTCTCCCACTTGATTTCTCCCATTATGGGCATTGTTATATCTGATATAATAACAATATGGAACAGAAAAGCTGAAAGGAAAAAGAAAAAATTCTTTATTCTCAGAGACTTTTATACCACTAAGACATACACTAAACTATATATACATTTATACATATGTCCCATGCAGAGAACAATATATCATATCTACACAGCAAGCAGAGTGGAAGGAGAAACAAAAAGGAAGGGTCTTACATATAATTCTGTGTTTCTGGATAAGCCATGTTTTAAGACTCCAGATTGAAATAGACCAGATTCATGTATTATATCCTAGTCGAGGACCTATTCTACGAAGAGAAAATGGCAAATCTTAGATTTTCCTAAATTGAAGATTGTGAACTGGTTTCTACATCTGGGAAATATATATTCCCAAAAGAAATAGCACTATGGACTTGCTGTAGCATTTGCAGCTGGTTGCCCCAGGTGAAAGCCTGAGTAGGGTGAACAAACAATGGTGTCTTGACACCAGCAAACTTATTGAGTGAAGGACTGGCCACAAGAAGTGATATTACTAAGTGACTCATGTGACTTGTCTCCACGAAAAGGAAGTAATCGCCTTCTGTATCCCATCCTTACAGAAGGATTAAAGATAGACAAGCTGCTACTGAGAAAAAGGATTCTTAACTTCATCAAGCATGGTCGTCTTGTGAAGTCTATTAAAGATGTACAGCAGGCAGTGGTTTGGAAGCACTGAAAGATCAACTTAGATAGTTGAAGGTTCTTTTAGGTATCAAGATCAACACCAGCAGAAATAAATTTCAACTGGAATCTGCACTTTGCAACAACTTGATGACAAGAAAATCAGTTGAAGACAAGGAAAGAAAAGTAACTCAGTGATTCTGGGTATTTAAACAACTCTAGCAGTTGTAATGAAGAGAAACCATCTCATGTGACCTTCATTTAAGAGCACCAAGGTTAATGGATTGCCGTATATTATGATTCCAACTTTTACATCTCCATTAATTGCTATGATAAAGCATTTAGCTCTAATGAAGAACAAAAAAGATTATTTCCAATAATGACATTGCATAAGTAGGATCAACGTTAGTTTTCAGATGGGACTTTGGTGCAATGTTAGTTTCAAGTGATGGTTGGATATGGAGGGTTTCAAAAATATTCATCATCATTTATCCATCACACCCAGATGGTGCATAGGGCAGCAACTTTTTGTTGCTGTTTCTGTAACAAACTGTTTTTTATGGTGCAAGGTTGTTAACCCTGCACCCAACCCTCAAACCTGGGGGACCATTCTTGGTCCTTACGTTTACAGCACCTGGTATTCCCAAATGGTCACCCATTTAAGTACTGACCAGGCTCAATGTTGCTTAACTTCGGTGATCGGACGCGAACCGGTGTATTCAACACGATATAGCTGTAGACTTCAGAAATATTAGCCATAGAGAAATCTAGTCATCAACTCACCATCTGAAGTGGAAGTGAAGGAAAACCATTCACAATGCCTTTTCTAAAGCACTATCATAAAGTATTTTCTTTTTGTAAAACAAATTTCTAAGTTTTGTAATCATTTGTTGTCTTCTTTTTTTTTTTTTTTTTTTTTTTTTTTTTTTTTTTTTTTTTTTTTTTTTTGATGAGCTGAAAATTATATAATTTCATAAAATTTTTCAAAATAAGATACATTTATACCAAAAAGTATTGACATTACTGGGAAAAGAGCTGTTTTGTTGAATTCTTTATCTCCCACCCCCTACCAATCTCAGAAAAGTTTCAGTTATGTGTGTTGCGGTGCAGTGGATATCGACTCAGAACAACAAATTGGGAAGTCATGTTCAAATTCCTGTTGAATTCGGTACATTCACTTACGCACAAATAACCTTGGGAAAGGCATTAATCCATTTCTTCCCTCCAGTTATGGGTTAAATAATAAAACAGATTGGGTTCTATAGCCTTGGTTGGCAACCAGTCTACCGCAGAAAGCAATGGCAACCTACTGCGTAATAATCTTCTGCCTGGTCAGTCATGTCTCTTTCGGGACATGATCACCCAAAGCGTGTATCACGTATAGCACTTAACAGAGTGACCTCTAATAGATACTTTTTTTTAGGGAAGTTCAGTATACTTCTGACCTGTTTTTGTTCTACTAGTTGTGGTTCAATAGATATTGGCTCAGAATGAGAAATCAGAGAGCTGAGTTCAAATTCTAATCACATTTGTTTCATTCACTTATGCACAAATACCCTTGGGAAAGGTATGAATCCATCTCTTCTCCCTCCAGCTATAGGTTAAGTAGCATGACAAATTGGGTTATATAGCTTCAGTTGGTAACCAGTCTTCTTCAGAAAGAAATAGCAACCTACTGCGGGAAAATCTTAGACTTAGTCAAGGATCAAATGAGACATGATTGCACAAGTGTTTATCACAAATGACACTTAACTGACTGATTGTTCAAATTGCACTTCTGGCTGTTTATATGTGGTGTAAATATTTTTTTTATGGCAGTGCTACTGAAAAAATTATTGGTTTTATCTCTGCTATGCTATAAAGTATACAAAGAAGTTGCAAAGCTTTAACTATTGGTATAAAATTTTACATGATCAAATTTGCCCTTCATGTTTATATTTAATAATTTTGTCTATGTGAATTAAGTTTTCCAAATGTTTAGGCTTATCTGATCTAAGAATTATTGATTCTATTGACATTATCTTTCTTTATCTCCAAAACTACCTTTATGACATTGCATTCAACTTGTTTGAAGCTTGCATTTTCACTTATACACTGGCTTTTTGTCCAATATTGCATGAGCCAAAAATTTTCAGTTTTTATGAACTTTGAATAATTATAACTTTATATATGCTAATTGAGCTACCAAGATAAATTTGCCACCATTTTTTATGTTTTGTCAAGATCTCTATGTCTGTATTAAAGGCTTTTAGATATATTGGAATTATTTTGGAATGCTGAAATATATCAGCTAAAACCAATGTCTATTGAACAGGTTAAGAGGCTCATCCCTTGTTCCCTGTTTAGGATGTGGTTTCCGGCTTTCTCTTTCCCAATCTTCTCACTATTACGTAGCCCCCTGCACATCAGTGGCGTTACTGCCTTGCTCAGGGTGATACGATTAAAAAAAAAAAAAAGTAGTTGGCTTTAAATGAAAAAATAAAGACTAGTTAAATGTATGCTACAAACCAAAATACTAGATGGACCTTGTGAAGAAGCATGAGAAACCATAAAACCCTGAGAATGATGAGTTCTTGGAAGAATTCTTTGGAGGGTTGCATTGTCAAAAGCTGTTTTATCTTGTTAATGTTCTTTCTTAAACTATTTTGTTTCAGTATTGAGCCAGAACCAACATCTATGCTCAAGAAATATGTTATACTCTTTGTGATCATTTGTGTATCATATTTTCTTGTGTAGAGTATGAGAAATTTTGAAAAAAAAATTAAACGCAAAAAGGAGATGTATTATACTGTTGTATTGCTGAGGTGGATACGATACACAGAGAAAATGTGCTGCAGTATTATTCAGTACAATATCTGGTGCTAAATGGATATACACAGAACAATACAATACTTACAATGACAAACAAGACAGAACATACAACACAGAGAGGAGGGTTTTAGATCGCATTAGTCACCAAAGTAATCAGTCCGAATATTACTTGAATGCTACTATGCTTTATTTAAATAGACCATTTCAGGCCAAGGGCTATTCCATCATTGAGATTGCTGCAGGGGTGTTAGCCACTTTACAGCATATACACTAGTACATTTTCAGATGGGCGTTGTGGTATAATAGATATCGGTTTGGAATTCGAACTCAAAGAGCAGAGGTTGAATTACAGTCGAATTTGTTTTATTGACTTACGTACAAATAACTTTGGGAAAGGTATTAATCCATCTCTTCTTCCTCTGCAGCTATGGGTTGAATAGCAGGACAGATTGAGATCTACAGCCTTGTTTGGCAACTGGTGTACTGCAGAAAGAAATGGAAACCTGTTGTGGGGAAAATCTTTAGTCAATCTTGTCTTGAAAAAGACATGATCACCCAAGTGTATATCATGTATGGCAATTAACTGACTGATTTTCAGAGATTTTTACTTATGTTAAAAGCTTTTTATTTGAAATGGCAAATACAATCAGAACAATAGATAAAAAAAACCTGAAGTAGGCAGGTGTTGATAATAATTGTTTACAAAATATATTTCATATGTCCGGCAATATTTGTTAGTTGGGAATTAGCATAATTGAATATTTTTTGTCTGAAAGACGAGAAATTCACTGAAGTTGATTGAAAAAAGAAATATAAAAAACAATGAAGATCTGTAATGTTTTGGTAACATTAATGTCACAACAAAGCACCTTTCCCTGAAAAATTGCAAAATATTTGAAATGAAAATCAAAACCACAAAATGGCTAAACATCTGGTTTATTTCTGTTTAATATCATGAAAAATTAAATATTTTAGTGAAATATATGAACAGCATTGAGATTCTAATGTATGATACGATACCACTTAAAAAAATGACTTAGGGTGGCTGTACTATTGTGTTATATTATACTCAGTGATATAATTTATTTCCTGTTTTTAGTTTTAAAAAAAGGGGTCATATTACATGCAAGAAAATAGAGTATTTATGAAATCTACAGTGGCATTTAAGAGCTTAAATATCTACCTCATTCAGTTAAGTGCAATACGTGATACATGTTTGGGCGATCATATTTCTTTCAAGTCTTGAATGACTGGGCAGAAGATTTTCTCACAGTAGGTTGTCATTACTTTCTACAGTAGACTGGTTGCCAACCAAGGCTATAGAAACCCAATCTGTTCTGCTATTTAACCCATAGCCAGAGGAATAAGAGATGGATTCATACCTTTCTCAAGAGTATTTGTGCATAAGTGAATGCAACGAATTCAAGTAGAGTTTGAACTTGGCTCTCTGATTTCTTGTTCTGAGCTGATATCCCCTGGGCCACAATGCATATCTCGTATATCTAACTAAGTATCAAATTTTCATGGGTTTAAGAATATTGTTTAAACCTTGGTGCAAATTCTGAGAACTGCTAGGAATTCTTATCAATTTTCCTTGAGCTCAATTTCGTTTTCAGAAACATTTGAACCGTAGAACTTGTTGCCTCCTCCAGAATCCTTAACAGGTGAACTGTGTTTTTTTTTTTTTTGTTGTTGTTGTTGAAGACAGCCTGGACATACACCCTATTATTTGGGCTGAAAAAAGTCAATCTTTTTTTCTAGCTATTTTTGGCAATTCTTGATTTATTAGTCATTCTATCATCCATCACAGTTCTAAAACCTTGTGGCACACTAAATAAATATTAAATAGCTTGAGAAATACCAACCCTTGGAGGAAATAATCTTTTCAGCAAGAGGAGCATTTCATGCTTATTTTAAGGTAAATACATTTGTTGTATGAAAAGGAAGATTGAACAATATACATATTCCTGTAGATGAGGCGGCAACCTGATAAAGATTATGTTGGCTGTTAGCCAATAATTGAAATCAGCATGTTTTTCTCTTACTCTCTTTCCAGCAGGTGCTTACGTTTTGCTAGTTTTGCTTTTATTTGTTATTGGAAAATGTTTCTAAGTATTGTTTGTTTTTGTTGGCCATCTTTGTTTGGCGTGAGCATCATTTTCTCTGATTTTTTTTTTTCTTGTTTTTGTCTTGGGATGTACATGCTTATTGACCCCGCCCTCTCTACCTGCCGAAATGTACTTTTTGCTGTTCTCTCACTGCTTGCTCTTAGTTTTGTTTTCTCTTCTCTCTCTCTCTCTTTGTTCACTTTCTCTCATTCTTTTCTCTCTCTCTCTCGCTCGCTCGCTTGTTCTCTTCTCAGGTCCCTCTTTCTTATGTCACTCTCTCTCTCTCACACACACACTCATCTTTCTCTTATCTCTAGCATTTGTTCCTTCACTCATTCCTTCCTTTTCACTGTCAAATCTTTTTCTTCTCTCTCACTCCCTTTCATGTCTTCCTCATTTCTCTCTCATTCCATCCTTATCTCTGTGAGTTCTCTCTTCTTGATCTCCCTCTTCCTCTTTTTCTCAATCCTGCTTCTTGTTTTCTCTCCCTCTTCTTCTGCTTCTCTCACTTCATCCATTTCTCTCTCTCACACTCCATCCACTTTCTTTCTCTCTCACTCTCATTCCCTTACACGCTTTTTCTTGTTCTCTATTTCTTTTCCTGGCATCCAGCCTCTGGGTGCCACTTGTTTGCTGTTCTGTTACCCTTGAGCTGATAACACAACTACTAATGGCCTTTTATAGTCTCTCTTTCACTTTTTCCCTGCAAAGAAGAAAAAAATCAAAATCATCGATACATGGTTAGATAATAATTTGTTACAAACCTCTTCCTATTACCTGGATGTGTAGTGGCATAATGGATAGGGGTTAGGATTACAAAATCAGAGAGCTGAATTCAAGTTCTGGTTGAGTTGATTACATTCACTTATGTGCATATACTCTTCGAAAAGATACCCTCCCCTCTTATTGGTAAATAGCAGTATAAACTTGGTCCCATGAGCAGTCGTGTGAGAACAGTCTGCCCTTGGGTAAAAAATAAAAAGATTAACTTTGAATTTCTAAAAATGTTATCAAATATAACAAGCACCTGAAGCAGATCAGAGAGTACAATGGCTAAACTGTTATGAATATAACCACCAAGATGACGAAAACTGTTCAAACGAATACGTGATAGGGACTCATGATCAAAAGTCTGATAGCCCCTTAGAGTCATAGGGTCATCATACGTACTGCAATGGCATATCTTCAGCAAGATATGCTGACAGAGCCCAACCCTCTCCAGCTGGTTTGAATTCAGTTTCGCCAACCAGAATGAAAACTGAGGGTTGGGCTCTGTCAGCATATCTTGCTGAAGATATGCCACTGCAGTACGTATGATGACCCTATGACTCT
Source organism: Ascarosepion bandense (assembly GCA_037127315.1). Classification (NCBI taxonomy): domain Eukaryota; kingdom Metazoa; phylum Mollusca; class Cephalopoda; order Sepiida; family Sepiidae; genus Ascarosepion; species Ascarosepion bandense. Next base: position 659,590 of record JBBBDQ010000891.1, on the reverse strand, counting down.
AAGGGGCTATCAGACTTTTGATCCTGAGTCCCTATCACATATTCGTTTGAACAGTTTTCGTCATCTTGGTTGTTATATTCATAACAGTTTAGCCATTGTACTCTCTGATCTGCTTCAGGTGCTTGTTATATTTGATAACATTCTTAGAAATTCAAAGTTAATTTTTTTATTCTTTACCCAAGGGCAGAATGTTTTTCACACGACTGCTCATGTTGTAAAAATTAGCAAATGACAGAAGATCAATTTTAAAATAGACAGAGGCAAGCAGTCTGCCTCTGTGGACATTTTATTTCTGTGATGTCCATCCAATATAGCTCTACATACATCATCAAAGATTACTCTTAAATTATTTTTGATGTACACTACTGGCCATAATTATTAGGCCACCCCAGTTTTTAATAAAATTATATATTTCATATTATTTTTTAGTATTTATTGCCAAGTGAATAATTGTAAATGAAAATAGAATGGTTTTAGTGTTATTCAGACGAGTTCATCTTTATTTCCTTGTCCTGTAAAACTTTGCTTCTTTCGTTATTATTACTTTTCATTCTATTTTCATTTAGAATTATCCACTGAAAATAGAATTAAAATAGAATTATCCACTGAAAATAGAATTAAAATAGAATTATCCACTGAAAATAGAATTAAAATAGAATTATCCACTGAAAATAGTATGAATTACATCATTTTTTTTTAAAAACTGGGGTGGCATAATAATTATGGCTGGTAGTGTAAGTCTTTTTATCCAACTTATTTCAATCCTCACTGGGTGCCCCGTACTTTTGGTCTTGTGCTACATCTGTGCTGTGCTCAGAAAATCACCTTTTTTTATCCAACATATAGTTTTCTTTGGGATTTTTACTTAAAGGTGGCAGTTTGGTTTGATAAATTCGTTTTTTATGGCTTTTCAACCCTTTGGAGGTCATTTAATAAAGCCAGAAAGTTCTTTTAGATCGTCAGAATTTTTTTTTTTTTTTTTTTACATAATGGTTTAGTGATACAAGTTTTACTCTCTCTGGGAGAAGAGGTGGATTCATATCTATCCCACTCAGGCAACCAGACTGGCAGCAAGGTCCCACCCTTTTACAGTTAGGTCAACCAAATGCAGGCGACAATTCTACTCCAGCAACTTCTTTTTTTGTGTTTCCTGCCTGCGGAACTCCTTTCCATATACTTGCTTTCCTGACGACTACAGCCTCCGGGAATTTAAATGCAAAATCAATTCCCATGTCTTATCCACTTAACTCCAGCCCTTTCTACATCCACCCCGGGTATCTTGTTCTTTTCCTTTCTCTCTACTTTCGTAACTTTCTTCACTCCTGTGTTCACATCCTTTTCTTGCCCTTTCTCTGACACCCCCTGTAACTGGCTCGTCTTTCTCTTCACTCTCCTCCTGCCTAAAACTTTAACTCTCTTATGTAGCCCCCTTGCACATCAGTGGCGGTACCATCTTGCTTGGGGTGAAATGATTAAAAAAAAAAGTGTTTGTACAAAAGTGAATATAGAAGAGCCAACAGGAATTGAAACTTGGTTCTCTAACAATTCCCAGTCATTATACATTACACCTTCTGCACAACCTTGCTGAGACAGCACCTGATGTTCTCAAATGGTCACCCGTTTAAATTTATTCCCTAAACATTATGTTGTTGGTCAGTTAACTTTTGTTGCTTATTACCTTTTTTCATTTTTATTACCCTTTAATTTTTTTTCATATTTCTTTTGGTGATTTTCTTAATGCCATTTTTTTTCTTTCTTTTTTTTGTGGTTGTTTTCTTGCTTATGTTTTTAACATCTTTTTATAGTTTTGTGATCTTTATTTAACTTTAATGTCATTCACCTCAGCTGTGGATTAAATAGTAGAGCATATTCAGCTCTATAGCTGAATGACAATCACTTCAGAAGGACTCCTCTGAATGCAGAATCAGAGAGAAGGCTGCAGGAAACCAGTCTATTATTGTTCCCAAGATGTTATGACAATTTACAGTATTTTAAAGGAAAATCTGTGGAAAGCAGTGATTACCTACCCTCTGAATGACGAATTGAATTGTGATATTATGATGTATAAAACAAATGATTGGCTAATAATTTTGCTATATGAATACATTGAAAATGAGGGATAAAGGGATTGTCAGTGGTCAGGAATTAACAGAATCATTACTGGTAGAATAGGATTTTGCAAATAATTTTACTATAGAAATGCACTGAAAATAGAGAAGAAAAGAATTGTCAGTGGTCATTAATTAAAGGAAATATTACTTGGAGAATAGGACATGGCATATAATTTATTATAATAATGACAGTGATAAAGAATTACTGGGAGGATAAGATATTGCAAATGTTATTGCTATAGTCAGTTAAGTGCTATATGTGATACACACTTAGGTGATCATGTCTCAAAAGAGACATGACTGACTGACTGGGCAGAAGTTTTTCTCAAAATTACATTTCTGTGGTAGACTGGTTGCCAACCAAGACTATAGAATTCAATCTGTCTTGCTATTTAACCCATAGCTGGAAGGAGAAGTGATGGTTTAATACCTTTTTAAGAATATTTGTGAGAAAGTGAATGCAACGAAATTCCTTGAAAATGAGGAAGAAATGGATTGTCAGCGAGCATGAATTACTGAATTTTAGTTTATGGTCATATCACCTTGAATACACTGGTTCTCGTTCGATTACCGAAGTTAAGCAATGTTGAGCCTGGTCAGTATTTAGATGGGTGACTGCTTGGGAATACCAGGTGCTGTAAGTGTTTACTGACGGATGTGCGTTGTGGTGCAGTGGATATCAGCTCGGAAAGAGAAATCGGTGAGCTGAGTTCAAATTCCAGCTAAATGCCCTGCATTCACTTATGCGCTAATACCCTTGGGAAAGGTATTAATCCGTCCCTTCCCTCCAGTTATGGGTTAAATAACAGGGTAGGACTTGGGACCCTACCCTTAAACAAATCCCAATGAATCTTTCTCTAAGGAGGAAGCCGGCTCAACCTGACTAGGGTGAATGCAGCTTGCATACATGAATTAATGAAAGCATTAAATAGAACATGGCAAATTATTTTACTTCAGAAAAGCTTTGAAAATGAAGAAGGGATTGTCAGTAGACAGAATTTATTGGCTGGGAAAATAGGACATTGCAAAATATTTTACAGTAGAAAGGGATTAGGAATTAGTAAAAGAATTATTGAGAAGAGGGTATTTCAAATGGTTTTATAGAAAATTACATACACATTTTTACATTACTATTTTTTTTAGTTTTCCTTTCAAAAATAGTTATTTTTGAGAATAAGGGGTGCATGTTGGTGTTTCAGTTTTATTCCCTTTGGGGATCAATTCTATTATTGAATTATTTTCTTTGTTTTTCTTCAGACGACTGATATAAAAGAAATAGCTCTCAAAGCTTCTCAGTTACCCAAGGAAAACAAAAATCAATCCCGAATCGTCATTTTTACACGTGGAGATAAGCCAACAATTGTGGTCAAAGGTGAGATTCTAATACATTTTATAATGTTTTTGAATTTTAAGAATTGATTTTTATTTTTTAATTTTAAAAATTTAAGTTTTTAATTAACTTTTTAACATTTATTTTATATTACAAATATATAGATTACTTCTGTTCAAAATAAATTGGTTTGGGAGGGAAGAGTAAATAATCCTGCTTGGATAATTTTCTTCTCAGATATCATTTTTAATATTAATAAAATAAGTTAATACATGGTTAAGCTAAAGTGTGTATTTTTGTATGAAAATTCTTTTCTTTCTTTTTGTATCTTTTTATGTGAATTAAATGAAAAACCTTCATTTTTTCCTACAAGTTTTTAGAGTAGGATGTTTGATTTTTGTTTTTGAAAATGCTAAACTGGATCCTTATTTTGTGCCTTTTCTTATGCAAGTTGCTGGTCTTTTTTCATCGATTCATGATGCCTGTCATTCCACATTGGTTGATGATGCTAATAATTTTTCATGACTTCATAATGTCTGTGACAGAGTAATGGATAATGGCTATGTTTGTGCAATCAGAGAGCCGAATACCAATTCCATTCAGCTTTATTATATCCACTTACGTGCTAATACTCTTTAGAAAGGTAGGAGTCCATCCTGTCTTCCCCTGCTGTAGCCTTGGTTGGTAACTAGTCTAGGAGAAAGAAAAAATTGAATTCAAACCAGCTTGGAGAAGGTTTGATCTCTGTTAGGCTGTGTTTACCACACACCTACTAGAGCTGCAGTATATGTGGGGTTACAGAACTTGTGATCATGACCTATAATTCTAAAGTACAAAAAATAAAAAAAAAAGGATTTTGCATATTTTTTTTCTCTCGAAATAAGAACTCAATTTATAATGTTATGAAAATTTTAACTGTTAAATCCTCTACACCTAAACTGGACAGCTCATAAATAAACTCTAGGTTTTAAATTCAATAAAACAATTGTTCTTTTTGTTTTTTTTTTATTTAGGCTTATGCATTTTAAAATTACACACATTTTTATAAAAATAGACCCCAAATCAGTGTCCGGTTTAGCACTATATTTCTATTGTAAATTAAGCATTCAATATATTAAGGTTGGACACATTGTCAGTGTCCTGTTTGATATTATGTGAACATCAACAGTTTTGTAAAAAAAAAAAAAAAATAGTAAAAGTATATGAAAGATGAAAAGATGTAGTGCATAGAAATGAAAAGATGAAAAAAGTAAAGATATATAGTAAAATATAAAAGATATATAAATATAGTAAGACATATAGTAAAAATCGACAGACCTCCCCCACCTAAATTAGAGTCCAGTTTAGCAGTATATCTATATTGTAAATTGTGCATTCAATATCATAATGTTGAACACATTGTCAGTGTTTTGTTTGATATTATGTGGACATTCTAATAAAAAAAAAAAAAAAAAAAAAGGAAGCCCACTTTAAAGGCACTTTGATCATTTCCTATTTAAAACTTCAATGTTGTTCTGGATGAAAAATTTCTTAGTTTTTATGAAAATGATCATCTCTATCAAAACAGACAATACCAGATAAATACATTTTTCTGCAAAATTATACATTTTAACTTACAGTGCCAGAAAGGATTTGAAGACATACACTGTGTTTCCCACATAAATTGGATATGACAAGATTTTATAGTAGCAAAGCAGGCACACATTAGCAGATCTGGAAAAGAGAAGTGAATTAAGGTTTTACTTGGTTAGTTGGTATGGTCATCATTGTATCAATGATTTTGCTTCAGCCATAAAAATGAAAGAATATGAAAAGCTGTTTTCATGGATTGATTCCAACTGACAAGTTGGCTAAGCTTACATACATACTTCTCACAAAAAATTTCACTTTTTTTTGCTCCCGACATGCACACAGTTATAGCTTTGTGAATTTCTTTATATATATATATATATATATATATATATATATATTTACTTTGTACAAGATCTAGAGGCCAATCAAGGTCAGTCAGTCAAGTGTCATATGTGATACACATTTGAGCAATAATATCTCTTTCAATCCATGACTGACATTTTTCTGCTGTAGGTTGCCATTTCTTTCTGCAGTAGACTCGTTGCCAATTAAGGTTATACAACCCAATCTGTCCTGCTATTTAACCCATAGCTAGAGGGGAAAGAGATTGATACCTTTCCCAAGGGTATTTGTGTGTAACTGAATGCAACAAATTCAACTGGAATTAGAACTTGGCTCTCCAATTTCTTTTTCTGAGTTGATATCCTCTGCACCACAATGCATATCCACTTGAGCTAGAGGGTTATATTAAGGGGTAGTTTATATGGATAGAGGACGTGCATTGTAGTGCAATGGATATCGACTCGGAACGACAAATCGGGTTGCCAAGTTTTAATTCCACTTGAATTCCTCACGTTAACTTACACACAAATACCGTTGGGAAAGGTATTAATCCGTCTCTTCCACCAGTTATGGGCTAAATAACAGGAGAGATTGGGTTCTATAGCCTTGACTAACAACCAGTTTACTGCAGAAAGCAATGGCAACCTACTGCGTGGTAATCTTCTGCCCAGTCAGTCATGTCTCTTTTGAGACATGATTGCCTAAAACGTGTATCATATATTGCACTTAACTGAGTATATGGATAGAAGGGGAAGATAATGGTTGACTCTAGACTTGAACAGGTCAAGATTGTATTGATTAAGGAAGCATCCTCTTGGATGTTTATGCCATAGGGTCATTGTTTGTGAGAAGAAGCTGTTGGAATGGAACTTAGTTTTCGTTAATGGAATATGGAGGGAGTGTGGGTACTATATAAGTGGCATGGTGGGTCCTAGCTGTGAAGGTTAAACCTGGTGGAACCAGGTGATGCAGTTAATATGAACACTTCCCATGGTAGTAGCAATAGGGCAGTGGGTGACTCGCTAGATCCTGCTTGTGAAAGAGGGGTGGAATGGAGAAAATAATTCTTCTTCAATAATGCCTTTGAAATGCTTTTGAACTCTATCAAGACTGGAAAGTGAGTTCTGGGCAGGAGCTGCCCAGATATGGCAACAGTATTGCATTTTTGCTTCGATCTGGCTCTTATCAAGGTAGAGGATAGCATGAGGAGTCTGGTACTCATTGGAGTAGTACAGGAAGTAAAGTATTAAGAAACAGGACAATTTCACTAGAAACAAAGAAGAGAGTACTGGATTGTTATGTGATGTCAGTTCTTCAATATGGCAGTGAATGTTGGACAATATCTTTGAAGAGGAAGGGCAAACTTGAAGTAGCTGAAATGTAGTTCTACAGAATGATGCTGCGGATATCATGGACCGAGCATGTGAGCAATGACGAGGTTATGGAAACGAAAAGGAAATTAATATTGAGCATCAGGAAGAGATAACTAAAGTTCCTGGGACATGCAATGAGGAAGGATGGCTTGGAGAACCTGATACTAACAGGCCAGATAGAGAGAAAAAGAGACTGGGGAAAGCAGTGGATAACATATTTGAAGGACCTTATCAGGTGGCTGTCGGAACGAGGGTTGCATGGTGCAACAGGAGAAAGTGTGCTAAGAGCCACCAGTGATAGGGAGATGTAGAAAGCCATGATCGCCTACGTCCTGAAAGGACATGGCACATAAAAGAAGAAAACAGGAAGCCAATCATTTTATCTCTATCTTTAGTAATGGATCATATTTAAGAATTCCATTTGAGGTCAGATGTGAGGCATGGGGCCTGCTCAAGGGGACATCTGTTCATTGTGACAGTTTTGGAAGCATTGAATGTAACCAGCCAGTTTTTTCCCCCCACTGGAAAATTAGTATTTGATTGGAAGAGAGGTCAGCTGCCAAACTCTGATTGTCAAGGCTTTTGGAGGTATGCTCGTATATCGTATCATCGGCATAGATGTTTACAAATGAGCTGAATATATTCTTAGGTGGATCATTTATGAAAATCAGAAAGAGGGTTGGTTTGAGAAGTGAACCCTGGGTGACATCTGCCTTGACCCAGGGCCTCAAAGAACTTGTCATTAATAACTACCTTCAGGGATATACTTGTTAGGAAGGATTTTATAATAGAGAAAACTCTGACCTGACCTCCTTTTTTTTTTTTTATCTGAAATGAGTATCAATGTCTCAATCCCACTGTAGGAGCTTCTAATTTCAGGCTACTCACTCATTATAATAAAAATCAGTGCCTACATCAAGGACAGGGTGTGGCTGGGACACAAAAAGTGATTAGCCCAATCTTCTGTATATGTGTTTCTGTGTGGCACTTATTCATAGTAACACATTTGTCTTTGCTCTCTATCATCCCTCAGGATCAAATGTTGGTTATCTTTGATTGAATATCAGAGGTTTGGCACTGAATTTCCCTCAACTAACTTTCACATATATGGTGACTTCAAGTGTGGTTACTCTTGAAGTCACCATGGAGTAACCACAAAGTGGAACCACAAAGAGCGGTCACTCCACTCAAACAAAACTGATAAGGAAGGTAGATATTGTAGAAACTTGTTCATTGCTTATTATCTGGCCCAGATTATTGAAGAACCCACTTGAGTCCCAGATGTGATGGAACAGATGTGATGCAAGATGTGACTTTAGTCTCAGTTGTGATGGAACAGATGTGATGCAAGCAAACCACCTCAACCTTTTTCTAACATCCTGTTCTGACAAATGTACCAGAAAGTTTTAATCTCCATTGGCACGACCATTCATTCCCTAATCAATGTCCAGATTGACTCTAAACCAATAACATTCCTTGACTTACTGTTCCATATAACAGTTTTTCACTATGAGAAGGCAGACTGGGGACAGCTTTCAGTCCTACATGACTGAAACTCCTCTCCCAAACTTCTTCAATGATTATATTTAATCAAATGCTAAGTTTCCTGCTGAAAAAAGTTTCTTTGCCATGTTGTGCAAGATAATTTTTCTTATCAGAATGAATCTTGCACATTTATAAATTTACCGTTTGTTTGTGCATTGGATTTTGCTACCACATCTGGTTTTGTTCTGCCACATACATTTTATGTTGTTTCTTTTGGGCAAGATAGCCTGATGGAACCCAATCCTCTCCAGGCTAGTTTGAATTTAGTTTTCCTTCTCCTAGACTACTTGCCACTCAAGGCTATAGAACCAAGTCTGTCTTGCTATTTACCCATAGCTGGGGGGAGAAGAGATGGATTCATACCTTTACCAAGGGTATTACCACGTAAGTGAATGTGATGGAATTTGAACTCGGCTCTTCGATTTCACAATTGAGCTGCTATCAAAACAGAATAGCCTATTATTTATGAGGTATTGGAAGAAGACATTAAACACTTCTATATTCCCTACTTTGGTGTTTTTTTTTTTTTTTTTTTTTCAAAGACATGTCTTCATCTTACAAACATTTCTTTTAATAATAATAATTTTAAATTAATAGATGATAACTGGATTTTGGCAATTGCTTTACTTGGTTGTGTTGTTTGATACTCTGTGTTTGAGATATGAAAGTTTTATTGTAATTGTCTCCACTTCTCAGTCTTTTGGGTGGGATCCAAGTGTAGTATCTGGCTTTGGGTGGATAAACTGCATTTCATTTCTCAGTTGTATCTCCGTCTGCGGATAGAGCACAGTTGGAAATATTATTGAGTGTTTCCTGGTCTCGAGAGAAACAGCTGCTCATGGCGTTGCCTCTGAAATTACACTAAAGTGGGGAGATTGGTAGTAATACCTTAACCCTAACCCTAACTGGCAGTTGCAATGGCTGGGATATTTTTGTTACCCGGACTGGGTGCACGTGATCATCTCCCCACATTAAACTTACCTTGTTTCACATCCTGCCAAGAAAAATACAATCACTTCTCAGTCTTCCAGCTAAGATCAAAGCGTGGTATCTGTTCTTATCAACTTAATCTAATTATCTCCCTCCACTTTCATCTACCTTTATTACTTTTTCATTTTCACACTAAAACCAAGTAGTGTCTTTTCTCCTCTTTCCACAAAAACGAAACTGAATAGTTAATTATTTATGTAGTATTGGCAGGGCGTAACGGTTGGGCAAACTAACAAAGGAAGAGACTAGTACAATTATAAATGTATTGTTTTTATTTTTTATTTAGTATTCTTTTTATTTATTTCTTTGTTTCTTCTATTTGTTTATTCATTCTATTTTCTTTCTTTCCTTTGTTTTTTGAAAACACCAAAACTTTAATTTTTCATGAGGAGTTATGTCGCCTTTTATCACAAACTTAAATAATAATTAAATCTGCTTTGCTTGTTTTTTTCATGGCTTCAGCATGTTTAATCTATTAAAAGAATTGTCTTTATTATATGAGTTTTCTTCCTTGTGAGAACTCTTTAGTTATGTCCAGATTTTCTGTCAAACAATTATCAAGTTAAAAAAATTTTTTTAATAGTCTGTCAGTGTGATTCTGAAAGGGATGCTTAAATTGACATGCCATGTGTTTTTTCATTTTTGAAATGAGCAAACTGGTGTCTATACGAATGACAGACAATATTTTGATACAAAACCTTTTTGTAAGGTTTGATGCTAATTTAAAATATCTATATATATATATATATATATATATATATAAAGGGTGTATGTTTATAAAATAAGGACCTTCCCAAATTGCGTTTTTAGTTTTCACACAAAAAAAAATGCACTTATGCCCTTTTACGCATCATACTGATGAGTTACAAAATGTATCAGGTTACTTAGGGTGTGGGCTACTCCATTTGGATTTTCAAATATGCTTATTAATGGGTCTATAAAAAGGCAGGCATATTCTCTCTCTTTCTCTTTAACTCTATCTAATCAAAACAGAATAGTCCAATTTTTTATGAGGTATTGGCAGGAAATGTTAAACGCAATTATATTCTATATTTTCTTTTTTTCTTACCAAAATCTTACAAAAATTTCTCTTAATAATTTTAAAAAATTCAGTAGACAATGTCATTTTATTTATGGTAACTGGATTTTTGGCAATGACCTTACTTGGTTTGTGCATGTTTGAAAAAAAAATACATTTATCCCAGTTGCAATCACCTTTTGGCTGGAATCCAAGTGTAGTATTAGTATCTGCCCAGTGGGTTACCCCATTTGGCTTTGCCAAAAATGTTCATTGGAGTTCGCTCTTTAAGTCTATAAAAAGGCAAGTGTATTCCCACTCTTTCTTTTTTTGACTCTTGCTTGCAGATGTAGTTGAGCATAGATGATGAATGTTGCTGCTGAGGCATGTTTGCTTCTTTGGTTGATTTTTGATCTCTCACACAAACACACACACACACTCATGTTACACACACGTTACACATACACACATTCTTATAGCAAGTTTCAATGTCTTTCTTTCATTTTAATTGTGCACACATAAAATTACTCTTGTTAACTTGCAATTATATGCATGTATTATTTTAAATTCATTTTTTTGATTTTTTTTTTTTTTTTTTTTTTTTTTTTTGTAACTTATTTTTACCTGGACTCACATGAGTCTGTCAATATCGATTGTGGGACAAATGTCTCAATAGTCCATAAATACTAACTAAATTGCTCATACATCTTGCAAACAAAGAGATAATACCCACAAGGGATAACTGAAATAGGTGTTGTTACAATTCGACATTGATTCTTTTGAATAATTTTTCTCATTTTCTTGTGTGGTCAGTAAAAAATCAAGCAGTGAGGTACACATTTCAGTAATGACACCATGCTGAATCTGTCAACGTAATCTGAGAGTTGCAATCTGGTGCTTCTGCTATATAGTTAGAGATTCTTGCTAAAATTCAAAGAAAGATTTGCAATGTTATAGATCCTAACCTAGCATCTTGACTCCTGTCACGTTTTGACCCCCGCCCCCCCAACATCTATGTGACATTTGTACAAACATTTTCATGGCAATTGTTCTGATGTGCTTCTCTCTTTGCCATTGGGGTTAGATTTTTTAAATAATTGTTTTTACTTCCCTCTTCCTACACAGCAAACATTGTACATCTAGGAATTAGTTAGAACTTCATACAGATTTTGCAGTATTATGGTGACTATATTAAGAATGGTAAGTATGTGTTGTTTTAGTGTAAAGAATACAGTGGTATGTTTGGGTCAGTAATTGTGGCTAGCTAGTTTTAAAGAATACAGTGGTATGTTTGGGTCAGTAATTGTGGCTAGCTAGTTTTAAAGAATACAGTGGTATGTTTGGGTCAGTAATTGTGGCTAGCTAGTTTTAAAGAATACAGTGGTATGTTTGGGTCAGTAATTGTGGCTAGCTAGTTTTAAAGAATACAGTGGTATGTTTGGGTCAGTAATTGTGGCTAGCTAGTTTTAAAGAATACAGTGGTATGTTTGGGTCAGTAATTGTGGCTAGCTAGTTTTAAAGAATACAGTGGTATGTTTGGGTCAGTAATTGTGGCTAGCTAGTTTTAAAGAATACTGTGGTATGTTTGGGTCAGTAATTGTGGCTAGCTAGTTTTAAAGAATACTGTGGTATGTTTGGGTCAGTAATTGTGGCTAGCTAGTTTTAAAGAATACAGTGGTATGTTTGGGTCAGTAATTGTGGCTAGCTAGTTTTAAAGAATACAGTGGTATGTTTGGGTCAGTAATTGTGGCTAGCTAGTTTTAAAGAATACAGTGGTATGTTTGGGTCAGTAATTGTGGCTAGCTAGTTTTAAAGAATACAGTGGTATGTTTGGGTCAGTAATTGTGTCTAGCTAGTTTTAAAGAATACAGTGGTATGTTTGGGTCAGTAATTGTGGCTAGCTAGTTTTAAAGAATACAGTGGTATGTTTGGGTCAGTAATTGTGGGTAACTAGGTTTAATGAATATATCGCTGTTGTCTTAACTAGTTTGACTTTATGAATTTGTATGCTCTACTAGTTAGCAGATAGATCTCATCATTTGACTCTTGAAATTGCTAGATATTACAGTCAATTCTGTACTCTTTGTAAAACTCTTTCGGCTTCTTGTCAACTGTGACCTAAAAAAAACTGAAATTGCTATTTTCTGTCTCTTTGAAGTCTGTTCTTTTATAGTCCTCAATATTTTTCTCTCACTCTCAGTGACCTCTGTCTTAGTAGTATTATCCCCTTGCTTGAAGTGAAATGATTTAAAACAAAAAGGCTAATTAAAAAAAATTAATGACAATGCTTCATCTAAGAAATTTAAACAATTCAAGACATATCTAATACTACTAAATTTGAACAAGCAACAAAATAGTAAAAAGATTGATGGTGACAATTCTTTTATGTGCCGTGTCCTTTCAAGATGTTAGTGGTGATGGTTCATCACTATTTCCTGTCCTTTATAACTCTTAATATATTTTGTCTTTTTGTTATCTCTCATGAACCTTCTGCCACCCATTTTCACAAGCTTGTTAAATAGGTTATACATTATTTTCATTTGTCTCTTTGCCTTTAATCTGTTCTGTGAGAATCAGATTTTCCAAGTCTTCTTTCCTTGTTATGTGCGCTAGAAACTTTAACTCTCTTCTTGATTGTCCTTTTTATTTCTATTTTGTCTAAAATTTTGTTATTGTTCACATGTTTATAGCGGTTGAGAGCGAGGGAAAATTTACGCGCCTCAAAATCATTTCACTCGACTGACTCCATTTTCTTAATAGTCGCCTTATGTAAACAGCATGAATCGCTGAGGAAAAACAAAAAATGAAATTTTAATTAAAATTTTGAACATTTTAGAAAGGATTTTAAAATTTAAAACCATTCCTCTTAATAATAGCATAAACATTTTGATGATAAAACTTTGTTTTTAGTAAGTTTAAGCCCTTTTAACATCATGATGTGCTTTTTTTTTTTTGCAATTGAATGGAGGTACCTAAATTCATTGTTTCTTTCTTCTGTTTGACTACAACCTCCATCTCATAGATGATAATTTGTTTTTCGGTGCATGGTTCAAAGATGTATGCATATTTTTTTTTCTTTCTTTCAAATGTTTGTTTTTGCTTTTTGTAAGTGATGAGGAAATATAGATGCTGAATCAAAGATAATATTTTTCCAAATGAGTTTCTAAAAATCTGTGAGTGTCATTAATCTGGGCAACAGAGACATTTTGGCTTCACTCTGGAAGCGTTAATTAAACGAATGTTTACACTGACCATGATGATAAAAGCGAGACAGAAGCTTGTCAGTCTAAATTCCATTTGTTAGATCTTGCTTTGATGATTGTGGGATGTCACTGTCTTTAGTTTAATTACACATTTCGGCGTAAATCAGGCACCATGCATAAGACCAAAGAGTTCAATAATATCATTGTATGTCATACTAAGTAACTTGTGAATCTTCAATGGCATACTTTTGGATTGTAAAAGGAATCGTTTTCCTTTTTCTATATTTGGAGGGACACGTTTCATTGCGAGATTTTTAATCGACCGTGAGCGAGTAAAGCAATAAACTTTAATCGCCTGAGTCAATTGGGCGAGTGAAATCTCAAAGGCTGCATCTGAATAGTAAGATATTGGCTACTAATAATGAATCCTGTTTAGACTTCTAATTCTTTCAGAATCGCCTCTATGTATTGATTGAATAAGTCTGGTGAGAAGACACATCCTTGTCTTATACCCCTTTCTATTTTTGTTTATTTACTGAATTGCAGGCAGTTTGCTCCCCATATAGCTTCTGGAGCCTTTCCAAATATGTTATGGTTCCCTACTAGTTCCAACAGCTCTTTGTGACATACTTTATCAAACGCTTTTGCATAATCTATAAAACATACATTAGTGTTTTTATTGTTCTTACTGTTGTATGGTTTATTCATAAGAATTCAGATGATAACTTTTGTTATGTGACTCATTAGGCTGATTGATGGTTGAAGATTTCATTTATGTCTGTAATCTTATCAGTGCTGAAATCCCTTGAGACTGCCAACATCCCTATTACACTTCTGTCTAGTCCTGCTGCTTTGTTTCTGTTCAATTTGGTTAGTACTAATTTCACTTCAGATTTTAATATTTCTGGTCCTTTCAATATTTGTGTATTTCTGGTTGTTCTCTTTCATTGTGGAAGAGATCTTCAATGTATTCGTTCTATATCTGAAAGTATATTTTCTATCTCTAATATCAGTGTCTTGCTTTTGGATTTTATACATCCTGTTGATGAGCATGTCTTTTGTCCTATTAATTCACTTATTCTTTTATGCATACCTGCCTTATACGCTATTTACATTATTCGGACTGTTGTCCTCATCTTTGTTGTTATTTGTACAGCGTTTCAGTCATTGTACACTATGGCCTTCTGCTATGAATTTTGAACCGTGCACTTCATTACAATCCCTGGGGTATATCATTCTCATTCTTTGTGTAAAGCCTCTTTTGGTAGTCATGAGTTATTTCCTTCTAACCCTCTAAGTTACTTGTTCACCACTGCTGTAGTCTGGTATTGAACTCACAACTCTTTGGGTCAAGTCACTGGAACTAACCAACATCTATATCCACTATCCTTAAGATCAAGAACAACTGAATTTCTGGGACTTATAAACCGAATGTTCAGTAACCATTTTTTACAAAAGTTCATATTGCAATTTTTTGATGTTAATGGTTTTTCTCTAAGATATTTTTACCAGAAATCATATTGCAATTTTGACATTAATGATTTTCTCTGGCACTTTGTATTAGTGGTTCTCATATTGTATTCATCTCTATGTTTGGTTGGCTTAAGAGATTAATTACTATGTACCAAATATGTGAATTTGGTACATAGTAATTGTGAGTTCAAACCCTGGGCTAGGTGGTCCAGCTTAGACTCAGTGGAAACAGGTTGATCAATAGTGGAGCAGTAGATAAGTTCAACTATCATTCAGTTCACACTCCTCCCTGGTCTTTTGAACAAGAGTAGAGGTTTATCCCCTGTTCCCTGTTTTAAAGAAACTAGAAAGCCAATCCTAAAGTCTTTTCATTTTCTTTTACTCCCAGTAGCCCCTTGCATCTTAGAGGCATTATTGCCTTGCTTAGGTTATTGATTAAAAAAGAAAATGAAGTACAATAATTGATTGATTCAGTTTCTACAGCTTATCATACCTTTACATGTTATTTAAAGCCAGGAAATACTTTTAGATTTTAAGAATTTTTTTCCCTTTAGATAATGTTTTAGTGATACAAGTCTTACTAATTAATCTTTAACTGGAGTGAATATGAGATGGATTTATACTTTTCCCAAGGGTGTTTAAGTGGTTACAATGAACCCAGTGAGAATTGTAATTTGACTCTCTGATTAACAATTCCAAGTCATTATCAATGACACCACCCACATACCCAAGCTTACAGCCCCTGGTATTTCCATGTGGTCACCAATCTAGGTACTTACCAAGTTTGACATTGCTTAACTTCGTTGGGAACTGGTGTTTCAATATGATGTAGCTGTAAGCTCATTGCATCACCTGCACATCCAAGCTTACAGCACTCGATATTCCCAAGAGGTTACCCATCTAGGTACTGACTAGGCTTGATGTTGCTTAACTTTAGTGATCATACAAGAACTGGTGTTTCAACATGATGTGGCTTTAAGCCCATTAAACCACCTACACATTCAAGCTTGCAGCACCCAATATTTTCAAGTGGTCACTCATCTAGGTCTTGACTAGGCTTGAAGTTGCTTAAGCCTAATACTAAATAAGGATTAGATGTGTTAATATCTAGACAGGGGACAGCGTAATAAGAACAACCTACTGCCATAGATTAAATAAAGGATCCTGTTTGAAGTTCCCTGAAGGTTATCTGGATTTACAAGCACTTGAAGATGGCTCAAGGGCCATCATGGCTGCATTGTGGTGCTGAGAACAATAAAGATAGCGACAATAGTCCAAACATACATGATAATTCCTCATTCCAAAAATACTCATTTATTTTTTATTTTTTTCCATTTAAGAATTATTGTTTACATTAAATGCGGATAATTATTGTTATGTTGTGTTACTATCTCACAGGAAGTGATAAGCACTCCACTGCCCCATGGGTAATAGCGGTAGCTATTTATACTCTTGGTGACTTCCTATGTAAATGAGTCACCTGAATTATAGTATGTTTTAATAATCTTTTGAAGCTGTCTTCTTAAATCGAAGAAATTACCACTTATAGACAACATTGTAGATTTCATTTTGTTGATACTAAATTGATTTGGGAAAATTTGTTTTTGTCAAAACGATTCTTCTGTGTTTGTGTGTATGTTCATATCGCATTTTAATTTTATGTTGAATATTTCTCTGAATATTTTTCACTTCAATTAATTTCCGATTCCAGCAAAAGAATTTTCTCCCCATTTCTTCTTTTTGTATTTTTCCTTTCCTCTCCCCACCTTTTCACCTCTTAAGAGGATTCTGACAATTGCCTTGAGACATTTGATTGTCTCATGCCACAATTATGCAGTACCATACACATCGCCTGTGTAGCCACCATCTTCATCTCTTTACTCTTTTTCCTTTTCTTTTCCTTTTCTTTTTCTTTTCACTAATTTTCTTTTTCTTTTTTCCTTTTTATGAGATCACTTTTCCTTTTCTCTTTAAACCATTTTTCTTTTTTTTCTTTGTCACTTTTCTCATATTCTTTTTTTCTTTTTATCAATTTTCTTTTTTCTTTTCCACTATTTCACTTTTCTTTTCTGTTTTGTTTCTTTTCCTTTTCTCTTTTTCTTTATTAGTTTTGCTTTTTTCTACTCTTTCTTTTTTTTCTTTTCTGTTGTCCAATTCTTTCTTTTTACCTATTTCCATTTTTTTCTCAATTTTTTTTTCCTTTTTTCTTTTTATCAATTCTTCATTTTCCTTTTTTAACAATTTTCTCTCTTCTATTTTCTTCTTCACAGTTGTCCAATTCTTTTTTCTTTTCACCTGTTTCTTTTCCTTTTCTTTATTTCTTTTCTCTCTCACATTTTTTCCTTTGACCAATTCTCTTTTTCTTTTTTTCTTTTCTTTTCCTTCTTTTCTCTTTTGCCTTTTGCTCTTTTTTGGTTAAAACCAATTTGCATTCTTTTTCTTTTATGTTTCACCTATTTTTCTTTTCTCTCTTCTCCCATTCCTTTTCTATCTTTATCTTCTTGTCCCCACCCCCACCCCTTCAGGCTTTTCCTCCAAGTCTTTTCTGTCTAAAATAGTTGTGCCATGAGGCATCAATTCCCAACAGGGGGCATACCCCTACCACTTTCCTCGTACACACTAAGTGCCTTGCCACTTAATTTCTTTCTTTTAAACCCCTACTTTTTTTTTTTTTTTTTTTTTTTTTTTTTTGGTAACAATGGCTTCCTGCTTTCCTTTACTTAAATTCTACTTCCCAATTAATTTGCTCTGGGCACAATGTGTCACTCCCCACTCCTTCCAACTTTCTGTTTTCTTTTGATTGATATCACTCCCTAAAAACACTCACTCTTCTTTCTCTTATGCCTTACACACTCCTTGTAACCCCTTCTTTCTCTTTAATTTTAAACTATGAAAAATTAGCCCAGGAAATTTTTTTTAATAAAAGGAATGCCATACTTTGAATATTTTATATTTTATCTAAATAAAATATTTGTGGATAGAATTTTAACTCAAAATCAGATTAAGTTTTAAATGCCATCATTACTGACATGTTTCTTAAATTGTCAGTTGACTAAACTTGATTTCATGGTCGCTCTCTCTTCAGACCTTAATTTCTGAACAGAATATTATGTATTTTTTAATTTCTAAACAAGTGATATTCCTTGTGACAAGATTATCTCCAGAACACTCTTTTCATCGTCAACTATTTTTAACGATTAACAGATAAACTGGTTAATTATGAGATTTGAACGTCTAATCAGCTCACTCTTCATCTTTTATGTGGGAGATCATGACTCTCCACGTTTTTCTATCCTTTGTAACTCTTGGCAATGCTTGTCTTTTCATTAACCCTCCCACTTCCTGTTCTGCCATCTATTTTTGAAATCAATTCACCCCAACCAAGGCAATATTGTCAGGGAGTTACAAGTAAGAACAAAAAGAAAAAGGAACAAGATACAAGGGGGGAGGTTGTTTAAATGATAAGAGAAAGTTGGGAATCAAAGGGATAAAAAATGGCAGTTGACATTGCTCTTGAAGATTGTAACTGTCAGGGAAGCAAGTGTATGGGAGGAAGTTTCAAAGACAGGAAGTGCAAGAAAAGAAATTATTAAAGTAGAAGAGGCAGTTACATTTAACTCTTTTTCACTGTAAAAGAGTGGGACATAGTTGCCAGTCTAGTAGCACCAGAAAATTCAGGTAGAGGGGCACCAGGGAGATAAGAGCAGAAGCTGTGAAAATATTTGTAGAAAAGACCGTCGGGAAGCCAGATCCCGACGACAAGAAAGTGGCTGAAGTCGAGCCGCAAAATCAGGATTGATTAGATTGCAAATCCTCCTTTTGAATTTCGTCGAGCACTCCAAGGTGAATAGCAGAATCGCCCAACCAGATATGGCAATAGTATTCGATGAATGGTAGAATTGTATATGTGCAGAATTGATTGCACGTGGTCGTTAAATCTGCTGTTCCTTCCTCTACTCTCTCTAATCTTCAGTATGCCCCATGAGTGTCGAATTTTCCAAGTGTGCTTTCCTCATGTGTTCCAGAAATTTCTACTCTTTTTGCTTTTAGGTATGAGTGGTATGAGTGTTTCCATAAAGTTCCTTGTTGTTCACATGTGTGATACGATCAAAAGCCACATAGAAAAGAAAGAATGGTGGGGTATCTTGGTCTCAAGTGTTTCTGCTTGATGGACCAGCAGATTTTTAAGTGTCTTCCACCTTAACCAAATGAGAATGTAAAGTAAAGGGTTTTTTGGAGATCAAGTAGCAACAAGACTGGATATAAGTATAACCCGGATAAAAGAGACCCCAATATAAGAAAACTACGATATAAGAGAACTTTTATCTGGTCCCCAAACTCTCTTATATCCGGGTTACACTGTATCTAGGTGCTGTTCTATACTGATAGTCATGCTTTGGTTTGGAGAGAGTTCTGGTCTGTCCTTGGTGGGTGGCAGACATATCTGCCAAGTTGTTCTGAAGCCTCCATTTCCTATTGCTACTTTTTTTTATTAATACGTCAGCTTGCACCTGTTGGAGGTCCTAGCTATGGACAAAAACTTAACCCTTAAACTGGGGTCAACACACTATGAAAGTATAAAAATACATTTTTGTTATGAAAATACCAGCAATACATTTTCATAGCAAAAAGCTACCAGAAATACTTTTTCGTACTCACTGGATGACAAATAATACCAATTGGATCATCCCAAGCAAGGCAATAAAGCCACTAAGATGCAAGGTGGTTACTGGAGATGAGAGAGTATGAGAAAAAGAAAACATTAAGAACAGGAATTAAGAAGATAAGATAATGATTGACATTGTATTTAAATTTTTGAAGGTCAAAATTGACTGAAATCACAAGAGGCCAGGAAAGAGTTCCACTAGCAAGAAGTATGAGAGTAGAAACCTAGTTATATCCAGCCGTTTCAGCTGAAAAATTATGAAACCCTGCTGTCATTCTAGTACTGTGTTTAAGTTCATAACGTCTAGGTTCCATAGAGATATGCTCACCAGAACAATTACTTAAACTATTTATAGGGAAGGTACAGTGAAGGGATGTGCGTTGTGGTGCAGTGGATATCGCCTCGGAAGGAGAACTCGGGGAGCTGAGTTTAAATTTCAGTTGAATTCATTGCATTCACTTACTGGCAATACCCTTGGGAAAGGTATTAATCTGTCTCTTCCCTCCAGTTATGGGTTAAACAACAGGACAGATTGGGTTTTACAGCCTTGGTTGGCAACCAGTCTACTGCAGAAAGTAATGGCAACCTACGGCGGGATAATCTTCTGCCCAGTCAGTCATGTCTCTTTCAAGACATGATCGCCCAAGCATGTATCACGTATGGTACTTAACTGACTGACTGTCAGTGAAGCCATGTGACAGTGATTGGAAAGTGATTGAAGCAGAGATGCTAAGATAATTATTTTTTATTTTATTTAAACAGTGTTTGCTAGACATTAAACAATAGGCCACTACTCTATCATGCTGGCTCAATGTGTGTTTGTAGGGGCGGATATCAGTTGCGATTCTACAGGGGGGCTAGATTGGGGCAAAGCCCACCCCCATTTTGGCTGGGTCCCTTGGTTGCCCCTCCACCTATATATAAGTTTCAAAAATTTATAAACTGATCAGTCTCTGATTTTGATAAGATTTGATCTTCAGTCTCTCTGTTTTCTTTTTCATTTAGTTTTTTAAGGACACATACAGAGTTTTGTAGAGGAGCAAATTAGAGCGGACAAATCACACTGTTCTGCTAGTATTGACGTTCCAACAGCTTGAGAGTGGAAAAGAGAGCGAGAATAGATTAGAACTCCACTACTATGAATGAAAAGTTATTCCGTTTAATTTAGTGAAGTAACATACGTATACTCAAACTCATTCCTAAGTTGTGTATACGATAGTGGTGTAGTATGAAAATGAAAACACTACTTGATTTTCTCCCCCTTCTTCCTCAGAAAAGTCTCGGCTCGTAAGAGCCGTCCCCTCTCTCACACACACTTTCAGAGTTCCACAACCACCACTGGCAGATATGGCTCACTTGTATGATTATATCTCTTTTTCAATTCATGATCACCCAAGCGTATTTTCATAAATGTTATAAATCGGGCTGGAATTAGAACTGAACCCTCTGATTTCTTATCTTGAGCCATCATCTATTGCACCACCCACACATTCAAGCATACAGAAACTGGTATTTCCAAATGTTCACACATTTAGTTACTGAACAAGCTCAACATTGCCTAAGTTGAAACGTATTGATAATGATATTAATAACAACATTAACAAAAGGATTTGCAGGTAGAACCATGATTATAGACATGGAAAGTGGATGAGTAATTTTCAATAATCTTGTGATTATTTTGAGATGGTGGCATAGTGGATATAGTAGTTGGTTATACATGTGTTAGTATCATGGGTTCGATCCTTGGACTTGGTAGTGACTAACCAAGTTCCAACATATAAGAACAATAATTGATTTCACAGGATATTTCACAATAATCAGAGATAATCCACATCAGCCAATCTATGGGCACCTGATGATGACCAGAGGGTACTTGGTCAAAACGTGTCTATTATAACACTTATATTAACCAAGATGAGAACAAAAATTTGAAATAATTCCAAGATTATGGAAAGTGGAGTTGTTGTCTGAACTAGTCTGTGGACTTATGCCTTTTCCAAAGGCATTAATATGAATAATTCCATCTCTCTATTTAACCTAAAATATGGGTTAAAAGGGTAGACTTGGCTCTCTAACTTTGGTTAACAAGCTGACCAGCAAATGACCATACAGTTGGGATGGGTAGTTTTTCTGCAGGCTACTTACTTCCCAAACCTGTTACCTTCAAACTATCAAATGTTTTGCTCGATGCAAAATTTCTTATTTAGCTAGATCTCTCAGCATATTAAAAAAAAACAGGCAACATAAGACAACATTGTGAACAATAATATGACTTTGATTCAATAAACCTTATCTTCCTAAGTTTTTGGTCCATCAAATCATCCATAAGAATTTGGAGATATTGAAAAAGTTATTTCATTGGGTCTCTTGCAACACGGTTTCGCATACGGCCTACCTGATGAAAAAATGGCTCCAAGAGATATGGTTGAGATCTTTTATTGCTTCCATTTGCATAAGCCAGACATTATTCTTTCAGATTATTGTCTATTTAGGATCCTCAAAGTGGCTAAACATTAAATGCAAGAAAACAGAGTGTATGGTTGCCAGCAGGTGCATCAGCCCAACATGCAAATTACAAACTGGAGAAGCCAAAACTAAACAACTGCATACATTTAAATATCTAGGAAGTGTTTTAACAGTGGATGGAAAAGCCAACGCCAGAATGTAAAGACATATTAGGTTAATAAAATATGCCTTCCAAAAGGTAAGCAAAGTATTAAGAAACTGGAAAATTAAATTGAAAACTGTTATGTAATATCAGTCCTCCTATATGGCAATGAATATTGAACAATTTTATAGATGAAGAAGAGACGTGAGGCAACAGAAATCTGGTTCTACAGAAGGATGCTGAAAATACCATAGACAGAACACGAGAGCAATGATGAAGTTTTAGAGAAAATGGCAATTTATATGTAGCATCAGAAAGAGTTGAAATTTATAGATCACATAATCTGGAAAGGGATGTGCATTGTGGTACAGTGGATATCGGCTTGGAATGAGAAACCGGGGAGCCGAGTTTGAATTCCAGTTGAATCCATTGCATTCACTTACATACAAATACCCTTGGGAAAGGTATTAATCCGTCTCTTCCCTCCAGTTATGGGTTAAATAGCAGGACAGATTGGGTTCTATAGCCTTGGTCGGCAGCCAGTCTACTGCAGAAAGCAATGGAAACCTACTGCGGGATAATCTTCTGCCCAGTCAGTCATGTCTCGAAAAAGACATGATCGCCCAAGCGTGTTTCATGTATGGCACTTAACTGACTGACTGAATCTGGAAAGTAGGTTTGGAAAATTTGACACCTATAGGACATTGATTGAAGACAAGAAAAACAGGAAAGTAGTGTGTAGCGTACCTAATGAGTAAATGGTTGGCAGAACAGGGATTGGGATATATAACAAAAAGACAAACTTTACTTAGGGCTACAAAAGACAAGAAATTGTGGTAGGCCATGATTGCCCACATTCTGAAGAATAATAATGCTGGTAACAATGTATTAATTGTTAAGTCATAAACATTTATCTTGGGCACCTTGAGGTGGTGTAATGGTTAGCAAGCTTGTCACGCAAGAATCATTACAATTGAATAGTGAGTTCGATCCTCATTGGGTGTCCCATACTTTCGGCCTTGTGTCACATCTAAGCTGTGCTTAGAAAATCACCATAAACATTTGTCTATATTTCTGAGATAAGGCAGTATTTACATTGTACCTCATCTTCATTGCTATGTTTGGCATTTCAGCTGTTATAAGCTCCGGCCTTCTTCAAGTGCTAGGAATTTTGAATCAAAATAAGGGGTTTAGTTTGAAATTCCTAGCACTTGAAGAAGGCTGGAACGTACAATGGACAAATGAAGTCAATAGTCCGAACAATATAGATAATGTCATGTTGGATAAGTAAATATTGGTAAGTTGCTTTTTAGACATTCCTTTTATTAATTCATTTCACCCTAAGCAAGGCAATAAAGCCACTAAGATGCAAGAGTTTAACATGTTTGAGAGAATATGAGAAAAAAGAGAACATTAGTAAGGAGAGCGGGAGAACAGTAAAAAATGGTTTAAGAATGCAGAAGATAATGATTGTTATTTGTGGCACTGTGCAGTTGAAGTTAAAAAAATGATTTGTTAAATTGTTAAAACATTGATAGTTACATTAAGCTAGTGTGTGTGTATGTATGCATGTATCTATCTAAATCTAAACTTATTTATAAATGGAACGTTGTCTGTGTGAGTATCTGTTACCTATAGACTCTGAAATGGGTTAACAGATTTTCTTGAAAATTTAAACAGTTGTAGTATAAGCGTCTGTCAGTGTTCTAAGCTAGGTTTTGTGTCAAGGTACCTCCGATAAATATTGAAAATCGATAATCGAAAAAATTGGGTTATAGAAGGAGTGGTCTGATTTTAATCAAATTTGATACACTCATAGACAAAGACATAAGAAACGATATTCAGAAGTTTCAAGGTTGCAGTTCTTACAATAGTGCAGAAAATCGATTTTTTATATATATATATATATATATATATATATATATATAAAAGGCAAGATGTTGGTGTGTGTGTCTGTTTATCTGCCTGTATGTCTATTTTTTTCAGTCCTTTTATTTTAGTTTTTGCTTCGGGTTTGGCTCTAAGTAAGTATAATTGTAGTTCTTTGTCTCGGCCATGATACCATTTACTCAGAGCACTTATTTAGCCTTCAAAATTCAGTTTATGACGAAAAAACTTATTTGATATCGATACCAGGAAATCAAAATTTGACTTACATCCATTCCATTCATTTTTCTTTCAGTCTACGGTTTCGCTTTAACTGGAAACAACTATTGCTTTTTAGTCTTTCATGCCATCGTCCAAAGAGTCTGAGCTCCAGGATCATGGATTAGTTTTAAAGCTTTCATTACACCTGAGCAACGCCGGGCTATACTGCTAGTGTATATGTATGTGTGTGATAAGAAGACAGCAAGGCCAAAAAGTCTGTAGTTTTATTTAGACAACAAATAAATATGATTCCAGTACAAAAAGCTCACCAAGTTTGTTACATCTATCAGATTGAAAGGTTTCATGACTATTGTTAGAATGGGGGTTAGTATGGATCACTTTATGTAAAATGATTAGACCTAGCCGCTAATCTAGTACTGTGCTTAAATTCATGAAGTCTAGTATCCATGAGAACAATTACCGTAACAATATCTATAGAAATTGTGTAGAGAAGTTACATTATGGCAGTGGGAAAATAACTGAAACAGAGATGCCAGATCAGGTCCAATAACATTACAGATGTTTTGTATTTTATCGAGAATCTTAATATTGTTGGATTATGGCCTCCTGACGATAATCATGGGTGGCATGAAATTTGAAAGGTTCTTTCCTCTTTCATATTTGGGTTTGTTAAACAAAGATGAAGGAGCGACTCAAAGTAACAGAAATGAGCTTCTGTAGAAGGATGCTGAGGGTACCACAGACCAAACATGTGAGCAACGATAAGGTTTTAGAGAGAATGCAAACAAAAGCCTCGGAAAGAGGCAGCTGAAGCTTCTGGGAGTTGCAATGAGGAAGGAGGGCTTGGAGAATCTAATACTCACAGGATGAGTAGAGGGCAAAAGAGACAGGGGAAAGCAACGTGAGACATACTTGATGGGGTTGAGCAAGTGGATGGTAGAAAAGTGTTTGGGAGAGGTACCAAGAAGTGTTAAGAGCAACAAGCGATAGGGGTAAGTGGAGGTCCATGACTGACTATGTCCTGAAAGGACACTGAACATAAAGCAATAGTGACAAGACATCTTTTCTCGTTCTGTTGGAATGTAAGTACCCAAGAGACATATACTGAATGGTTGTAAGTACCCCAGTTGAACTCTTCACAACTTCATTTCTCATTCTCTTTTTGTAATATGCCCATTTAATATATTTATTAATAAGTAAATTGGTCGACTGCTAGGATGAGGGTGACCTGAAAGCTCCCTTAGGAGTGGGCGCAACTCTTGTCCCTGGATTTCTCCAATTACTCGCAATCCTTTGCTTAACAGAAAGGAATAAAGTACCATTTATAAAGTCTTTGGTTTGATCCAGCTGGTGATCAAACCTGCAACTTCCTGCACTGTATTTAATTAATGCTTATTTAAAATTCATGTGTTTGTGTTTATAACTTATTTTTGCCTGGACTTGCATGAGTCCACCAATATTGTTTGTTGGACAAATGTCCCAGGAGCCCATAAATATTTACTGAGAAATATCCACATCTCACAACAAAAGTGGCGATTCCAGCAAAAATATACATAGCAGAAACACCAAAGTTACAAGAGCAGTACAGGAAAATCTCTGGGTGGACTTGTACAGTTAGCACTTTTTTTTTTTTAGTATATTTTCATATTATAGATTAAGCACTCCAAATCATGAATATCAAAAAAAATTTTTATTGAATTTTGTAAGAGTTAATAGGATAGCACAGTTTGCTGTCATGAAAGTATTTATAGGAAATTAAAGACCTCTTTCAGCAATTTCGAAACCACATACAGTCAGTTAAGTGCCATACATGATACATGCTTGGATGATCATGTCTTTTTTGAGGCATGACTGACTTGGCTGAAGATTTTCCCGCATTAGGTTGCCATTACTTTCTGTAGTAGACTGGTTGCCAACCAAGGCTACTGAACCTAATCTGTTCTGCTATTCAACCCATGCTGAAGGGAGAAAAGACAGATTAATACCTTTTCCCAAGGGTATTTGTGTCTAAGTGAATTCAATTGAACTTGACTCTCTGATTTCTTATTCTGAGCTGATATCCATTGCTGCTCTACAAGGCATTTATATAAGGCTTCTGTTATGTTTGCTTTCTGATCATGAAAGCTGGGTTTGAATCGATTTGTCAGGAAGGTGAATTCTTGATGTTATCGGTCTGGAGGTCTGGATGAGGCGATCCCGGCATGCAAAACATTTTGGAAAGCGCCTGAAAACCATACCACGGATTGACCCAAGCCTTATTAGTGAAATTGCGTAGACTCTTTGGTAGCTATCGATGGTTGTGCTAGCATGAAGTCACAAGTCATCGTGACCAAGGGTTTAAGCGTCCTGACCTTGTTCAGGCTGTTAATCATGCTAGATAATGTGCTCTCTCCCAGAAACTGTAACTAAGGTCCGCTTGGCATAGTTGCAGTATAAATCACAGGTGGGCTCTGTGGGTGTTGAACAAACACAAGTGGTCTCAAGCAGATGTCTGCAATTGGATTAGCTAGCCGCCCAAGTGACCAGCCATACCATATATGCTTGGAAGAGTAATAGTTCAAGGAGAATAACTCATGTTCTTCAGCTGCAGATAATTGACTGAGTGTTCATTATCGCAATACTTCTTAAATTAATGAAAGATTCACCCAGGGATAAATAAAATTTGTGGCATGGTAGAGTAATGGATTGTTGTTTGAATTGAGAGGTCAGAGAACTGATTTCAAATTCCAGTCAAGTTAATTACATTCACTTATGTGCTAATACCATTGGGAAAGGTATGAAGCTAACTCTTCTATTTCCGTTTATGAGTAAATAGTAGGACAGACTGGGTATAGCCTTGAGTGGCAACTAGTCTAGGAGAAGAAAAACTGATTTTAAAACTATTTAACTGTTGTACACTTTCTTCTAATGAGTGCTGAGCCAGGGATCGAACCAGGGACTGTTGGATTTCAATCCAAAGCTCTCCCAGCGTCTTCCTCCTCCACTTTCCTCCTTCTACCTTTTCACTGTTTCTCTCTGCTTCAGCTTCTCACCCAGAAATTGACGCCACTGACTGCCGGGTGAATCGAATCGGTTGGTCGGGTTTTTATCTATGACACTCTACCCATAATCCATTTCCTCAGTCTATAAAAATTCCACTTGGGGGCCCCCTCTCTCTTTTTTCCTTTAGAATGGGCTGAAGGTGGATTATTAAGACAGCGGTGAGTATTTTTTTTTTTTCTTTTCTATATGATGGCGGTGCTTCTTTCTTTGGATCCAATTACTGCCCTGCACGCCAGACACAAACGAACCCTCTTTTTCCCAGAGCCGCCGCTAGTCTCCCTTTCATGTTCACACTCCCCCCTGGTCTCAAGATCACACATGTGGCAAGGCGGACGTGGCCGCTTGTTGTGGGCACTCCTACGAAGGGGGATTGTCTGGATTTCTTCATCTGAGCTCTCAGAAGTGGCACCGGAATTATCGGCAACAGCGTCGGGGTTCGCAGTCGGACCATCAGACTCGCGGGGTGTAGGTCGGATCCACAGTTTGTCATTGGATGATTCACCACTGCCGCTACTTGTCAACGGATTTGTATTCAGGGCGGGCCGAATGTCCCTCACATGGCGTGGAGTACCATCAACCAGCACGGCCTGCTCACTGACGATGCCGGTGATTCATCCCCTTCGAAAACTGGTGGTGCACCGGCTATTGGGAGGCTTCACCCAGACGGTGTCCCCTAATTCATATGGCCCTCTTGTTCCCCGCCGATCAGGCAGACGCGCGTCAATGCCCTTGATGCGCACTTGGTAGCGATGGATCGCATTGGCGTGCGCTCACAGCAGTCACCGCATCCCTCGGTGTTGCATTATATCTATAGACCGCTTCTGCAATAGTGCATGCCTTCCTGGCCGCGGTCCTCTTCACGCTTTGGTGGCACCGCTCTGCTATGCCGTTGCCACTCGGCACATATGCACATTGGTGTCTGAGCCTGATCCCCCACTCGTCTACAAAACGCCTAAACTCCACGCTGCAGAAGGCAGTGTCGTTGTCCGTGAGGATCTCTTCAGGTGGCCCCCTTTCGTAAAATATGGATTCCAATTCACGGATGACACTGGAGGAGTCCTGTCTTGCCAACAGGCGCCAGATTGCGAACCTTGTCGGTCCGCAATCTATTAGTGTGAGGAAGTGCTGGCTGCCATAATGGGTTATGTCCATACCCAGTCGGCTCCAAGTCGTGTCTGTTCCCAGCCGACCCCTCCGCCATCTCGCTGGAGCGGGGTCGATCGACTGGCATGTTTGGCATTCCTTGACCACCGCTCTCACTGCACTTTTTGACACTGACGGATTGGTCAATTGTACAAAATAGCATGTCCGTCTCACTCCGGGGTGCCCACTGATGTGGTGTATTTCCCTGATTTTGTCCGCCGCCTCAACAGAGGCAGCACATAGTCACGGTACTGGCCCAGCTTCTTTCTTCACGGCGTCAATCCATCTCTGAGGCACCCGAGTGAGCCTATCAGCGAGGTTGCAGTTTGAGGTGACAAGTACCACATCCACAGACAGATTGTACTCTGTTACTAGCTTTCTTATGGTCTCCAACCTCCGTCTGATCAGCATCTCGCTGGCCGCTTTGGTGTGCACCCTGGCCTTACCTGTCAGTGTGTTCGATATCCAGTGGTACACGCACAGCGAATCTGTGTGTATGTGTAATTTCTTGACTTTCCACTGGAGTGCCAGGTTGATGCCTTTCGTCACCGCATCAAGCTCTGCCAGGTTGATGTGAGCAGCCTCATTCGTCGGTCGCAGCCAGCAGGCGTCCTCAATCGCAGTTCCGTTCTTCTCCAGCAGCACACCAATCGCCACAGAGCTCGCATCCACCCACACACTCAATTCGTCTCCCTGCACGCACCAGTCTCCCTTTGCGGGGTCATCCTGCTTTACCCTTGCGATGGTCTCCTTCACCATGCGAACCAACAGATCGTCCGTCGTTTCATCATCCCAGTCTTTGGTGACTGCGCTTGCCCTCCTTTTTATGGTGCCTGTTGCTACACGAGTCCATCCACACACTGGTAGGTGCCCCACAAGTTTTCCACACAGGGAGAAGACCACTCGTCTCGTGAAGACTTCGGGTACTTCAGGAACTGCAGTTCCGCGCCCCCACTTCAAGGTCCCCCGCTCCTTTCGAACTTTCAGGCCCAAGACATGGGCGCCATCCTCCAAATGTTCCGGGTCCTTGCAAATCAGGCCAAACTCGGCCAGTTTGGTCCTTACGTGTGATGATGATACAACGTCTTCATTCACGTATATGTCATCAAGGTACATCGATGTCCCCTCTTTCATTGTTTCTTGCTGTGACAACACAGCGTTGACTATGGTCTTCATTATTTGGGGTGCCACGTTCAGCCCGAAGCCCAGTCTGGTAAGGCAGTACCTTCTGCCGGCAAACACCACCGTCTGAAACGGCCACATCGTCTCGCTGACCCGGACCTGCAGATACGCTTTTCTTAGATCCAGCAGGGACACATTGGAACCCTGCTGGCGCCATTCTCGTAGCTTGCTGGCGCAAACATCAGCATCTGCCGTAAATGCATCAACATGCGCATTTAGTTCGCGGTAGTCCATCACTGGCCTCACTTTTGCTTTGTTGTGCTGAGTAACCGCCATCAGCGGGATCAAACCTTTGGGAGGTCCAAGTTTCTCATAGGGGTAAGGAATTAACCAGCCATCCTTGATCCATTCACGGAGCTCCTCTTCGTATGCAGGCCTTATTTGGTCGGGCACATGGTACTCGGCTACTTTGTTCCACAATTTTGCTGGCTCCTGATTTCCCGACCACTTCCATGAGGCAGTCCAAGCCTTCTGGTGCTGGTCAAATTCGACACTAAAGTCTGGCTGGTCAATCCTCAGCGCTGCGCACACTGGGGTCTTCTCCTGAAACTGCACTGCCCCCGTCTGCGTTATGTGAACACCACCTAGGGCTCTGATGGCATCATAGCCTAGAAGCAGGTCAAAGTTCAGTGGTTTTTTGAGCGCTACTAGCGCCTCGACGTTGGCCGAGTTTCCTGTTCTTGTACGGATGTTTACTGCACCCACCCCGCAACATGTCCGCGATTCTCCACTGATGGTGGTTACCCTGACACCCTTCTCCTTCCAAGTGCGGCAGAGGTCCACGAACACTATGGTGCGGGAGCACCCGGAATCGAGGAGTGCTGAGCACAATGTCTTGTTGACATAAACCTGAATGATCGGAAGCACCTCTAATTTCTGCTTTGGGGAAAGGTCGACGCCGGCACCTTGTCCCCGGCCCCGTTTCCCACACAATTCCGGGCCATATGTCCGGTCTCATTACACCGGTAGCAGCGAACAGCTGTCAGTCGCCGTCTGCAGTTCCTTGCAATGTGGCCCTGGCCATCGCACCTATAACACACGACCCCACCACGCGGGCTAAGTCCCTGAGACGGTTTATCATCACTCGGTGTGGATTGTGCAGCGGCGATTACCGGATCTCTCAGCTCGGAATTATCCTTCATCACGGTTCTGGCCCGGTCCACCAGGTCATTAAGGGACAACGAGGTTATGTTTGAGCTCGCCTGCAGGAGCTGTTTTGCTCCGGTTGGGAGCCCCGCCAGAAATTTATATGCCAAGGCCCGCTCGGGCAGCCCACCGAACAGCACCGTCAACTTCATCAGCTCGGCCAAATATACGTCCACAGTTTCGCCAGGATGTAATTGTCTTGCCTCAAATTGCTCCCAGGCAGTGGCGGGGTCGATAGCAAATGCGTTGTATAGGGCTGCCTTGATCCTCTCATAAGTCTGTTTTTCCTCAGCACTGAGCTGTTGATACACAGCGAAAGCCCCACTGGACAAACGCAGAGGAATCACATGTTCAATGCTTTTGACACCAGACAAGAGACAATGCAGTTCCAGTTTTTCCACCCAGTCAAGTACTGGGGTCGAGCCACTGAACTCTAGAATCAATTTCAGGTCGAACCTGTTCCCCATTACGCCGAAATAGCTTGTTGCACACTTTCTTCTAATGAGTGCTGAGCCAGGGATCGAACCAGGGACCACTGGATTTCAATCCAAAGCTCTCCCAGCTGGTTTCTTGCTATGCCTCTTCGTCTTCCTCCTCCACTTTCCTCCTTCCACCTTTTCACTGTTTCTCTCTGCTTCAGCTTCTCGCCAAGAAATTGACGCCACTGACCGAAGGGTTTTTATCTATGACACTCTACCCATAATCCATTTCCTCAGTCTATAAAAATTCCACTTGGGGGACCCCCCCCCTCTCTTTTTTCCTTTAGAATGGGCTGAAGGTGGATTATTAAGACAGCGGTGAGTATTTTTTTTTTTCTTTTCTATATGATGGCGGTGCTTCTTTCTTTGGATCCGATTACTGCCCTGCACGCCAGACACAAACGAACCCTCTTTTTCCCAGAGCCGCCGCTAGTCTCCCTTTCATGTTCACTATACTATACAGCTCAGGAACAGATCATTTGCATTGACTTGATGATCCGGATTACAGTCAGCTCTTTATTTTTTTAAATTTTTTATTACTAAATGATCAGCCAGTATAAGGCATGAAAGCCAATCAAGGTAAAGGGTTTGACCCTAGACATGAAATGATCAAGATTGTAGTGCTTAGTGAAAGCATGCTTTCAAGAGCCTGTTCAGTTAAATACCAGCTCTTGGGCAGGTTGGGGGAAGCTGTTTGAATGGAGCATTTTTCTTACCAATATAAGGGAATGCGGATTGTTTGCTCCTGTATATATGACATGTCTGAATTGGTGGAACTAGTGAATATATCTTTTCAGAACATTTGCGATGGAAATAGTGATTGAGTAGAGATAAGCTGGTGATCTTGCATCTGTGGGGGTAGCAACTGGAGGGTAGAAAATAATTTCTTGCCTACAAAGCTTTGTAAATACTTCTGAACTTGGTCAAAGCTAGAAAGAAGAGTGAGCAGCTCAATCCAGATATGACAGCAATGCCCCATTCTTGACCTGATCTCTCTGGTAAAGATAAAGAATGGCAAGTGGATTTGAGTATGTTCGGGCCGATGTAAGGAACTTACCATTTTTCCATCATCTTTAGCAATGGATTGTATACATGAGTTGTACTTTCTCAACAGAAACTTGAAATAAAGAGACTTTTGAAAAGTTTAAACCAATCATCATGACTAGGTACACTGGGTCAAAGAGGCTCCTTGCTTTGAGTGTCTACTGAATCTCAAAACTTAAAATTTACAAATTTAAGAATTTTAGACTTACAAAAATTCTTGAATTTGTATTATAGTGATTTTTTTTTTGTTGTATTGTAATGATATATCCCGAAAAGGAATACAGTATAAAATGATCAGTTGAAGAATGGAACTCCACACCAGGAATAAGAAATACAGATTTATTGTACTAAGGTACAATTAACAAGAATACACATATAGGCAAGCCACGGGTTGGAGTGGAATCAACTATCGAATAGTGAATGCCTTCGCCTAAGACCTTTCCCTCTCGTCGTACCGCTCGTTACCGTTTTTTATAAAGTAGTGCATTCTATTCTCGGGGATGGCAGGATGTTTCACTATAACACGTAAATAACAGCGTGTAACAAAATTTGACTTTCTTTTACACTGTTTACATTATTCATACTATTGTTCTCATCTTCGTTGCCATTTTCATAACGTTTTGTCTGTTGTATGCTCCAGCCTTCTTCAGGTACTAGGAATTTCAAACTGAACCCTTTATACACTGGGGTATATCATTCTCATTCCTTCTGCAAAGCTGTTTCTGGTAGTCATGAGTTATCTTCCTTTAACCCAACGTTCTAAATTATTTGTTCACCACTGCTCACAAGTCACTGGAACTAACCAACGTCTATATCCACTGTGTCCTTGAAGACAGCAGTGATTGAATTTCTGGGACTTATAAACCTAATGTTTCAGTAACCTTTTTTACCGGAGTTCATATTGCAAATTTTGATGCTGATGATTTTCTCTAGTATTTTTAGCAGAGCTCATATTGCAATTTTTGACATTAATGATTTTTTTTCTGGCACTCCGTATTACTGGTTCCCATATTGTGTTCATCTCTATGCTTGGTCGGCTTAAGAGATTTTTGTAGCCTAGCATATGCACTGATTCCTTAAGTTTACATAGTTTCCAGTGGTGATCTCTATCTATTATTTCAACTTTGCCCTGGTTGGAGAATAAGTACAACCAATGGATGAAACAAAAATATTCTGGTATCTCCCAGAGGCTGGAGGTATTACTCAACAGGATCTCTGATAAAGAAGACCGAAAAAAGATCTGGAACGAGTTGGACAAATCCTTCAGGCTAGAATTTGAGCAGTCAAGGTTTGCCAAGTATGGAAACCAAATAGATTAAAAAATCTGAAGGTGGCACATGACGTTCATTACCCCTCCCCGTCTGAAGGCAGTTGTCAACATTAGCTGAGTGTTTCTGAACAGTCGGTGCTGAACAAGAGTCTCAACTTTGCAATAACCGTCAGGCTGATACCATACTTTGACATTATTTCCCGTATTGAGGAAACCAAACATCCTGAAAGAGTAGGGGCTGGCAATCAGGACCCTACAGAGGAATGAGAACGCACTTGTAGTGGTGCACAAAACTGAATACACCAAGAAACTGGAAGACCTCATTAGAAGTGGTAGCTATGGCAAGATCCCACATTGAAAACAGAATGACAGCTGTCACAGATCCTAATCAAGAACAAGGATCACTTCCAGTCTATGACATACAGGCAGTTGTCTCAACGTTACAGCAAGCTACCTCATATGTATGGTCGACCTAAGATTCACAAAAAAGGTATTCCGCTCAGGCCAATTGTTAGCAGCCTAGACTTGGTGTACCACCCTCTGAGTTGCTTCCTTGTAGATATAATTGACCCACTCATAAGAAAGTCACCATCATATGTTCGAAACTCTGCCCACTTCATAAAACTTAACAAAGATGCTCCTATCCAATACAACCAGATGGTGAGCCTGAATGTGGTGAGTCTGTTCATCAAGGTACCCACGGTGGAGGCACTATTGGTAGTCAGGGACAGACTGGCCTTGAATTCATCCCTAGAAGAATGTACCACACAACACACTTCAGACTGGTATCAGACATATATCGACAGGATGAAGGCTTAGCAATGGGCCCACTATTATCAACATCATTGGCTAACATCTACATGGAATACTTTGAAGAGATATCATTAGAATCCACAGCTCTAAAACCAACTCTATGGCTGAGATACATTGATTACATCATCATACTCTGACTACATCAGGAAGAGGTCCAGATGTTACTGGACCATGTGAACTCAATAAGATCATCGATACAGTTCACTATGGAAAAAGTGAGTGACAACAAACTGGCATTCCTGGATGTGCTAATAACTCGAACAGTGGGGTTCAAGACATCTGTATACTGCAAGCCAACATTCAGCGAACAACACCTCAACTTCAATTCTTACCATCCATACCATTGTAAAAAAAAAAGGATTGTGTGCTCCCTTCAATATTGAGCAAAAGTCATAAACAGCAACTCAGAGATATACTGAACAGGAAATGGTCAGTATAAGCAATACCCTGCAACATAACAATTATCTGGGGTACATGACAACAAACAACACAAATGAACATGGAAGGGAGGGTGCATGAGGATAACAACACCCAGAAAACAGCCTCAGTTTGTCTACCCTATGTGAAGGGGTTATCAGAGAAAATACAAAGGATCTGTGGTCCTTATAACATCAGGACGATCTTCAAAAGTGGTTCTGCACTCCACAGGTACCTCTCCTAAGTAAGATCCCCAACATGACTAATGATTGTGTGTACGCCATTCCATGTAGCTATGGAAAGAAATATAAAGGAGAAACAAGCCGCCTCCTTAAGATAAGGTGACAAGAACATTCATTGCAAGGTCATAACACAAGGGGAGATAGAAAAATCAGGCATAGCTGACTATATGGAGGAAGAAAGGGGATCACCGGCCTCTATTAGATGAAGTTGAAATAATAGATAGAGAAAGCCACTGGAAACTACGGAAACTTAAGGAATCACCACGTATGGTAGGCTACAAAAATCTAAGCCGACCAAGCATAGAGATGAATACAATATGCGAACCAGTAATATGAAGTACCAGAGAAAATCATTAGAGGAGAACATGACTAAGGACTGTGTGTATGCGTTCCATGGAGCTGTCAAAAGAAATATAAAGAAATTATCTTGTAAGCGATTAAGACATTATTGGTGAATGACTCAGAAATGTATTTTTTTTTTTTTTTTTTTTTCAATTTAAAAGACAAATATTTACTAAATATTTTATGTTTTTTTTTTTTCAAATAATTTTTTTTATCATTTCAATAAAACCACTAAGACATAAGTGATTTCTGTGCGTGAAAGAATGGGAGAAAAAACATTAAGGAGATAGAATAATAAAAGAACAAGAATTAAGAAGACAGAAAATAATGATTGTTATTGAATTTAAATTTTTGAAGATCAAAATTAGCAGGAAAGCAAGAAGCTGGAAGAGTTCCACAAGTGAGAAGTGTGAGAGAAGAAACTGTTAGCATAGAACTTGGCATTACATCTAGCCATTTTGACTGTAAAATGAGGAGACCTTGCTGCCAATCAAGTTGTACAATTAAATTCATAAAGTGTAGGTACCATAGAGGAAAGTTCATCTGAACAGTTACCATGATATTATTTATACAAAAGACACAGAAAGCTATGTTACAGTGGTGAGAAAGTGATAGAATCCAATTCAGATTGCAGATTCTTCTTTGTATTTAACATTATTAAGGAAAGAGAGAACAATAAAAAATAAAACAGGAATTAAGAAGACAAGTTAACGATAGACATTGAATATCTAAGTTGACAGGGAAACTGTTAACATAGTACTTACAGTTACATGTAGCCATTTTAGATGTAAAACAATGAGATCTTGCCACTAATTTAGTTGTACAGTTAAATTCATAAAGTGTAGGTACCATAGAGGAAAGTTTATCTGAACAATTACCATGAAAATATTTATGGAAAAAGGCACTAAGAAGCTATGTTATGGCAGTGGGAAAGTGACTGAAGCTTAGATGCCAGGTCAAGAACAATAACATTGCAGATTGTTTGTATTTTATCAAGAATCTCTAAATACTTAGCAAAAGCAGCAGACTAGGTATGGCAGCAATACTTAATGCATTGTCAAATGGTTGACTTATAAATGTGTAAGATAAGATTCTGGCAAGATAAATTGTCTAGCACAAATTCAATGAACCAACTTCCATAGCATCAGATCTATGTAAACTAATTTTGAGACAAGTGAATTAGATTTTGTGATAAAGACTAAGAAGTGAAAGTCTCTGAAACAGTTTAAGAAACATTGTTTCACATTTTGTAAAATTTATTTTCATGTTTGGTGGTTTAATGATTAAAAAAAAAAAGATAAGTTGGTTATCTCCCTTTGCTTCACAGACATGAAAGCTAAAAGTTAAATGTGTCTTTAAAATATGTTGATCCAACTTGGAAATTATTTCATTTTTTATTTACATATTTTTCTCATAGAATGAAATTAATAAAAATATTTTTTTTTATTTTTTTATCTTATTTATATTTACTTGTTTTAACCCATGAAAATTTCATGATTTTCAGATTTTGATAGTTGTGATGAGTTCTTCGGCTTTAAAAAAAAAACAAAAGTCATAGAAATTCCCCTATCACATCATTAAATATTTGAGCTAAACTACTTTACCAGAATATTGCAATAACAATTATAAATATGAATGCTGGTCATTATTTTAAGAATTAAGGGGGTACAAATGAAAAGATTCAAAATTGATAAGATTTCAATTTCACTAAAACAGATAAAACACTTTTATCTTTTTATTGACTTTCTCCCTGAAACCAAGTCGTGTCTTTTTCTCAGTTTCCATGCAAATAAGATGGAATAATCCATTTGTGAGATATTTGCAGGAAACATTAAACATCTATTTTTCTTTCATTTTCTCATTGAAACCAAGTAGTGTCTTTCTCCTCTTTCTACACAAACAAAATGAAATAGTCTATTATTTATGAGGTATTGGCAAGATGTGTAAGTCATGCAAACTAATGAAGGGAGGGGCAAACACAATTATAATTTTTTTTTTTTTTTTTTTACATATGAATTCTTAAAGAATGGAATATTTTATTTTTGTTTAAATATGTTATTTCTATAAATCTTTGAAATAGTCAGTCTCATAGAAAACATTTTATATTTAAAAAATATTTTTTATTCATATTTATTTTTTAATAAAAATTTTTTTCATATAATGAAACATTTTTATTTATTTTATTTTTTTAAATATGCAAATTCTTTTTAGAGAGTAACATTTTATTTTCTCATAAAATGTTTTGAATTTACTTCTTATTTTTATTTTGATGCTATTTTTTATTTATTTAATCTTTTACTATACAAATTCTTCTAGAACTGAACATTTCTTTTTTTAAATATTTTATTTTTTAATATACATTCTTTATAAAGTATTTTAAAAATATTTTTAATTCATCTTTTATATAATTTTTTATTTTATTTTTTATCTTTATTTTTTTAAATACACAAATTCTCTTTACAGAATTGAAAATTTGTTTTTCTTTTGATATATTTTATTTCTAATATATTTTAATATATTTTATTTTTATCTTTTTATTTTTTTTAAGTATACAAATTCTCATAGAATCAAACCTTTTACTTTTAATATAGTTTATTTTTTAAAATATACAAATTTTCATAAAATTGAACATTTTATTTGTCTATATTTCTGAGATGAGGTAGTAAATATTTACATTATTCGGACTATTGTCTTCATCGTTGTTGCCATTTGTATGATGTTTTGGCCGTTGTATGCTCCGTTCTTCTTCAGGTGCTAGGAATTTCTAATTTTTTAAAAATTCCTAGTACCTGAAGAAGGCCAGAACATACAACGGCTGAAATGTCATACAAATGGCAACAAAGATGAGGACAATAGTCCAAGTAATGTAAATAGTGTTAACATTTTATTTTGAAAAAAACATTTTTTTATCTTTTTATTTTTTTATTTATTTTTTTTCTTTTTGTAAAAATACAAATTCTCCTATAGAATTGAACATTTTGTTTCTGTTTGTGTCTGTAGAAACTTGGTGACATCACTTTTAGTATCCTTTGTATTATTTATCTTCCTCCACTAACTGAAAATATCGGTAATCTAGTAGTTCATCACAAGGAGAATGTATTGACAGTCTGTGTTGACTTTGCACTGATGCCCTTGGAAAAACCAAGAATTTAATAAATCCACTCTCTAACCCACGTACTGCTGGTTGGCACCCCTTTAGGTTTGTAAAGGTAAACCCATCTTGTTAAGGAGTGTTTCTTACTGTTGATAACCTCTAACCTAAGTATAACTTTGAATTTTTTTTTCCTATGTTGGGAGTAAACTAATGATATGAATAAATAAGTAAAAAAACAAAAAACAAAAAAAAACATTTGATTTTGATAAGTGGAGAAGAATGCGTGGTCATCAGTAAAAAAGAAAAGCTCAAAATACCAACTACAGGTTGGGGAAACTAAAGTCAAGCATGTACAGAAATTTAAATATCTGGGAAGTGTTTTAACAGAGGATGGAAAGTGCAACACTGAGATTCAAAAGTGTATTGGCATAATCAAAGATGCATTCCAAAAGCTAAGCAGAGTATTAAGAAACAGAAAAATTTTGTTGGAAACAAAGGAAAGATGTCCGTGATGTCTGTCCTTCAACATGACAGCAAATGCTGGACAATCTCATCAAAGATGAAGAAAAGACTTAAAGCAAACAAAATTTGATTCTACAGAAGGATGCTGAGGATACCATGTACCAAACATGTGAGTAATGACAAGGTTTTGCAACTGAAAAGGAAACTTATGCTTAACATCAGGAAAATACAGCTGAAGTTTCTGGGCACATAATGAGGAAGGAGGGCATGGAGAATCTTATACTCACAGGACGGAAAGTGGAAAAGAAAGGGGAAAGCAATGCATGACATACTTGATGTTATTGAGCAAATGGATGGTAGAGCAGGGTTTGGGAGGGATAACAAAAGAAAGTGTGTTAGAAGTTACAAGGGATAGGGAGATGTGGAGGGTCATGATCGCCTATGTTCTAAAGAGACATGGTGCATAGATGAAAAGAAGTGGAGAAGAAACTGTTTTCCAAAACTGATTTTGGAAAATTTATCATTTAGTTTAAATATTCTTTTTTTACATATATATGTATATATTTATTTTTTTTTTAATCATTTCACTCTATGAAAGGCATTAAAGTCGCTAAGACAACAAGGGTTACTGAGTGTGAAAGAATAAGAAAAGAGAGATTTAAGGAGTGAGAAAAATAGAAGAGTAATAAAAAAAAACAGTAGATAATAACATTGCATTGACAGTTTTGAAGATCAAAGTTGGCTGGAAAGCATGGAGCTAGAAGAGAGTTCCACAAGTGAGAAAAAATACTGTTAGCATAGAACTTAGTTGCATTGAGCCAATTCAACTAGGAATTAATGAAACTTTCTTGCCAATTTCGTACAATGCTTAAATTCATAATCTAGGTACCATCATGAAGTTTCTCCAAACAACACGTCACTCAAAAAATCCTGGGCCTAACTAATAAAACAACTTTTAGGCAAAATTTGACTTTATTCATCAACATAGTCTCCTTCTCGGGTGATACACTGATTCCAATGCTTATCTTTCCCTGAAGCATTCATTTGAGGTCTACAAACAGCCAGTAGTTGCCGGGGGGCCAGATCTGGTGGATAGGGTGGATGTGGAAGCAATTCGAAGTACAATTCATGTAGTTTTTGCCATTGTTGGGATCGACTTGTGACATGGTGCATTGTCTTGGTGAAAGATCACTTTTTTCTTCTACATTTGTGGCTGTTTTTTTCTTCCTTCAAACACACTAATAATGCAATATAATAATCGCTATTGATAGTTCTTTTCTCAAGATATTGATGAACTTTTGCACATTCTGAAATATGGAGACCAAAACCTTGCCTACTGATATTTGCGTCTTTGGTTGCGTTTAACTGCTTTCACCTGCTGCTGTCCACTCAGCTGACTGCTGATTCGACTCTGGATTGAAGTGGTGGATCCATGTTTCATCCACTGTCATGTATTGATGCAAAAATTCCTTCTTGTTGCATTGAAACAAGTGCAGACAATGCTCTGAATTGTCAAGGCTTTGTTGTTTTTGATTGACTGAGCAAACACAGCACCCTTTGAACACATCTTTCTCATTGACAAATGTTCATGAAAAATAGTGAATACACTGCCTTCTGATATGTTCAACTCCTCTGCTATCTCTCGTAACTTCAATTTATGATTAGCCAAAACAAGTTTGGATTTTTTTGGTGTTTTTCAAGACAACTGCCTATTATGGGCGGCCTGAGTATCCATCATTTGTGTTTGTATAACTGCATTTAAAGTCAGCATACCACTTCTTAACCGTTGTTTCCCATGGAGCAGAGTCTAAATAACACTTATCAAGTGATTGCTTTGCTTGAACTATTTTTTCCTATCAGAAAGCAGTAAAATTAAGATTTTTCCATTGTTTTGAAAATTTGCAACAGTAGCTTCACTTAAAAAAACTAATTTCTAAACTAATAATCTGATTAGACCCAAATTTTGTCACATGCCGTATACTTCATGAAAATCATATGGACTTTTTATTAGTGGTGACATCTATATGTCAGGCCCAGGGCTTATTGGGTGATGTTACTGTGTAAGTATTTATAGAAAAGGAAATGAGGAAAGTATCAAAGCCGAGAAGCCATGTCAGCATTATTAATATTGCCAATTATTCTTTGGATTTTATCAAGGATCTCTAAACATACACCAAGAGTATTAGATCATATATGGAAGCAATATTTCAAGCATGGATGAATTGTCGACTGATAAATGTGTAAGATAGTTTCTGGAGAGAAAAGTTGTTTAGCATGAGACATTTAGCCTAAGGAGGCACAAAGAGTCACTCTTCAGGAGATGAACATTAGTTGTGCTGATGGGAGTCAGAAAGGGGTCTATCACATGATTAATAGAAAGAAGTTTTGTTTTGGAGGTGTTAAAATTAACAAGCCATTCCTTGTCCCTATTACCAGCAGCTTGTAGGTCATTTTTGAGACCAGCTCCCAATTTGAATATATCAAATTGGTCAAATTTAGTATTGGGACCAAAGTAAATAGTTGTCATCAGCATTAGATACCAAGTTGAGAACTGATACCATCAAGAAGGTCTGTGATTAAAATTAAGAACACTGTAGGTCCAAGGAGAGAGTGCTGGATGGCACCTGTGTTCAGGACAACTTTAATTTCGCAGTCTGATGAGAAAGATTGAATTGGTTCAAAAATGAATCCAGAAATAACCTTTCAACTTATGAAAAAGATATGTATACTAAATTTAATTTTATATATATATATATATATATATATATATATATATATATATATATATATTAGTCATAGTCATCTGCAGACAGATCTGTTTCACTGTATCACAGCTCATCAGTATGGTTAGACTCAGATTGCTTTTAACCCAGGATTGAAACCTGACTGAATTGGTGTCAGTCGGCAATTCTACCTCTGGGTTATGGGTGCTCGGTAGAAGAAGGCAGACTTTTTTTTAGCGTGTATATTGTATTTACACGCCCAATAGTCAGAGTGCTCTAATTCATTAGTGAATAAGCGAAAAATATATAATTAACATTTCTTTTCTAATATTTTAAAAGTCAAATATTTTTTTAAAAAATTAAAAAATAAATTTATATCATGCTTTACGTTGCATAGATCACTTTTTTAAAAAAATGTAAATGCTAGAGAACTAAATCTGTTTGTTCTTTTCATCTGGAGATATATGTAAATTTGTTATTGTAATGGTTTATTTTGGAAAATATAAAATTAATTCATGGTTATTCAGAAAGTTAAGGAGGAGGAAGTTCAACAATCTGATTATGGGTGTGTCTGTATTATCTATCTATCTATCTATATATATATATAAATATATACGTGAAGAAGTTCGTCACTTAACTGAGCAGTGTCATGTCGACTTCAAAATTTAGTGAAATTACTACTATGATGTCCTCACTCCTCAGGGCTTATTTTTCAAACAGATTGAAGAATAAGCCCTGAGGAGTGAAGACATCAGAAAAGTACCTTCATGAAACTTTAAAGTTGGCATGACTCTGCTCAGTTAAGTGATAAACATCTCCACATCAATCCTATCAATGCTCTTTTTATCTTGATATCAAGCACTTTACAATAAAAAACCTGTTTGCCAAAATAACTTTTTGTCAAAAAAACAGCAATCTTGGCTCTAAGCAACATCACAATTCAACACACACACACACACACATATATATATATATATTACACACTTTGTTATTGCATACATAAAATATTTGTGTGTGTACATATATTAATTCAAACAGTTTTTATTGAATGATATAGACATGTATTGTCTATTTTTATAATGATCCTTTCCAGTTTTCTAACCAGTTTCTTGACGTTAGGATGAAATTAATCAAGGAAGACACAGTAGTTTTTTCTTACGCAAGTACTTTTGATCTCCTCTCAGATCTTCTTTAGGAGTAAAAGACAAACTTAATGTATTAAGATTTTTTAAGTTGTTGTTAGCAATTATGATTTGCCTTATCACAAGGTTACGCTTAAATTGCCAAGTATTATGTGTTATGATGATGTACATGATCATGTAATTTAAAATATGTATATTTAAGCAGCATTTCTTCATTTGAGCAGGTTTCATTGAAAAATATAGACATGTTTTTATAAAAATCCTTTCTAGTTCTCTAACTAGTTTCTTGGTGTTAAGATGAAATTCCAAAAGGAAGTAGTTTTTTCTTACCCAAGTACATTTATCTTCTTGGAAATGTGTATATATATATATATATATATATATATATATGTGTGTGTGTGTGTGTTTGTGTATATGTATGTATGTATGCACGTGTATATATATATATATATATATATATATATAGGTGTGAGTTATAAACTCACACGTATCTATATGAATATGTCAGCTCTATCACTGATAGAGTGCTTTCAAATAAGTACCACGCATATATAAATAATATGATATACATAAATTGCATATATATATATATATATATATATATATATATATAATTATTTGCATACACTTTTCACATATATTTATTTGTATGTGTATGTCTATGTGTGTCTATGTATGTCTATGTATGTATGTCTATATATGTCTATGTATGTATGTATGTCTATATGTCTATGTATGTATGTTTGTCTATATGTCTATGTATGTATGTTTGTCTATATGTCTATGTATGTATGTTTGTCTATATATATATATGTATGTATGTTTGTCTATGTATGTTTATGTTTGTCTATATATATATATGTATGTATGTTTGTCTATGTATGTATGTTTGTCTATATATATATATGTATGTATGTTTGTCTATGTATGTATGTTTGTCTATATATATATATGTATGTATGTTTGTCTATATATATGTATGTATGTTTGTCTATATATATATATGTATGTATGTTTGTCTATATATGTCTTTGTATGTATGCCTGTCTATATATGTCTATGTATGTCAATGTTTGTATGTATGCATGTCTGTCTATCTATGTATGTCTGTCTACATATGTATTTGTATGTATGTGTCTGTCTACATATGTCTATGTATGTCTGTCTGTCTACATATGTCTGTCTGTCTGTCTGTCTACCTGTCTGTCTGTCTGTCTGTCTACCTATGTCTATGTCTGTCTGTCTGTCTACCTATGTCTATGTCTGTCTGTCTGTCTACCTATGTATGTATGTCTGTCTGTCTGTCTGTATGTGTCTATGTCTGTCTGTCTGTCTACCTATGTCTATGTCTGTCTGTCTGTCTACCTATGTATGTCTGTCTGTCTGTCTGTCTGTCTGTCTGTCTGTCTGTCTACCTGCCTGTCTGTCTGTCTGTCTACCTATGTCTGTCTGTCTGTCTCACTCATGTCTATGTCTGTCTGTCTGTCTACCTGTGTCTGTCTGTCTGTCTGTCTGTCTGTCTGTCTGTCTGTCTGTCTACTCATGTCTATGTCTGTCTGTCTGTTCACTCATGTCTGTCTGTCTGTCTGTCTGTGTCTGTCTGTCTGTCTGTCTGTATGTATGTCTGTCTGTCTGTCTACCTATGTCTGTCTGTCT
The DNA here is from genome assembly GCA_037127315.1 of Ascarosepion bandense. Taxonomy (NCBI): domain Eukaryota; kingdom Metazoa; phylum Mollusca; class Cephalopoda; order Sepiida; family Sepiidae; genus Ascarosepion; species Ascarosepion bandense. The sequence continues at coordinate 615,053 of JBBBDQ010000891.1, read as the reverse complement.
GTCTGTCTACCTGTCTATGTCTGTCTGTCTGTCTATGTATGTCTGTCTGTCTGTCTGTCTACCTACAAGTTCTGTCTGTCTGTCTGTCTGTCTATGTATCTGTCTGTCTGTCTGTCTATGTATGTATGTCTGTCTGTCTGTCTACCCAAGCAAGCCCATGTCTGTCTGTCTACCTATGTCTATGTCTGTCTGTCTGTCTACCTATGTCTATGTCTGTCTGTCTACCTATGTCTGTCTGTCTGTCTACCTAAGTGTCTATGTCTGTCTGTCTGTCTACCTATGTCTATGTCTGTCTGTCTGTCTACCTATGTGTCTATGTCTGTCTGTCTACCCATGTCTATGTCTGTCTGTCTGTCTACCTATGTATGTCTGTCTGTCTACCTATGTCTGTCTGTCTGTCTGTCTACCTAAGTGTCTATGTCTGTCTGTCTGTCTACCTGTCTATGTGTCTGTCTGTCTGTCTACCCATGTCTATGTCTGTCTGTCTACCTATGTCTATGTCTGTCTGTCTGTCTACCTATGTCTACAGGCCCTGTCTGTCTGTCTACCTATGTCTATGTCTGTCTGCCTCGTTCACTCATGTCTATGTCTGTCTGTCTGCCTACCTATGTCTGTCTGTCTGTCTACCATGTCTGTCTGTCTGTCTGTCTACCTGTCTATGTCTGTCTGTCTGTTCACTCATGTCTATGTCTGTCTGTCTGTCTACCTATCTATGTCTGTCTGTCTGTCTACCTATGTCTATGTATGTCTGTCTCTATGTATGATTGTATGTCTATCTATGTCTATGTATGTATGTCTATCTATGTCTATGTATGTATGTCTATCTATGTCTATGTATGTCTATGTATGTATGTCTATCTATGTCTATGTATGTCTATCTATGTCTATGTATGTATGTCTATCTATGTCTATGTATGTCTATCTATGTCTATGTATGTCTATCTATGTCTATCTATGTGTATGTATGTCTATCTATGTCTATGTATGTCTATCTATGTATGTATGTCTGTCTATGTCTGAATGTCTGTCTATGTCTGAATGTCTGTCTATGTCTGAATGTCTGTCTATGTCTGAATGTCTGTCTATGTCTGAATGTCTGTCTATGTCTGAATGTCTGTCTATGTCTGTCTATGTCTGAATGTCTGTCTATGTCTGAATGTCTGTCTATGTCTGAATGTCTGTCTATGTCTGAATGTCTGTCTATGTCTGAATGTCTGTCTATGTCTGAATGTCTGTCTATGTCTGAATGTCTGTCTATGTCTGAATGTCTGTCTATATATATATGTATGAATGTGTGTATGTATATATATGTATGTGTGTGTGTATGAATGTGTGTGTGTATGAATGTGTGTATGTATATGTATGTGTGTGTGTATGAATGTGTGTATGTATATGTGTGTGTGTGTATGTATGTGTGTATGTATGTGTGTATATGTCTATATCTGTATGTGTGTATGTATGTACATATATGTATTTATTTATATATATATATATATATATATATATATATATATATATAGGTGTGTGTTTGTGTGTATATTGCTATGAATGCAGATCAACACACACATGCTTACCCACATATACTAAGCTTAGATTATGCAACAGAGGATAGTCAAGTGGGAGCCTAAAGTCATTTTGGGAATAGCGGGGCAGAGGTTAACTGACCTAAATACATTTAGTAACAAGAAGCTAGACAGGGGCCACACATAAGGTCATGAAGCCACTGGAGCCAAAATTCATGCCTAAATGCAAGTCACAAGGAAGTCAGAAAATTTCATCAATTGCAGCTAGACTTTGAATGGACAAGTCATGATATTTCTATGCTGAGGCTCCGACAGCTTATGAATGAAAATAGGAGACTCATTTTATAATGATGTAACTTAACCAATTCAGCTACAGCAACTCCGGATAAAAATCATAAGAGTATATATTTTTATTCATTAAATTAAGAAGAAGAATAAACCGAAGTGTTCATCAAGAAAGAAAGATATTGATGCAGAGAAGATAACGTCCAGTTGAAGAAACAAAGTGAAATTTGCTGAGACATTTGCTTGCTGAGAACACATTCAGTTGAAGAAAGAAAGTGAAGAAAATTGCAGACAAGTTTATTACAGTCAGGCAGCATTTGAATCTGAGTTTATGTAAAGAAGAAAAGAAAAAAAAGAAAGAAAGAAAAGAAAGAATTGAATATAAAGATAAGTTATTATACTTTTGGCCCCCTGTTAGAGTTAAATACATACATCCACCAATATTATGTTATTGCAAACATCATGTCACATGTTCGTAGTACTGTATATATCCTCTCCCATTTTTGATTATGTGTTAATCTTCTACATTCGTGTTAGTTTGTTGTAATGTGTTATTTCGACAAGTTTGGTATCCCAACAAAAGTTTTGAGATTTGGGTCATTGGACATTCTTACTCAGACTTATTTTGTTTTATTTTAATATCTTGTTCATGTGTAAAATTTTATACCAAAAATCATTTTACCTTGTTGTTCATCCTTGGATTGTTGATCAGTGCATGTGTCCATCAAGAAGCGACCTGGGAGAGATTATATTTTGATTATACTGATCAAATAATAACCTTATCTGTTAATTTTTATTTTTTTTATTGTTGTCCATTCGACACGATCTAAGAGGGATAACTCGTATCTGTCCATAGATGTGAAGAAGGTAAATATCCCTGAATCAGTGTGTAATCGCATCAGTGATTATCAACGAGGAAGGCATATGACAATATGTATGTCTGTATATGTGTGTATGCATATATATATATATATATATATATATATATATATATATATGTTTGTGTGTGTATATATTTGTATGTATATATGTATTGGCATATGGCTGAGTGGTTAGAATGTTCACTTTTTGACCATGAAGCTTAGGTTTGAATCTCGCCATGCTCAATTTGTAAGGAATGTGACTTCTTGATATTATTGGTCTGGAGGAGTTGATTCCAACATGTGGCACCTTTAGAAAGTGCCTGAAAACTATACCACAGGTTGACCCCAAGCTTTGTGAGTGAAATTGGGTAGATGGCTCTGTTTGATAAGCTGTTGATGGTTGGGTTAGCTTGAAGTCACAAGTGATAGTGACCAAGATTTTGAGTATCCTGGCCTTGTTCAGACTGTTAGTCATACTAGATAATCTACTCTCTCCAGAAACTGTAATTAAGGTCCGCTCAGCATAGTTGCAGTATAACCCACGGCTGGGTTCTTTGGGTGTTGAGCAAACACAAGTGTGCCTGAGCAGGCATCTACAATGACGATTAGCTAGCCACTCCATGTAAGCTGGTATCCTCGTGTACAGGTGCCCAGCCATTATATATATGTGTGTAAGTGGGTGTATATGTATATATGCGTGTATGTATATCCCAATAGCTTTCCATACTTAATACTTCTTGCCCCCACTCTTGCACGGTCATGTGTGATGTCACAAGATGTAGTGCGATTTTCGCTTCCAGTGTTCCGCATGCATGTGTTCGTTGTTGCTTTGAAAATCTTCCATGCAAACAAAATAGACAACTACTACTGTTTGTCCGCAAACTGTTTAATACATTTAATATAATTGTTATCTTCGATAATGTCTGATGTAACCCGAAAGCTCAGAAACGATTAAAAAATCTTTTATCAATATTGTGATTTTCTTTCTTCTTTCAGCAATAATGCTATTAATCGTATCAGACGATATGAAAAGAATTTACAAAAAATAGACAAAACTTGTCTATATTATTTAATGAAACCTGCATCAATGGAAAAATGCTGCCTAAATACACAATATATATATATATATATATATATATATATATATATATACTGATAATAATTTTTTTAATAAAAAATGAGAACATAAAAATAACATTTTTGGATATGGCCCGTGAAGTTGCTGAAAGCGCTTAAGAAGTAAAAAATTATGGAACATTTTTACACTTCATATCTCTAACAAAAAAAAAAGACATTAAGAATACTGGAAAAATTTGATAAAAAAATTAATGAAATCTCCCTCGTCAGTTGTTTTTACCAAAACCTGTTTATATAGTGGCGGCAAAAATCCAGGTTAGGATTGGTAAATAATCCGGGATAAAGTTGGTAAATAATTCAGGAGGATCCTAGTAATATTGTTAAAATATAAACTGATCCAATAGAAAGCTCAATGTAAATTAATTTAACTTAAAAAGCAGATATTTATTTATTTATTTATGTGTAAATTCATATAAAACTTAGCGGGGAAATAACCATTTTCAACATGTTATTTTAAGACATGCATTTTTCAACCCCTTATAAACAGAATTTCAAAGGAGAGAACAAGCACGACTTACTTGCTATCTAGGTTTCAACCATATTGGTCACTTCAAGCAAAGAAGAGCAGCATGGTCGAAACCTAGGTAGCAAGTGGTGTGCATTTCGTTCTTTGATGTGCATTGTGGTGCAGTGGAATGAGAAATCAGACAGCCAAGTTAAAATTCTAGTTGGATTCATTGCATTCACATATGTGCAAATAGCCTTGGGAAAGGTATTAATTTGTCACTTCTCCCTCAGGCTATGGGTTAAATAGAAGGATAGGTTGGGTTCTATAGCCTTGTTTGGCAAACAGTTTATTACAGAAAGTAATGGCAATCTACTGTGAGAAAATTTTCTGCCTAGTCAATTTGGTCTCTTTCAAGACATGATTACCCATGTATCATGTACAGCACTTAACTGACGGATATATTGTTTGCTCTGTATATTCAGTTTATTTGTTTTGATTTTATATTGAGCACTTTTTTTTTATCTACTGTCTCGTCTGCTATTTTACTTCTGTGTATATATATATATTTGTCAGGAAGCAGCTGACTTCTCAATGTTATCAGCCTGGAGGAGGCAGTCCCAGTATACAGCAACTTTAGAAAGTGCATAAAAACCATAGTGTGGGTTGACCCAAGCCTTGTTAGTGAAATTTGGTAGATGACTCTCTTTGAGAAGCTGTCAATGCTCGTGCTAGTTCGAAGTCACAAGTCAACGTGACTGAGGGTTTGAGCATCCTGGCCTTGTTCAAACTATTGTTCAGACCGGATAACACACTCTAACCCAGAAACTGTAACTAAAGTCTGCTCAGCATAGTTGCAGTATAAACCACAGATGGTCTCTGTGGGTGTCAAACAAACACAGATGTGCCTGAGAAGACGTCTGCAATGGGGATTAGCTTACTACCCTGGTAGATGAGTATCCTTGAATACGAGTGGCCAACCATTTTTTTTTTATATACAAACACACACACACACACACACACACACACATATATATATATATATATATATATATATATATAAGCATTGTGGTGTAGATATAGAAGAATCCAAAGGAGTATCCTGTACATACAGTGGTAGAATACATATAGAGCAAATATTAGAAAAAATTAAGGCAGACATGTTATTTCATGGTAAATCGGAAGTGTAGGCCTATTTCAGGTGAACCATCATCAGCTTCCGTCTTTCTTTATTTCATGTAAAATCTTCTGTACAATAAAGATGGAAGCTGAAGATGGTTCACCTGAAATAGGCCTACACTTCCGATTTACCATGAAACAATGTGTCTGCCTTAATTTTTTCTTATATAAGATTTTCTTATTTCTCATTTTCCTGTTTTAGTTATTCTTTCTCTATGTATATCCCTCTTTTCTATATGTAGGTATTTCTTCCTTCTTTCCTCTCTCTCTTTCTTTTTTTAGTTATTTATTAGTTTTATATAAAGTTAATTAGATTCCAACAATAAATCCCTTTTTCTTCTTTTTTTTTTAATGATATGGCTCATCGAAATATTGACACCTATCATTTGCAGATAATATTTATTGTCCTCATATTTGATTACCTATTTGTTTTTGATGCTCTCACTAAACTTTTGATTACTCATTGACCTTTTATTAGCAGTGAATAAACAGAATGATTTTTTCTTTTTAAATTAGTTCCTTGACTGTTGGTATTGTTGCTTCCTCCTTCCTCACCTTCCAAATATCTTCCTGATGCTAATTCTAAATTATGCTTCTTCAAGCCTTCCATAGCTGCTCCATATTTAGGCTGAAAATCAGCCAGTCAGTACTGCTGACTGGGGTCAGTGAGGCTTCTAGGGGTCGGACTGACACATCCACACAACAGCAACTGCAGCAAATACGCGTAGTTGCAGTAGTAACAAATAACAGACACACTTGCTATAGACAATTACGACTGCTACCGCCGATTGCCATTTGAGATGCTACTGCCTTTAAACTCGTCCTCCTTCAGATGCAGTTAGGCAGAGTTGCGTAATATTTAATCATAATGGCAAGAATAAGGATGTTACAATAATTTTCAAATGAAAAGAATGTTACTTGCCTTGTTTTACACGTGTGAGTGCGCACACACTTGCCTATTTTGCGCACACACACACACATTCTTCTTTATTTTAAGCTTATATATATATATATATATATACACACACACACACACAAAAAAAAAAAGCTTGAAAGAGGAAAGATTTTATATATATATATATAATCTTTCCTATATATAAGCTGACCTACATTATACATACACACACATAAGCATACTTCCTTTACAGACATGTGCAAGTAAACTTTTATGCATACAAACAACTTTAAAAATATATATATATATATACATATGTCAGCTTTTTACAGGTATATGCCCACATATATATAATTGTCTGTTACACACACACACGCATATATATATATATATATATATACATAAAGAGCTACACACAAATTTGACTCTTACAAACTTATATGTAAAAGAATGCCTTTTATACGTATTCATACATCTACACACACACACACGTTGATAGTCATAACAAATATCTAATTTCAAAAATGAGTTAATGCACACATGATATGTCTTATGACTATAAATGTGTGTATATAAAAGGAATTCTTTACTTATGTTTTTAAAAGGCAAATTTTTATGTTTTTTATATATATATATGATTTTGATAGCAATACCTCTTTTATACAAATTTCTATTATAATTTATGCCCAGAAAAGAAAAAAAAAATATAAGAACACATAAAAACTTAACTGCTGTACTTTGTCAGTCGTTTTTAATGAAATATATATATATATACACACACACACACACACACATTGTTTATAGTGATAAGTCGATATATCAGATTAAAAAAAAATCTACTAATACTCACATACATGTGTGTGTGTGTGTGTGTGTGTGTTCCTCTTTTTGTATAGCCAATCTTCAACAAGAAATGTGCCATGTTTTAAAAAGAGAGCTAAAAAATTTGTTGGCCTTATGACATTTTAACGTTATCTAATGTGTCAATAAAATTTGTGATTGTTTAAAAAAAAATGTCTCAGATTTTATACCACGTGTAATTTTATTTTGAAAATCAATTTATTTGTTTACATTTTTTGTGTTCATTTCCTTTCACCTCATCGTCTTCCATCATGAAATTCGAAATATTCTTTTTACAAAAGGTGACAATAAGATCTGATTATGTATGTATTTAGTGATGTCTACCCTACCTGTGGCTAATAATACCAGGATTGTCCACACCCACA
>JBBBDQ010000891.1:410000-605000 GCA_037127315.1 Ascarosepion bandense | reverse complement strand
CATTTATGTGCAAATACCCTTGGGAAAGATGTGAATCTGTTGCTTCTTCCTCCAGCTATGGGTTAAATAGCAGGACGCAATGGGTTCTATAGCCTTGATTGGCAACTTGTCTACCACAGAAATTAATGGCAACCTACTGCGGGAAAAACTTCTGCCTCGTCAGTCATGTCTCTTTTGAGACATGATTGCCCAAGTGTGTATATCATGTATAGCACTAAACTGACCTTCTAATATAGAGAATATAATTAATATGTAATATAGGGATGCATCCATAAGTCCATAACCTAACATAATTATGAACTGAATTTTGATCTGAAATTTTCAATGTTTATTCTGTATGATAAATATTCGCCATAACATTCAGGCAGTGAGGTTGTGTTGAAAAATAAATGTAAGTTGCTGGTCTTTTTTCATCGATTCATGATGCCTGTCATTCCACATTGGTTGATGATGCTAATAATTTTTCGTGACTTCATAATGTCTGTGACAGAGTAATGGATAATGGCTATATTTGTGCAATCAGAGAGCCGAATTCCAATTCCATTCAGCCTCATTATATCCACTTACGTGCTAGTACTCTTGAGAAGAGTATGAGTCCATCCTGTCTTTCCCCTGCTGTAGGGCTATAGCCTTGGTTGGTAACTAGTCTAGGAGAGGGAAAGAATTGAATTCGGGCCGGCTTGGAGAGGGTTTGGTCTCTGTTAGGCTGTGTTTACCACACACCTACTAGAGCTGCAGTATATGTGGGGTTACAGAACTTGTGATCATGACCTATAATTCTAAAGTACAAAAAATCAAAAAAAAGGATTTTGCATATTTTTTTCTCTAGAAATAGGAACTCAATTTATAATGTTATGAAAATTTTAACCGTTAAATCATCTACACCTAAACTGGACAGCTCATAAATAAATTCAAGGTTTTGAATTCAATAAAACTTATTCTATTTCAGCTTGATAAGCTCTTTTCCAATCTTCTCACTCTTTTTTTTTTTTTTCAATTGGAGTAGACAGACTAAACTATCGCCCAATTCACACTCCACCCACATCTATTGAACAGGTGAAGAGGCTCATCCCTTGTTTCCTGTTTAGGATGCGGTCTCCGGTTTTCTCTTTTCTCTTCAATCTTATGTAGCCCCCTGCACATCAGTGGCGTTACCGCCTTGCTCGGGGTGATATGATTTAAAAAAAAAAAAAAATTGCCTTTCCTAGATGTGTAGAATTAAATCCAAGAATTTTCTATATTAAATTAAAAAAAAAATACAAAAAACACGGAACTAATATATTATTTTAAAAAAGTTAATAAAAAAAAATGTCACTCTTCCCCCTTCAGACCCCCCCCCCCCCAAAAAAAAAAAAACCTACAATTTTCAGCTAAAATCTATGTAGTGGAGTATTTATCACACTAAAAAGTAAATAAAAAAAAAAATTACTCTTTCTCCCTCCAAAAAACAAACAAAACAAAAAAAACATAAAATTTTAAGCTAAAAAATATGTATAAAGTATTTATTATACAAAAAAAAAAAAAATTACCTGAAAACAAACAAACATAAAAATCTTTTCCAGTTAAAGTCTATGTAATGGAGTATTTATTATACTAGGTGAATTAACGTTGTTATTATTTTATTTTATTTTGAGTTTTTCATCTTGGTGCTAATTCTGTCCCTTTACCTTGTGTCTTTTATTTCATGGAAGATAACTCACCTGAGGTGGACATATTGAAATCAAATTTGTCTATTTCTTTACACCACTGTTTCAGACAGCTTCTAATCCTATTGGAATTTCAGCTCATCTGATTGTGTTGGTTAAACCTCAGTAAACAAAATATCATAACTAATTTTCTTATTTTTCCCTTTTTATAAATGTTCAAACATTATTTTATAATGTTGTTATTTTAATACATTAACATCTGATTTTATGTTAATGTCAGTGTTATAATAATCAGTGTCATAATAATGTTATAATAAGATGTTAATGTTAATACATTGTCACCTGTTAGTGAGGCTTGCTTTTTCAAGTTGTTTTTTTTTATGCTCATTATTTTTTTTTAAGCTGTAATTTTTTATAAAGCTGAATTGAAAATCATATTTGAAAATTGAATATTTTTCCCCATTTTGTTTTTATTTCTCTTTTTTTTTTTTAATTTAATTCTTTTTTAATTATCTTGCCATAGGCTCTTTTTTTTTTTTTTTTTTTTTTTTTTTAAAAAATAGCATCAACATGCATTTTTAAAAAATGGATAGAATGAAATAATCATTTAGAAATAAAGGAGGAATTTGTAAAATTAAAATAGGTTATGAATTTATCTTGAAATTGCATTTCTTCAGGAATAGTTGTGCTAATGTTCTACATTAACGAGTTTGGAGATTTTGATTTTTAAAGAATTTATTTTTCTAATGTATGACATACAATCTGACACGATTCAATCAAAATTCAGATATGGAATAATTTTAATAATTTCTCTTTGCTTTTTATGCTGGTTTTGAAATGTCTGTTCTTTTTTTTTTTTTTTTACTCTTCAAATGCTCAATCAACTGTCTAGAAGTGGGGACCCAGGGGCAGAAGTAACAGACTAATTCTTTTTCCTAGTGATCCTTTTAGTGGGTTTTAATATAGCATGGCGGCGCCCATCTCCTTTTCCAACTCTTGACTGATAGTTAAAGAGCAGATGTGGGTTGCCTTGGTTTGTGCAGTAGGCTTCCAGGCTTTGAATTCAGTTGTCCTTCTTTTATACTAGTTACCAGCCAAAGCTGTGGGACCCAGGGACCCAGGTTGTCTCACTATTTACCTATAACAGGGGAAAGATGGATTCATACATTTCTCAAGGATATTTGTGTGAAAGTGAATGTGATGAATTTGACTTGAATTTGAACTTGGCTCTCTGATTCCTTGCTTGTTTGCTCCACTGTGCCTCCTTTTGGTTTGTAGAATTCTTCAAATAAACTTGTCTATCAATAATCTGTTTTATCCTTCATTTACTCTGGTTGAAACCAAAGTTCTATTTATGATGAATTAGCAATGTCTTTGACAGATTAATTTTTTATCTACTGTTACTGTTTTTTATCTTTTTGTTTTTCCTTTTTTTTCTTTTTTGTTTTTCCTTTTTTTTCTTTTTTGTTTTTCCTTTTTTTTGTTTTCTGTTTTTCCTTTTTTTTGTTTTCTGTTTTTCCTTTTTTTTGTTTTCTGTTTTTCCTTTTTTCCTTTTTTTGTTTTTTGTTTTTCCTTTTTTTTTTGTTTTTTGTTTTTCCTTTTTTTTTTGTTTTTTGTTTTTCCTTTTTTTCTTTTTTGTTTTTCCTTTTTTTCTTTTTTGTTTTCCCTTTTTTTCTTTTTTGTTTTTCCTTTTTTTCTTTTTTGTTTTTCCTTTTTTTCTTTTTTCTTGTTTTTCCTTTTTTTTCTTTTTTTCTTGTTTTTCCTTTTTTTTCTTTTTTTGTTTTTCCTTTTTTTTGTTTTTTCTTTTTTGTTTTTCCTATTTTTTTCTTTTTTCTTTTTTGTTTTTCCTATTTTTTTCTTTTTTCTTTTTTGTTTTTCCTATTTTTTTGTTTTTTCTTTTTTGTTTTTCCTATTTTTTTCTTTTTTCTTTTTTGTTTTTCCTATTTTTTTCTTTTTTCTTTTTTGTTTTTCCTATTTTTTTCTTTTTTCTTTTTTGTTTTTCCTATTTTTTTGTTTTTTCTTTTTTGTTTTTCCTATTTTTTTCTTTTTTCTTTTTTGTTTTTCCTATTTTTTTCTTTTTTCTTTTTTGTTTTTCCTATTTTTTTCTTTTTTCTTTTTTGTTTTTCCTTTTTTTTCCCTTTTTGTTTTGTTTTTCCTTTTTTCTCTTTTGTTTTCCTTTCTGTTTTTTCTTTGTTTTTTCTTTTTTCCTTTTTTCTTTTTGTCCCCCCCCCCCTTTTTTTTTCAATACTTCAGCAATTTTTAATGATCACATTAGGCAGACATTTTGTTTTTTCCTCTCATTTTTTTCATGTTCTTTTTTTCAGTTTTTCATTTTCTTTTCTTCTTACATGGTGACAATTCTTGTGGCAGTATTCTTTGATTAGATTTTAGGTTTTGTCTGAGACTTTGAGATGAGTTAATATTCACTTATTTTTTTTTTACCCCTGCCCCCATTTTTGTTGTTTGCTAACATCCAGACACAAGACAAAAATTCTACTTGAAGATAACCAAGGAATGACTCAGCTGAAATACTGGGAAATGGGGGGGGGGGGGCTAAAATGTGTCAATCATTTTGAGAAGTTATAATTCCAAGATTTGATTGAACTAGTTTTTGTGCTGTTACCACAATATGTTGGCTGATCCATTCTACAGGCTTCTTCAAGATGTACAATCCATACAGAAGATATCTTTGAGAAGTTGTTATCATCCCCAGTGTTGTGAAATATTGATGGGTGAAAATTTGGCTGTGTAAAAAGAAAAAAAAAAATCAAGTTGACCACAAAAAACCATAAACGACAAAGAAGAAAGCAGATAAAGTTTAAATTTAAAATTATTTTTTTTTAAAAATATGTTCAGGTGATTTACTTTTTTTTTTTTTTTTTAGTCCAGTTTCTTATGGAGACATTTTTTGTATGACATGTAATATGTGAGATACCTTAATGACTCCTCTTGCTATTTTAACTTGAACTGTTACCCTGACTGCTACTCAGACTGCCTGCTTGATGCATTACTTTTTATTTTTACGTGGTATGTGGGCATAGTATGTATTTTTGAGTTTACGACTAACATATAACAGAAAATTGCTCAGCTACATTGCTCAGCTACATTGCTCAGCAAATCTTTAATTGTTTCTATTAGAATAAACAGTGTATTTGTGTGTATATATATATATATATATATATATATATATCATTCTCTTGTTCCGCTCACGGAGAGAGGGACAATAGCGAAGCAGCGTGAACTCAATTCATTCTCTTTACTACTAGTTATTAAACTTTTCTACAAGTTATCAGGGCTCCTGGTGTGTGTTTGCTCTTTAGCCGTGCTGTATTATGTTGTTGAGTAGTAAAGAATATATATATATATATATATATATATATATATATACTAGCAGTATAGCCTGGCGTTGCTCGGGTGTAATGAAAGCTTTAAAACTAATCCATGGTCCTGGAGCTCAAGCTCTTTGGATGTTGGCACGAAAGACTAAAAAGCAATAGTTGTTTCCAGTTAAAGCGAAACTGTAGACTGAAAGAAAAATGAATGGATGTAAGTCAAATTTTGATTTCCTGATATCGATATCAAATAATTTTTTTTCGTTGTAAACTGAATTTTGAAGGCTAAATAAGTCCTCTGAGTAAATGGTATCATGGCTGAGACTAAGAACTACAATTATACCTACTTAGAACCGAACTCAAAGCAAAAACTAAAATAAAGGGCTGAAAAAATACAGACATACAGGCAGATAAACAGACACACACACAAACATCTTGCCTTATATATATATATATATTATTGATTTTCTGCACTATTGTAAAAACTTCAACCTTGAAACTTCTGAATATCGTTTCTTGTCTTTGTATATGAGTGTATCAAATTTGATTAAAATCGAACCACTCCTTCTATAACCCGATTTTTTCAATTATCGATTTTTGATATTTATCGGGGGTACCCCGACACAAAACCTAGCGAAGAACACTCGCAGAGGCTTATAGCACAACTGTAAATTTTCAAGAAAATCGGTTCAGCCATTTTGGAGTCTATAGGTAACAGATACGCACACACACACACACACACACACACACAGTTCCATTTATAAATAAGTTTAGATTAGATAGATAAGGTACCTCTACTAATTTGCTGAAAAAACAGCATAGTATGAAAATTAAAAGCCCCTAACTTAATAGAAACAGTTTTTCCATTAAAATGTTTTAGAGATAAGATCAAAGTATTTTTAATTATTTAAAAAAATTTTTTTTAATCCTTTATAACATGCTAGAAATTAAAAAAAAAAATCTTGTTTGTTTTTTTTATCAGCTGGTAACTAAATCATTACCAGTATTTATAATAATGCTGTAATACCAGACAACCTAAGCAAACCGATTTTCATAGCACTGCCTAAGAAGCCAGGTGCAAAAGAGTGCGAACTCCACCGAACAATCCATTTAATGAGCCACATTACAAAACTGATCATCCGAATCCTGATGAATAGAATGAAAAGCAGATTCAGGCTAGAGATAGGACAAGAACAGTGCCAGTTCGTCAAAGACACTGAAACAAGGAATGCCATATTTATGATTAGGATGCTCTTCGAGAGGGCAATACAAATGAAGGACATGTACCTATATTTTATCAATTATGCAAAGGTGTTCGACAAAATACACCACAAAGAATTGATTGATATACTCAGCAGCCTCGACATATTTGGGAAAGAGTAATGAAGAATCTCTACTGGCAGCAAACTGCCTGCATACGGACAGGTAACAAATTCAGCAGATTTACGAAGATAGAAAAGGGCATAAGACAAGGATGTGTTTTTTCACTGGATCTATTCAACTTGTACAGTGAGACTTTTCTGAGGACTCTGGAAGTTATGCCGGGATTTGTTATCGGAAGTCATAATGTGAACAACATAAAGTACACAGATGATACAGTGCTGATAGCAGACATGGAAAGGGGACTACAAGACCTTCTAAGGTAGCTGAAGAGAGTGACAAGAAAGGACTACAAATAAACTGCAAGAAAACTGAATGCATGGTCATCAAAAAGAGCAGCCCAAAATGCCAAATACAGGTGGGGGATACCAAAATCAAGCATGTAAAAAAATTTAAATATCTGGGAAGTGTTCTAATGGAAAGTGCGACAAGGATCCAAAGGTGAATTGGCATGGCGTAGGATGCGTTCCATAAGATGAATAGAGTATTATGAGATGGGAAAATTTCACTAGAGACAAAGAAAAGAGTACTGTGTCGCTATGTGATGTCAGTTCTTCAATATGGCAGTGAATGCGGGACAGTATCATCAAAGATGAAGGAAAAACTTAAAGCAACTGAAATATGGTTCTACAAAAGGATGCTGTGGATATCATAGATTGAGCATGTGAGCAATGATGAGGTTTTGGAAAGGATGGAAACGAAAAGGAAATTAATACTGAACATCAGGAAGAGACAGCTAAAGTTCCTGGGACATGCAATGAGGAAGGAGGGCTTGAAGAATCAGATAGAGGGAAGGAGAGACAGGGGAAAACAGTGAGTAATGTACTTGACTGGCCTCAGGCAGTCAAGTACGTTACTTGCTGCAGGTGGATGGCAGAACTGGGGTTGCGTAGTGTAACAGGAAAAAGCGTGCTAAGAGCCACCAGAAACAGGAAGACGTGGGAAGTCATGATCGCCCACGTTCTGAAAGGACAAGGTACATAGAAGAAAAATGTTATATTATGTAATTCAGTTTTTTCTGGTGAAAAACGTTACTTTAGAAATTTTTGTAGAAATCAAATAATTGTCAGAGTTTAATGAAACTTTCAAAACTTATTTACAAATGATTGAAATTAATTTTTAAATTACTATTTTTAGAAAATCTTTATAAAAATTTTTTTATTTGCATCTGTTAAAACCCCTCCACTCCACATAAATTAATGAAATTTCAAGATAATCTATTTCTTTTTTTTCCCCAAATAGTTGGCCTTTTTTCTGAACATCTGTTCCGAATAGTAAAATAAAAAACACAATAAAACTATGACATTATTTAATTAGATAGTCTTTTAATTGCTTTAATAAATAATATATATTACAAGCATTATAGTCTGAAGCAAAACAACTTTTTTTGATGAATAATGAATTTTTACAAGAATTGTTTTCATTTTTAATTATAATAATCTATAGTTTCAGAAATATTTTAAAAATTCTTCAAAGTCTTGTTGCAGTTAGGTTATTAAGTGAAGACTACAATCAGTAATTGAAAATGAGAAAATTTAATACAAATCATCGAGCCATTAGATTTTTTAAAAAAGTTTTTATTTTTTTGTGTGTATTAGAAGTTTTTTTTTTTATTAAGTATGGTATTTTCTTTGTTACATTAAGAGGTTATGTGTTTCATGGTTTCTTCTTACAGGGAAAAAATTTGGACAATTATGTTAGTTCTGGTCAACCATACTTAGCTTACCTCAACCGCTAGCTGTCATCACACATTAATTACTTATGGCAAAGGTTAAAAAGCTCAATGCTCTGTGATGAAAAAATAGTTTTATTCTAAATTTCATGCTATAAACAAATAATACTTGTGTAAATCAGATTAATTTAAGTTTAAATTTTCTAATTTTCCAAAAACATGGCTGAAAAATTAAATTTTTTAAAAAACTGAAAAAGTTTAGATTCTAATCAATATAAATTCTATTTGTAATATACCAGAGTATTTTACTTACTAGAAATAGTAAATTTCAATCATTTAGCTTTCAATTAGAGCTGAAATTAAAACTTCGAGAAAACGTTTTTATTTATCAAAAATTCATTTTAAAACAACTTAGGTATCCCAAATTATCATGAAAAAGTAGAGGAACCATATATATATATATATATATATATATATATATATATATATATATAGATGTGTGTGTAAAATATAGAAAAGAAAAGTTATAAATCTAGAATTTATTTTGGCAGTTGTGAAAATTAGAAACTGCCAACTTCAAGCCTGAAAAATCAAATAGTTTCATTAAACTCAGAATATTAAAAACTAAGATTGACACAGAGAGGAAAAATGGTTAGGTGAAGGGTAGAGGTGTATGCAGTCAAGCATTGAGGCAACAAATACCGGAAATTTCCCATAAAGAAAGAACACCGACACCAAATCACACATGTACAAAAAATCTTAATGAAAAAATAATATACAAGAACAAACAAGAAAAATATAACTGCACACAAAGTAAACACAAACATACAACTATAAGAGGCCATATATACACACAATATACACAAAACTAAAACTAACCAAAATAAAGAAATACAAATAGAATTAAAGAAAAACGGTCATGATAGTATAATATAATTAGTCACAAATAATTAGCAATTACAAAAAAATTTTGAAAGTTAGAAATAATAATGGTTCACAAGAAAAAAATTCACAAAAATAAGGAAAAAGATTGACTAAGAAATTTTTTTGAATATTCTGGGTTAAATGAAACTATTTGATTTTTTGAGTTTGAAGAAGCAGTTTGTAATTTTTACAACTGCCGAAATAAATTCTAGATTTATAATCGTTTAATTATGTGTTGAGATTTCTTCTATATATAACATATTGCTTTGGATAATATCCACTGATCTTTCTGTTTTTATCTATTTAATATTTTATATTAGATAAATTTTTTGGATTATTCTGTTTCTCTGGGTTTATCATTTTTACATTTTTTGTTTTTTATATACGCACACACACACACACACACACACACACTACTGGCCATAATTATTAGGCCATTCCAGTTTTTTTAAAAGAAACAATGTATTTCATACTGTTTTTAGTATTTATTGCCAAATGGATAATTCTAAATGAAAACAGAATGGTTCTTTTGTTATGACTTTGCAAAATTTTACAAGGCAAGGAAGGAAAGATGAACTCGTTTGAATCACCTTAAATTTTCTTCATTCTTTCATTGATGAAACTGCAATATAGGTAATTATTAAATATTTATAAATTAATTTGACGCACATGTTATTGTGCAGTATTAACAAAAGAACCATTCTATTTTTATTTGCAATTATTCACTTGGCAATCAATGCTAAAAAATAGTATGAAATACATCATTTTTTTAAAACACTGGGATGGCCCAATAATTATGGCTGCTAGTGTGTGTGTGTATATATATATATATATCTGTCATGCTCATGGGGGGAGTTGGATTCTTTTTTCTTTTCTTCTCATGTCTTAATGTAAGAAAGTCAATAGTTAGTACATCAGTATATCTGTTGCCATCATTTTAGACACCATTCCGATGTAAATGTTACCTTCATTTTTGATGCATAAAATTTTATTTTTAGCTGCAATATTTTAAGTAAGAAATTTTTATTTTTTACTTCACTAGAATATGTTGTTCCTTACTTTTCCAGGTTTAATAACTTGTCCTGTTCTTTTCCAGGTTTAATACAATCTTATAAATATTACTTCTCATGCACACATTTTTCCATGTAATCAGAATTTATTAATGATTTTCAATAAAAAGAGGTTATTATTTCATCTGAAATTAATCAACCTTTTGGACATTTAGCACAACCCCAATATTTTTTTTAATCAATTTAATCCATTTAATCCATGCAAGGTGATAATACTGCTAAGAAGACACAAAGAGCCACTGAGCACGAAAGAGAATGAAAAAGCTTTAGGTAGAATTGGAAACTCATTCCTAAACAGAGAACAAGAAATAAACAGCTACTGTTCAAAGATTAGGGAGGAAACCTGCTCTGTAAATATTCAATGTTCAACCTGTCGTCAGTCAAGCTGTGTATATTTTGCCATAATATGACGACATCATTGCAAATAACACAGGAAATCATGCAAACTGTGCAACTTTGACCACAAATAGCAACACTCTAAGAGCTGATATTTATGGGGCAGGTTTGAATATGTTGAATGATAAAGGGTTAATAATTTGTTCATTTTACTAAATCTTATTGTATATGGATTTTTAATGTTTTTCTTTACAAACTGTTGCACTGATTGCTTGTGTTGTTACCACATTGCTTTGGTTTAGCCATTTTACAGACTTCTTCAGGATCTTTTTCTTTCCATATAATATCATTTATCTTTAATTTTGTAAAGAAGAAAATTACTAATAAGAGGTATTTTTTTTCTCCAAACTTTATAATTTTATCAATTTGTAATAAGTGTTCAAAAAACTTTTTTTTTTTTTTTTTGTAACTGGGCCAAATAAGGAAAAAGAATGAAATTCCAGAACCGTTTGATGTACTATCCAACAATTATTTAATATTTCTTACTGAAAAATACTTGTAAATATTGATTTATGGTTTATCAACCTTTTGTTGTATATTTAAAGCAGAAACTTATTTTGTGATTGTAAGAATTTTTTTTTGTTACATTTTTTGTTTGTTTTTTGCAAGTGAGTATTGTATTAATGATATTTTTAGGTAATAATGATTTTTAGATACAAGTTCTACTATTTAACCCATAGCCGAGGTGGCTTCATACCTTTCCTAGGGGTATTTGGGTGTGAGTGAGTGTAACAAACATGACTAATTTGAACTGAATTCAGATCTCTAATTTCTAATTCTGAGCTGTTATCATTGACACCAACTGTACAGCCAAGCACAGGACACCAGATATTCCAAGTGGTCACCCATCTAGGTATTGACCATGTTCGACATTGCTTAACTTCAGTGATCGTAGGGGAACTGGTGTTTCAATGTGATATAGCCATAAGCTATACCAACTGTACATCCAAGTATACAGCACCTGGTATTCCCAAGTGGTCCCCCATCTAGGTACTGACCAGTCTTGACATTGCTTACTTTTGGTGAGTGTATGGGACCTGGTGTTTCAACTTGATATGGCTGCAAGCCATACCAACTGTACATCCAAGCATACAGCACCTGGCATTCCCAAGTGGTCACCCATATAGGTACTGACCAGGCTTGATGTTGCTTAACTTTATTAATCTGACAGGAGCCAGTGTTTCAGTGTGATATAGCTGTTTGTATTGAGGGTTTTTATATGTCTATGGATGTTATATACTCAGAGCTTTTTTTCTTTTTTTTTCTTTCTTTTTTTATCACCAAGCTATATAAATTTTTATCACCATTTGATAAAAATATTTGATGTCATTTTTGTTTCTTTTCCTTTTCCAGATGGTAAAGTAGAAGAATATAATGTTGTTCCAGTCAAGTCTTCAGAAATAGTCGATACCAATGCTGCTGGGGATGCCTTTGTTGGAGGTGAGTTTTTTTTTTTTTCTAACACATTCTATACTGATGATAAATTTAGATTTTTATGAATGCTATAAAATCCTTGCTAGGATTTGTCATTGGTGGCTACAATCCCAACAATATAAGATATACAGATGACACAGTGCTGTTAGCAGACATGAAAAGGAAAATGCAGAACCCCCTACAGAAGGTAGCAAGAGAAAGTACGAACTGAGCAAGAAAACTGAATGTATGATCATCAGCAAAAAGAACTCAAAATGCCAACTACAGGTCAGAGAAACTAAAATACAAGTAAAGAAATTTAAATACCTGGGAAGCATTCTGTCATTTGATGGAAAGTGTGACACTGATATCCAAAGACGCATTGGCATAGCAAAAGACGCATTTCAAAAGCTTACCAGAATATTGAGAGACAGGAAAATTTCATTGGAAACAAAGATGAGAGTGGTGGATTGCTATATAAAATCTGTCCTTCTGTATGGCAGTGAATGTTAGACAATCTTATCCAGAATGAAGAAGAGGCTTGAGACAGCAGAAATGTGGTTCTACAGAAGAATGCTGAGGATACCATGGATCGAGCAAGACAAGGTGTTGGTGAGGATACAAATGAGAATAAAACTCATACTTAACATCAGGAAAAGACAGCTGATGTTCCTGAGACATGTACTGAGGAAAGAGGGCCTGGAGAATCTAATACTCACAGGATTGATAGAATGACAGAGAGATAAGTGAAATAGATGGCAGAGGGTGGTTTGGGAGAGGTACCAAGAGGAAAGATTAAGAGACAGGGAGAAATGGAACTCTATGATCAGCTACGTCCTGAAGAGACACAGCATATGAAGGAAAAGAACTCTAGTGTTGGTGCGAGATAGGTTAACATATTTTGCAATTTCTGCTTTATCAGTTAAGGCAGTTAGAGGATAATCAGTAAGTTAAGTGCCATCTGTGATAGATGCTTGGGTGATCATATCTCTTTGGATTCACCAAGCATAAAGCTTTCCTGCAATAGGCAGCCTTTTTTTTTCTACCGTAGACTGGTTGCCACTCAAGGTCATAAGATCCAGTTATGCTGCTATTTAATTCATAACTGAGGGAGAAGAGAAATGGATTCAGACCTTTCCCAAGGATATTGGCGCACGAGTGAATGTAAATAAATTTGGCTGAGTTCTCATTCTGAGGTGTTAAATATATCATGCATCCTTATTAATTTTTGACTCTTAATTTGTCTATCTTAACTTCAGTTGCTTCTCATTGCAAGTTCTTCAGACTTTTGCCTAAGCAACACAGATCAGATATAAGATATAGGCTTTGGGCGCCTCGATGTAGTGTAATGGTTAGCAAGCTTGTCTCATTTGAATCATTGCAACCGAGTAGTGGGTTCAATCCTCACTGGGTGCTCCATAATCATAAGATATCTGCTTTAGCCAAAGTTTAAAGTCTAAAACAATCTTTTAGTAACATGAATTAATAAATATACACATGAGGAGGGTGTACATATTTATAATATTATTATTCAGGTGTTAATAAAACAGTGCTCAAAGTATGAACAGAGCTGTATTATATATATATATTGTCCTATGTCTATGGCATGACTAGGTTTTATGTGTTATGCATTCATCAGATGCATAGTTTAAACACGGTTTAATCGATTTGAATTTAAGTTTTTAATCTTGTTCTTAAAAAGCAATATCTTAACTTTATAAGATCTAATTCCCATGAATATTGAGTGAACTTAAATTCAAATCTATTAAACTGTCAGTTTGAAATATGCACCTGATGATTGCATAACACATGAAACACTGAGTCGTGCCACAGATGTAGGGCAATATATATATTAAATCATTTCACCTGAAGCAAGGTGATAATGTCAATAGTTGGCTTATGGCTTATCAACCTCTTGTGATTATTTAAAGTCAGAGAATGTTTTTAGACCGTGAAAACTTTTCGGGATAACAATAATTTATTGATATAATTCCTACTAATTAATCCGTATTGGGAGGGACGCGAAGAGGTTGATTCATACTTTTCCCAATGGCATTTGTGTGTGAGTGAATATAATGGACCCGTCTTAAATTGGAACTCGGCTCTCCGATTTCCAATTCTGAACCATTATCTATTACACCACCTGCTCATCCAAGCTTTCAGCACCTGTTATTTCCAAGCTTGATGTTGTTTAACTTTGGCTATTGGACAAGAACCAAAAAGGATTTCCAAGTGCTGTAAACTTGGATGTGTGGGTGGTGTAATGGATAATGGCTATGAATTGTTAAACTGAGAGCTGAGTTTCAATTCCAGTTGGGTTCATTATATTTATTTATGCACAAAGACCCTTCAGAAAGGTAAGAATCTACCTCTTTTCTCCCCAGCTATGGATTAATTATTAGGTCACCATTTTTCCAAGTAAATGGCAAGTTCCATTCCTCCCTTCAAGTGTTAGAGATCTGATCTTCTGCTAGCTGTAAAGCCTTGGTTGCTCATTCAGTATAGTTGTTGCTGTACATAGGCAAGCTTTCTAAGGTAGAATAAATGTGAATTCAATTCTTGCCTAAAATTTATCTGTTGTTTCTGAGCTGTGCTGCTTTTTCAGGATGTGAGCGATTATGGCTCTCCATCCTGATTCTGAGACAGAACAGAACATGGGAACAATGAGAAAGTTTCAAAGTTATTTTTATATATATATATATATATATATATATATATATATATATATATATATATATACACACACAGGGCATCCATAAAGTTAGTGTGCACTTTAAAAAAATTATAAATTTATTTGTATTTGTGATAGAAATAATTTGTAAAAAGGATTAGAAAGAAGTAAATCTATATTTTTTAAGGTTTTATTGAAATTTTATTTAAGTTTCCACATGTCCTCCATCATTAGCAATACAAAGGGTAATACGATTTTGCAGTTCACGGAAAACATTTCCAATTGATTTACAGTAATGCTTGAAATCACATTAGTTATTTTAGCTTTCAGATCTCCTTATGAATTAGGTTTGGTTGCATGCACAAATGTTTTTACATGTCTTCATAAAAAAAAATCTAATGGAGTCAAATCTGGCGAATGTGGAGGCCAATAAAATGGTCCACCCCTTCCAATCCATCTGTTTACTTATTGTTGCAAGTTTTGTGGTAAAGAATTATTCAATAACTATACTTAAAACTAGGTACATTAAACTTCATAACATTCTTTACAGATTATTTCTATCACAAATACAAATAAAGTTATAAATTTTTTCAAGTGCACACAGACTTTATGGACACTTTGTAAATATATTATTTACATTGTTTGAACTGTTGGCCTCATCTTTATTGCCATATTCACAACATTTTTGCCGTTGTCCTCAAGAGCAAATGACCCAGTTGATAAAGCCATTGGTTAAATCCAGTGACTTGATCCAAAAAGTTGTAAGTTCCATGCCTGGCTACAGCAGCTGTGAACAGATAACTTAGAGAGTTAAGTCAATGGGAGATAACTAAGACATCTGGAAGTTGATGGCTCATGGAACAAGAACAATATATCTCAGTGATTAAAATAAAGGGTTCGGTTTGAAATTCCAATCACCTGAAGAAGGCTGGAGTGTACATTGGCCGAAATGTTATGAATATGGCAATAATAATAATTGCATTTTCCAAAAGAAAATCAGGATGTATTCAAATGAATTCTAACTACCGCACAGAAACCATGTCGGTTCTTCATAATGACTGCAATAGTCAAAAGTACTTGAGCAAATATAACAAAATATGAATTTCGGACAGTTTATACACAACTCTGAGCATAATGCTCAATATCTTATATGAAAATTGGAAAAATATATTAAGACATTAAACAGATTATTGTTCTTTTTAATCAAAGTTGTTTAGAGATTTATACATCAAATGAGGTGGATCACTAAGTTTGTAGCCTGAAATATAAGTATTAATTGAGTTTTAATCTGAAATGTTTACGATATCATGTTCTATTGATGGGATTAATATTCTCTGCTGCATTGATAGGAAAAATATATTATCTTTTTATTTTAATTTTTAAAAAATTTGTTAAATGTGTCGGCTAATGCTCACAATTCTATTATAAAATTGCCAAAAAATGTATCTGTTAATGCTCATAATTCTTCTATTCTAATGCTCACAAATCTTCTATTCTAATGCTCACAATTCTTCTATTCTAATACTCCCAAATCTTCTATTCTAATGCTCACAAATCTTCTATTCTAATGCTCACAATTCTTTTATTCTAATGCTCACAAATCTTTTATTCTAATGCTCACAAATCTTTTTATTCTAATACTCACAAATCTTTTATTCTAATGCTCACAAATCTTTTATTCTAATGCTCACAAATCTTTTATTCTAATGCTCACAAATCTTTTATTCTAATGCTCACAATTCTTTTATTCTAATGCTCACAAATCTTTTATTCTAATGCTCACAAATCTTTTATTCTAATGCTCACAAATCTTTTATTCTAATGCTCACAAATCTTTTATTCTAATGCTCACAATTCTTTTATTCTAATGCTCACAATTCTTTTATTCTAATGCTCACAATTCTTTTATTCTAATGCTCCCACAATTCTTCTATTCTAATGCTCACAAATCTTCTATTCTAATGCTCACAAATCTTCTATTCTAATGCTCACAAATCTTCTATTCTAATGCTCACAAATCTTCTATTCTAATGCTCACAAATCTTCTATTCTAATGCTCACAAATCTTTTATTCTAATGCTCACAAATCTTTTATTCTAATGCTCACAATTCTTTTATTCTAATGCTCACAAATCTTTTATTCTAATGCTCACAAATCTTTTTTTATTCTAATGCTCACAAATCTTTTATTCTATTAACTCCACAAATCTTTTATTCTAATGCTCACAAATCTTTTATTCTAATGCTCACAAATCTTTTATTCTAATGCTCACAAATCTTTTATTCTAATGCTCACAAATCTTTTATTCTAATGCTCACAAATCTTTTATTTGTACTCACAAATCTTCTATTCTAATGCTCACAAATCTTCTATTCTAATGCTCACAAATCTTCTATTCTAATGCTCACAAATCTTCTATTCTAATGCTCACAAATCTTCTATTCTAATGCTCACAAATCTTCTATTCTAATGCTCACAAATCTTCTATTCTAATGCTCACAAATCTTCTATTCTAATGCTCACAAATCTTCTATTCTAATGCTCACAAATCTTCTATTCTAATGCTCCACAAATCTTCTATTCTAATGCTCACAAATCTTCTATTCTAATGCTCACAAATCTTTCTTTTATTCTAATGCTCACAAATCTTTTATTCTAATGCTCACAAAATCTTTTATTCTAATGCTCACAAATCTTTTATTCTAATGCTCACAAATCTTTTATTCTAATGCTCACAAATCTTTTATTCTAATGCTCACAAATCTTTTATTCTAATGCTCACAAATCTTTTTTATTCTAATGCTCACAAATCTTTTATTCTAATGCTCACAAATCTTCTATTCTAATGCTCACAAATCTTCTATTCTAATGCTCACAAATCTTCTATTCTAATGCTCACAAATCTTCTATTCTAATGCTCACAAATCTTCTATTATAAAATTGCTAAATTACCTGATTTGTTTTTTTCTCCTTTCTTTTTAGGATTTTTGGCTCAACTAATTAATGGGAAGCCAATTACTGAGTGCATTAACTGTGCCCATTATGCAGCCAATGTCATTGTTAAAAGATCTGGTTGTTCCTTACCTGAAAAGCCTGACTACCAATAAACCAAAGTTTGGTACAGGTTTAGACATTACAAGTGAAAACATCTTTAAATAAAAATCGTCTTAAAATTCGGAGATTAAACCTTCTTGTTTTGCTGCAGGATAGTCGGATTGTTTTTTGCCATTGTTGCTTTATTTTTTTCTTTTTTCTTTTTTTGTTAAAATCACCAAATTTTGCCTTATGTGTCCTTCAGCCATTCTTTGGTATATAATTGATCGGTAAAGGATTTTTTTCTTTTCCTTTTATGATTCTTGACTTGGCTCAAAGAAATTTCTGCAAACATTTGCAGGATGTAAGTTGACTTTGGAAAGAAACAGGGTTAATACTTTCCATGAATATGCTGGGGAAATTTGCCTATTTTAAACCTCTGCAATAAACTTTCCAGATCTAATGATCAGACCACCTTTTTGAATGTCACAAAGGATTCAATTATTTTGTGATTAAAGATGACTTTGATATTGACTTTAACCATAAAAGTGGTTGAAATATTAAACTAACCTAAACTAATATTTTATGATTTTCAGATGAAATATTTTTATTATTCTATCAACTTTCTCTGGCTTTTTAAAAAAAAAATCATGATGCAAACAGAATTCTTTAAAAAAAATGGTTTATTTACATATGGATTGGCAATTTTCCTTTGGATCTCTAACTCTCTGCTTCAGATAACTGCAAAATCAGTGTTGCTTCCCAGACAAATTTTCTATCAGTGCATGCTTCCTAGAATCCGGCTATTGCTTCCTAGCTCTCAACCTCAGACAAGTGTAGTATCTGTGCACTGTTTCCAGTATCAGTATTTCTCCCTGGCTCAGATAAGTCTCGTAGCTGAGCATTGCTCCTATGAGCATTGTGTTGCTCTCAGGATCTTTGCGTGCATTGTTCTTGGGTTCTGGGTGTTTCATCTTTGCTCTCTATCACATCAAGTGTAGTATCTGTGTATTGTTCTTGGGTTCTGGGTGTTTCATCTTTGCTCTCTACCACATCAAGTGTAGTATCTGTGAACTGTTTTTAGGATCATTGTTGCTCTCTACTTTAAACAAGTGTAGTATCTGTGTACTCTTTCTAGGATCAGTGTTGTTCCCTGGCTTAGATAAGTGTATTATCTCTACATTCTTTCTAGGATCACTCTCAAGATCTTAGCTTTGGACAAGTGTAGTATCTGTGCACTGTTCCTACGATCCATGTATCCGTACTTGACACACCTGCCTCAGATTAGTGTAGTATCTGTGCACTGTGAAAACTGTTGCACAAATATATAATCAATAAAAAAAAATTGTTTTATCAATGAAAATTGTTGAACAGTATTTCTAGAAGATTTTTGGAATGAAAGTGCTCAGTATCAGGAGATAGAGCATTAATAACAGCAAATGAATTAAATTTTCAACTTATCTTTTCCTACTCTGAGTTTTATGGGTGTGGTGTATCAGTGGGCTTGATAGTAAAATTTTATTTACAGAAATTGTTTTACTTAAAAAAATTAATTTTCCCTAAAAAGACATTAAGTTTAAAATAAGTTGACATCAAACATTAATGTTGCTTTAAGAAAAATTAGGTAACTTTTAAGAAAAATATGATTTCTGTAAGTAAACCCGGTTTTACTATCAAGCTTGCCAATGCGTGGAGAGCATATTCACAAAACTCCGAGTAAGGACAAATAAGTTGAACATTTAATCTTACTTTTCTCTCTCTGTGTTGTTAGAGCTTGATCAAAGTAGAGATCAACTGTCAGGAAATACTCATCAAGATTAGTGTTTCTCAAACTACCTGAGTACTGGCAAATATTTTATATCATTCAACCATGGCAGTGGTTGAATATATTCTTAAGTCCGACGTTGAGTGAATCTAGGCAGTTTTCAAGTTTCACCATTAATTCAGTTCTGAACCAAATTTCAGACAGTTTACAGTGTTAGATAGGATACTTCCTTAGCTACATTTTGAGAAAAACTTTTGAATTTTGATTCAGTAGAAAAAAGTTACATCAAAATATGTGAAGTCTGAAAGGGAGACTAACTACATAAGTACATAAGTGAGTGGCAAACACTTCTAATAGTAAATCTTATTCTTTTGAACTTTTTCTTGTTTAATATTTTTGCATGTGGTTTTCAACATTTAAATTCTGATATGTTACCATTTTTGTCAGTCAAACTTTGTTTATCACTTATTTTATCAGAATTGATTATCAGAATTAATTGTAAATAATCAATTTTTTTTTAATCAATTGCATATAATTTTTTTCTTTTTAATATTTTTTAATGTAGTTTTCAGCATTAAATTTATAATAAATTAATAGCAATGCCTGGATAAATTAAATGAGAACTTTACTTGCATAGATTGAATAAAGAGTTCAGTTGAAAATTCTATATTGCAGGCACCTGAAGAAAGTAGAAAGTCAGATGTAATTATAACAACCAAGATGAAGACATCAAGTTTTTTTGGGTTTTTTTTCATTTTAATCAGAGTGCAAAAATTTCAATAATAAATCTGTTAAACAATTTGAATGATCTGAAATAGTTGTCAACTATTTGGAAAGACAAGCACCAAGAGAAACATATAGACTAAACAAGATGAGATCACCATCTTGAATAAATTAGTGTATAGTAAAGAATAAATATTTTTACTCATGATTACTTTAAGTTTGCATAATAATTTTCATGTCAAGATTGTTTAAATGTTTTTAAAGTTTATATTTAGTTATTTTATCAGAATTGATTATCAGAATTAATTGTAAATAATCAATTTTTTTTAATCAATTGCATATAATTTTTTTCTTTTTAATATTTTTGAATGCAGTTTTCAGCATTAAATTTATATTAAATTAATAGCAATGCCTGAAAAAGATCATGTATTACATGGAAAAATGCATGCATGAAAAGTAATATTCTTAAGATTATATTAAACCTGGAAAAGAACAGAACAAGTTATTAAACCTGGAAAAGTAAAGGACAAGATATTCTAGTGAAGTAAAAAATAAGAAATTTCTTACTTAAAATCTTGCAGCTAAAAATAAAATTTGAATTAATAATTTAAATTTTATTTTCAAAATTACAATATATATATATCTCCAAAGGAGAGTCTGTAATGTGATAGGTACTGATCTGGTGGCTTGACTGCAGCCACTTCCCCATCGTCGAAATGTGGCCTCTCTTTCATGGCTTCTTTCATGGCTTCTGCTCAGACGAACTTAAGTCACTGATGCCTCCTCAACAGGTGTTTACTTGCGCAACCAGACTGGCAACTGGGTCCCACCCATTCACAGTCAGGTTAGCCAAATGCTGACGACAATTCTACTCCTGCAGCTTCTTCTCTCGCACTTCCCGCCTGTGGAACTCGCTCCCGTATTCTTGCTTTCCTGACGGCTACAACCTCCAGAAATTTAAACGCAATGTCAATACACATCTACTAACCACTGGACTCTAGCTCCCTCCCCACCCCCGTATAACCTTCCCTTTCTCTCCACCTATGTATCTGTCATCGCACCTGCTTTCTCAGCTTTCTATTGCTCCTTTCTAACTAGTTTGTACTCCTCACTCTTTTCTAATTAATCTTTTTACACTTATGTAGCCCCCTGCACATCAGTGGTGTTTCCGCCTTGCTCTGGGTGAAACGATTAAAAAATATATTAATCATTTCACATCAAGCAAGGCAGTACTGCCACTGGTGTGCAAAAGGCTACATAGAGGAGAGAGAAAAGTTACATAGGAGGAAAGTGAATCTAGGCAGCTTTCAAGCTTCACCACTAATTCAGTTCTCAACCAAATTTTAAACAGTTTACAGAGTTCAATAGGACACCTCCTTAGCTACATTTTGAGAAAAAAGATTTTGAATTTTGCTTCGGTAGAAAAAAAGTTGCATGCAGTTTTCGACATTTAAATTCTGATATTTTTTATCATTTTTGTCAATCACACTTTGCTTATCACTTATCATTTTATCATCATCAGAATTGATTATCAAAATTAATTATAAATAATTAATTTTTTTATTGTTTTTTATTAATCAAGTTTAATATTTTTGCATGCGGTTTTCAACATTTAAATTCTGATATCTTTTATCATTTTTGTCAATCACACTTTGCTTATCACTTATTATTTTATCATCAGAATTGATTATAAATAATTTTTTTTTTTTTTTTATTCAATTGCGTATAAATAGTTTTCTTTTTTATATATTTTTGAATGCGGTTTTCAGCATTAAATTTATATCTTTTGTCATTTTTTGTTATAATTTATCATTTTCTTTATTCATAATATTATTCATCAATTTTTATTAATATCAATATCATTCACCACTGCCATGGTTGAATATATTCTTAAGTTTGACATTAAGTGAATCTAGGAAGCTTTTTAATTGCTCAACCAAGTTTCAAACAGTTTACATAGTTAGACAGGACATCTGCTTAGCTACATTTTGAAAAAAAATTTTGAATTTTGGTTCAGTAGAAAAAAAATATATTCAAAATATGTGAATTCCGAAAAGGGAGACTAACTACATAAGTACATGAGTGAGTGACTAACACTTTCAATAATAGATTTTATTCTTTATAACTTTTTTTCTGTTTAATATTTTTGAATGCGGTTTTCAGTATTAAATTTATATTAAATTAATAGCAAAACCTGGAAAAATCATGGATTACATGGGGAAGTGTGTGCATGAAAAGTAATATTCTTAAACCTAGAAATAAACAGGATAATTTATTAAATCTGGAAAAGTAAAGGACAAGATATTCTAGTGAAGTAAAAAAATAAGAAATTTATTTAAATGTTGCAGCTAAAAATAATTCAAATTTTATATTTTTTTTTCATTAAAATGTGACTAAATCAACCTTCTCACTATAACTGAACATTTAAAAAAAATACCTTAAAACCCTACCTCTTTGGCATTAAATGACCCACAGAGTTGTTGATATGCAGTTAAACAAAACTTAACCCAAACTCCATATTAATAATAATAACACAACTTGAGAATCCTTTATCCAAAATTTTTCTGACCAGAAGTGCTTCAGTTTTCAGATTTTTTTTATTATAATACATGCTATTTAATTTTTATATAGCATCTATAAAATGGGTCAGTTTAGGAATGGAATCCAAGCATAAATAAGATGTCCTTTTACATTTAATAACGCAGATTATACATATACCCTGAAGATAGTTTTATATAACGTATAGCATAACCTGAAAGTAGCTTTATATAAGATTTAATAAATTTTGTGTACATGCAGATACGGGTAATGATGCTTGTCATGTTATGATAAGGATTTTTAAGTGGTGAAATTAAGATTTCATGTAAAAATAATGTTATGTACTTTCTGTATGTGTACAAAAGACATGATCACTACTTACAAAAGATATATAAATGCAGGAATTTTTGATGTTTTCAATAATATCTTTACTGAGTACGAAACACCTGGTAAGTAATCCATGAACAAAGTTGATGTTGGGATGATTAACAAAAATCTAATGCCAGTGTAGGCTAAGTAGCTGGGCTGGGGAACCTTCACCCAAGCAGATTAAGTCACTTAAAACAGTTGCAGATGATCTAGGAACCTTCCCAGTGCTTTCTGAAATTTTCCATTTGTGGCAAATCATGTCAACATCAGAAAATCATTTTGGAACTCCAGATAAAAAAATACTCAACTAAAAAATTCAAGATTATATTACTACTAACATTTCTAATATAAAAATCAACTGAAATTAAAATGGAAAAAATGCAAGTCAGCAATGAATAATGGCTGACAATGCCTTATCTGATAATAAAATGAACTTGTATCACAAAGACGTTCTATGAATGAGAGCTTTGTTAGTTTAGTTATGGAAGATTTCTGCTCATACTGAGTTTCAGGTGCAAAATGAAAAATAATTATTTCTCCCCTTGTCATTGCTGGAATAAAATCAGTGAAATAAATTTAACAAAGTATGTTAATGGACATTATCATTTAGTTGTGATTTGTTAACTGATATTTATGTCCCCCTTTTAAAATTAGCACCCAGTCTTCATTTTTTCCTCCACAAACCAATATCTGCTTTCTTTCAATTCTTTTGAAATATTGCCATTATTTTATTCTTAAACTACATATTTATTGAACAGGATTATAAATTTATCCCTTGTTTCTTGTTTATGATATGGTTTACCACTTCCTGTCTTTTATGGCCTTAATGGTTTAAAATGTTTTAATCTTTTGGTGATCTGACTGATCAGTGGTGGTGATTCTTGATTTTGAGGCTACCGGGTTGGCACTTTTCTGGTTTCTGCATTCTGACTGTTTGTAAGGAGCCAAAACTTTGGTAGTACCTAAGAGAGTGTCCTCTACTCCAACATTTGCATAATATCATTGTATTTGTAGTGCTATGTCGTGCATGGATTGGTGTCTCTGCATGTACTTTTGGTAGGCAACATTGAAACCGCACTATGCTTTAGTCTTAGCCAACTTCTGCCTGGTTTGTATTGGTTCTTTTTGCACCAGGGGTGGGAAAAGTTGGTTAATACAATAAAATTCAGACGTTTGAGAACTGCGATACATGAACAAAATTTACAAATACCAGTATTAATTGCGATGAAAAAAAAGGAGCTCAGCCAACATCTTAAAGATCAAGAACCGCACGTTAATTTTTTTTTTTTATAGATATATATCAGGGGTGGCCCAACTTGCTTAATTTAAGAGCCACATATGATAAAGTTCAGATGTCTGGGAGCTGCAATACATAAACAGAATTCATACGTATGTTTTTGTTACATGCACATTAACATTTATGTTTTAGTCTAATATTTAACTGATGCTCATTAGTTGCGGTTTGGCAACTCTTGCCTTTATGATGAGATATCTCATGCTACCCATTGCTCTAAAAAAGGTTGCCCATGCTTGGTTAAGATAAATGTATTAAAACAATGATGTGCACATTGATGCACAGCAAAGTCATACACAGACATTTTACTCAGTAAATGATGTTTCTCATTGTTTTTTTTTTCTTTTATTCTTATTCATTTGCTCTTAAATACTTTTTATTAAGAAGGAATACATTTTAATCCAATGGGGTCTCTATTCATCCCCAGTAAACATAAAACTTGAGATTATTCTTATTTACCTTTTATATTAACTGTTATGAATAAAGTAAAAAAAATGGAACTCAGCTAATATATTTCCATGAGCTGCGATTTGGTCACCGCTGCTATAGGCGACAGACTAGTGGTTATTTTGGCTGCCTTCTCTTTAGAAATTTAATCTTAATCACCTACCAAACTCAACCTTTGTTTTGTGAATATCTGTTGTATTTTTATCAATTTCTGCAGTGCAGAATTTTTTTTTCTTTCTTTTAAAAGACATTCTTCAAATGTTTTAATAGTTTGTGAAACTAAACTCTTCTATCCCCCACTAATAAATTTTCTATCCCAGGCTGTTTTCCTCTTTGTCAAAAAGAGTAAATTTTTCTTTGATCATTTGGGTGAAATGATTAAAAAGAAAGCATGAGGTTGAGCTAATATTAACATTTTGGAAATACAGATATTAAAGAATAAGTAAGCAAAATGAGGTAGGTGTGTCTGGTGGGTTCTCTTCCCACCAAAATGAGGTACATGTATTGCCTGGGAATCAAACCTGATTTAGATACTGTGGTACTGTATAAAAAAAGCCATATTATCTTTCTTAATGAAGAATGCAAGCAATAAAACAGAAACAAATAAAAGATATTACAAGTTCAATAAGATTTTGTTTTTTCTCTTTCATCTCAAACAAAGCTTCTTTCATTTGACCACCATATAGGACTTTTCCTACCTGCTATCAGATTGACTGATCAGCCTGGATGTCACTAGACACCAGAAGATCAGTACACACTGCTTCATGCTTTCACCTGACTTTCAAGTCGAGTGACTACAGTGAATCAATAGCTGCATCCATTACAAGGAAATTTGTACCATTGTTGTGATAGAAAAGTTTTCTTGTCTGAATCCATCTTCCACAATACCATTCAACCGTGTATGGAATACTGTTGTCATATTTGGTCAGGCGCCCCTGCTGTTCGTTTTAGTGTTTTCAACAGGCACCAAAGGAGAATCTGTAATGTGATTGGTACCAACCTGGCAGCTTGACTATAGCCACTTTCTCATCGGCTGGATGTAGCTTCCCTCTGTCTCTCCTACAAATATTTTGATGGCTTCTGATCTGACGAACTTAGGTCACTGGTACCTCCTCTACAAGAATTTGCTCGAGCAACCAGACTGGCAACAAGATCCC
Organism: Ascarosepion bandense; assembly: GCA_037127315.1. Classification (NCBI taxonomy): domain Eukaryota; kingdom Metazoa; phylum Mollusca; class Cephalopoda; order Sepiida; family Sepiidae; genus Ascarosepion; species Ascarosepion bandense. The sequence goes on along the minus strand of JBBBDQ010000891.1, from coordinate 579,169 downwards.
ACCCTTTTACAGTTAAATCTACCAAATGTAGCTCACAATTCTACTCCAGTAGTTTTTCTCACGCTTCCTGTCTGTGGAACTACTTTCCATATACTTGCTTTCCTGAAGGCTACAACCCCCAAGAATTTAAATGTAAAATCAATTCCCATGTCTTATCCACTTAACTCTAGCCCTTTCCACATCACTCCGTGTATCTTGTTCTTTTCCTTTCTCTCTTTGTAACTGTCTTCACTCCAGTGTTCATATCCTTCTCTTGCACTTTCTCTGTTATGTAGCCCCCTGCACATCAGTGACGGTACCGCCTTGCTTGGGGTGAAATGATTAAAAGAAAAAAAATCTGGTCTGGTGCTCCTGCTATTCATCTTGAGATTCTTGACAAAATCCAAAGAAGATAATCGATCCTGACCAGGCATTTCGACTGTAGTCACTTTCTCACCAACATGACGTGGCTCCCCTCTGTCTTTTCAAAATCCAAAGAAGATAATCGATCCTGACCAGGCATTTCGACCTTAGTCACTTTCTCACCAACATGACGTGGCTCCCCTCTCTCTTTTCTATAAATATTATGGCAACTTTTCTGACAAGCTTTTTTTCCTTGGTACCCTGACCACATGAATCTAAGTGTGCTGCTAGATTTTACTGTTGAAATATATACATTTCGATTTTTTTCAAAATTGTAGCTATCAAGGAAGTAGAAGTGGTAATTGTAACATCAATTGCTATCTTCTTTCTTTAATGCTGTTCATCTTTTGTCTTTTTTTCAATCTTCACTATACTCAGGCTTGTAACCCCCTGCATACTAGTGGCATTCCCACCTTGATTGATTGCAAAAAAAAAAATCATCAGTCTATTGTACTTCAAAACTTCCAGAATTATTTCCACACACCAAGAAGAATAAGAAAAATGAGTCTAATCTGAAAACTCGTTGGAATTGCAAAAGATGCCTTTCAAAAGCTAAGCAAGGTATTAACTGATAGTAAAATTTCATTAGAAACAAAAGAATGTTGGAGTGTTTAGTAATATCAGTCCTCTTGGATGTCAGTGAATACTGAACAATCTCCTTTCAGATGAAGGGACGTGAGACAGAAATCTATGAAAGGATACTGAGAATACCTGTACATAACAACAAAAAGGACACTTTAAAAAAATCTTATCACCCCCATGCAAGGCCATAAAAACATGATGGGTTACTGAGTGTGACAGAAAAAAAAAAGAGAAATATTAGGAAGGAACAAGAATAATACAGTAACCAAGAAAACAGTTGATAACAACTGATGTTGCATTTAAATATTTCTAGATTAAACTTGGCTGGAAATCATAGAGCCGGAATGGAATTCTGCCAGCGAGAAAAGAAACTGCATAGAACTTACGGTGACATCTAGCGATTTCAGCTGGAAATTGAGACGTTGCTGACAATCAAGTCAGGTAAGTGCTATACGCGAAACACGCTGTTGCGATCATGCTTCTTTCGATCCATGACTGACTAGGCAGAAGATTTTCCCGTAGTTGGTTGTCTACTAAGGCTATAGAAGCCAGTCTATCATGTTATTCAATTCTTTTATCCAGATCAGTCAGTTAAGTGCCATAAAATGATACACGCTTAGGCGATCATGTCTTTCGATTCATGACTGACTGCAGAAGATTTTTTCACAGTAGGTTGTCGTTACTTTCTGCAGTAGACTGGTTTTCAATGAAGGCTATAGAACCCAATCTGTCCTGCTGTTTATCCCATAGTAGGAGGGAGAAGAGATGGATTAACAACTCCTCTCAAGGGTATTTGTGGGTAAGTGAAAAAAAAAAAAATGACAATCTTTCGAGAAATCTTTATCAGTAGAAAACAGATTTGTACAGAAGCATTTTTCTGTGAATTTTCTTTTCAACACTCAATCATTCTTCTTGCCTGGGTTTTCAAAATGGAAAGTACAATCTTACCAAACTGTTGCAAACGGTAATTGATACTATTAAAAAAAACCAATCCCCATCGTCGAAATGTGGCCTCCCTTTGTCTCTTCTATAAATACTTTCATGGCTTCTGCTCGGATGAGCTTAAGTCACTGATGCCTCCTCAACAGGTGTTTACTCGTGCAACCAGACTGGCAACTGGGTCCCACCCATTCACAGTCAGGTTAGCCAAATGCAGACGACAATTCTGCTCCTGCAGCTTCCTCTCTCGCACTTCCCACATGTGGAACTCGCTCCCGTATTCTTGCTTTCCTGACGGCTACAACCTCCAGAAATTTAAATGCAAAGTCAATACTCATCTACTAACCACTGGACTCTAGCTCTCTCCCCACCCCCGTATAACCTTCCCTTTCTCTCCACCTATGTATCTGTCATCGCATCTGCTTTCTCAGTTTTCTATTGTTCCTTTCTAACTAGTTTGTACTCCTCACTCTTTTCTAATTAATCTTTTTACAGTTATGTAGCCCCCTGCACATCAGTGGCATTTCTGCCTTGCTCGAGGTGAAATGATTTAAAAAAAAAAAGTTGGAATAAAATTTCACACACACACACACACACACACACACACACACACACACACCCGCGCGCGCGCGACACTTTAAAAGATGATTAAGACCATAGTGGGGAGGAACTTGGTATTTTTGTAAGAAAAGCGGCATCAAGAATGGAACCAATCCAGAAGAACTCTTGGAATGATAATAACGCTACTTCAAATTATAGAATCACATATCTTTCAACTCGGGCAGATTAAATTTATTCATGTGTTCTCTCTTAAATTATAATCGAAAGTATATCTAAACATACCTCCTCTCTATATGAAGTACATTTCTTCTATTTACCATGTCCCCTTCATGATGTTGGAAATCATGGCTCTCCACAACTTCTTAAGCCAATTTTTTTTTTTCATGATGAACAAAAACATTATTTTATGCTAAACTGTGATCCGTTAAGTCAGTTAATTGCCATCCAAGATACACGCTTTGGCAATAATCTCTTTCAATCCATGATTCACTAGGCAAAAGATTTTGCTGCAGTAGGTTGTCTGTTCTTTCTGCAGTAGACTGGCTTCCAATCAAGGCTATAGAACCCAATCTACCCTGCTATTCAACCTGGAGAGAGAAGAGATGGGTTAATACTTTATGCAAGGATATTTGCGCTTAGTGAATGCAACGAATTCAATTAGAATTCAAACTCTGCTTTCCGAGGCATTAATTATATATATGAAGTGAAATGGATTATTATTATTACTATAATCCTTGATTTTTACTAGTAATTTGAATCACAAACTGAATAATTTTTGTGAAAGGCAATTGAACTTAAATAAATACGAGGACAATACTCATCATCATCAGCAGTCTCATGTGGGTGTGGTTGTCAGGTCAGTGCGCGGTTGAACACCTGACCAGTTCTCTAGAGATCAGTCAGTCAGCTAAGTACCATACGCGATACACGCTTTGGGCGATCATGTCTCTAAAGAGACATGACTGATTGGATAGAAGATTTTCCCGCAGTAGGTTGCCATTGCTTTCTGCAGTAGACTGGTTTCCAGTCAAGGCAATGGAACCCAATCTGTTCTATTATTTAACCCATAACTGGAGGGAAGAGATGGATTAATACCATTCCCAAAGGTATTTGTGCGTAAGTGAATGTATGAAATTCAGCTGGAATTCGAACTCGACTCCCCGATTTGTCGTTCCGAGTCAATATCCACTGTACCACAACGTACATCCTCGACATCCTTGAGTTGAAAAACCAGAGAATTAGTCATTCAGATATAGCGTGTTTTGAGCAAGCAGACGTGTCCTTCTCCGGGTTAAATCACTGGCGATATCTTCCAACTTGAAGGCTTACAAGTTTCCTTCAGGTATATGGGTTGAAACACGGAAAAGAATTTATGTAGTAGACCTAGCGGCGCCCATTCCTTTCCGAGTAAAACCATAAACGATGTCCTCCAACTTGATGGTTCGACTTGGTTATGGACACATGACCATTGATTTAATCGGAGAGCCCTTTGGCCTAGTCTAGGAAGCCCTCTGCTGAGAAATAAGATTCAAACCACGGTATTCCGCAAAAGCTGATTCTGTTACTGAAAAACTGCTTAAAGAACCCGGGCGTTTGTTCTTTCATCATCATCAGTCTTATGAAACCCTGGTCCTGGTTGTTTAGTCTAGAAAGCCCTTCACTCAGCGTTGTCGTACTAACCGCATCCATAACTATGGAATCCAGTCTATTCCATTCTTCTATATGCCCCTCATCTTTAAAAGATTCATCCGTTTTTAGACTAGTCTTCTTTTGGATGCAGCTGTCTAGCCGCCCTTCTAACCAAAAAAAAAAAAAAAAAGAAAAGAAAAACCTCGTAGGATATGGAGTGGGTCAGTATATTCACTAATGAATTGACTATTTGGCCGGTAGTTCTGGGTTACTTGGTGCCAGTGGCACGTGTAGAATGATTTGATATAGGCATATGTCTACAAGTTGCTTTAATTGGTGTAAAACTGATTTTACTGTTCCTACTGCCGTGTCATCATCGCACTGGTTGCACGCGTAGCTACGGAGTCCAGTCATTTTGATAGATGGCCAGTCATTCAACCTATAGAAAAAGGCACATTCATCATTTGTGAGGTTTCATTTAATCTTGTCCTGTGCCTAGCTAACCTCCTTAACAGTAAACTCGGGTGGGTGAACAAGTTTTTTTCTTCTTCTTCTTCTATGTGCCATCTCTTTTCAGTACGTAGACGATAATGGCCTTCCACGTCTCCCTATCTCTGGTAGCTCTTAGCACACCTTCTTCTATTACTCCACCCAAACCCCGCTCTGCCATTTACCTGCTCAGGCCCGTCAAATATGTTATCCGCTGCTTTCCCCTGTCTCTCCTTCCTTCTATCTGGCCTGTGAGTATCAGATTCTCCAAGCCTTTCTTCCTTATCACACGTCGCAGGAACTTCAGCTGTCTTTTCCTGAGGCTCAGTATTAATTTCCTTTTCGTTTCCATCCTTTCTAAAACCCCATCATTGCTCACATGCTTGATCCATGATATCCGCTGCATCTTTCTGTAGAACGAAATTTCAGTTGCTTCAAGTTTTTCCTTCATCTTTGATGATATTGTCTAGTATTCACTTCCATATTGAAGAACTGACATCTCATAGCAATTCAGTACTCTCTTCTTTGTTTCTAGTGAAATTTTCCTGTCTCTTAATATTCTGCTTAGCTTCTGGAATGCATCCTTTGTCATGTCAATTCGCCTTCGGATCTGTGTTGCACTTCCTGTCTTCCGTTAGAACACTTCCCAAGTACTTAAATTTTTATACCTGCTTGATTTTAGTATCCCCAACCTGTAATTGGCATTTTGGGCTCCTCTGTTTGCTGATGACCATACATTCGGTTATCTTGTAGTTTATTTGTAGTCTTTTCTTTCGACTTTCTTCATCTAACTTTTTTAGGAGGTCTTGTAGTTTTCTTTCCGTGTCGGCTATCAGCACTGTATCATCTGCATATCTTATGTTGTTTAGATTGTGGCCTCCGATGACAAATCCTGGCATAACATCTCGGGTCCTCAGAATAGTCTCGCTGTACAAGTTGAATAGATCCGGTGAAAAGGTACATCCTTGTCTTACTCCCCGTTCTATCCTTGTATATCTGCTGAATTCGTTACCTGTCCGTACGCAGGCGGTTCGCTGCCAGTAGAGATTCTTAATTACTCTTATGTCTGCTATCAGCACTTTATCATCTGCGTACCTTATGTTATTCCAATTGTGGCCTCCGATGACAAATCCTGGAATAACATCTCGGGTCCTCAGAATAGTCTCGCTTTACAAGTTGAATAGTTCTGGTGAAAAGACGCATCTTTGTCATATGCCCCTTTCTATCTTTGTATATCTACTGAATTAATTTCCTGTTCGTATGCAAGTGGTTTGCTGAGTCTCCGATAACCCAACCATGCGACATGAAGTAATATGGTACAGCAGCACGCATAGACATGAAAAAAATACAGGGTGCGACAGAAATACATCCCATATATACCTACCAGAAATACCTCCCTTATAAGGGTGATACATTAGTGTTAATTGTGTCTTCATCTAGCTAATGCCTTACCATTATGTGGGAGGTATGTGTATAAGTGTTGGTCATGTTTCTTCTAATAATGAAGTAAATTAATGTTAAAGCTCTTAATGTAATAAAAATCAAATTAAATTGATTACAAGATAGCAGACAAAATAACAATAATAGAATTAATGATAATATTACAAATAACATATCTGATATATAAATCAACTAAATTTAAAATGGGACGTATGTCAGTCAAAAATGAAAAATGACTGACGATGCTTCTAAATATAGTAATACTGTACTGAATATTGTTAGTTTATTGCAAAGGTTTGTGCTCAATTAGAAAAAAATTACATATAAAAAATATTAAGCAAGTACATAATCTTGTCCCTATTTATTTTTAACAACTGTCTCCCATCGTTTTACAAGTTTGTTGATGCCATTTTCGTTTTTCTGCTAAAAAAGTCGGTTCTCTGTAGGGTCAGGAAGTTTTTTCCGCCTGAAACAATCCTGCACATATATAAATCTACCATCCGCCCGTGCATTGAATACTGCTGCCATATCTGGTCTGGTGCTCCTGCTATTCACCTAGGTGTCCTTGACAAAATCCAGCGGAGAATCTGTAATGTGATAGATCCCGACTTGGCAGCTCGTATACAGTCACTTTCTCACCGGCGCAATGTGGCTTCCCTGTGTCTCTTCTACAAATACTTTCACGGCTTCTGCTCTGATGAACTTAGCTCACTGGTACCTCCTATATATAAAGTTACCCGAGCCACAAGATTAGCAACTAGGTACCACCCTTTTACTGTGAAACCAATAAATTGTAAACGCAAATTCTATCCCAGCAGCTTTTTTTATCGCACTTCCCGCCTGTGGAATTCCCTTCCGTTTACTTGCTTCTCTAAGAATTTAAATGTAAAGTCAATAGTCATCTCCCATCTCCTTAATCTGCATTCTCTCTCTCATGCTCCTTTCTCCATCCACTCCACTCCACTCTCATCAGTATTCTCATCCTTCTCTTACCCACTTCCTGACACCCCCTATAACCTGTCACTCTTTCTCATAATTTTCCTCCTATGTAACCCCCTGCAAAACAGTGGCAGTAAAATGCCTTGCTTGGGGCGATATGATTATAAAAAACAAAACAAAACCTTCGTTTGCTTTGTTGGAAGAAGGTTATGACGTAGTTTTCGACTGACTAGTTAAATATTTTTACCATTTTAATTATTCTGTAGACACCGGAATAAATTAAAATTTGAAGGAGTTAAGTCAAGAGAATACGGTGGATGTTAGAAAGTTTCCTATTTCATCTCTTTAAACTTCTTCAAGGTCTCTTTAGCAACATGCAGTCTTGCGTTGTCCCGGTGGTAAAATGACACTTTTTCGATTTGCCCAAATCGACCTTTTTTGAATAGCTGTATTGAGATTGCTAAGATGGTCCCAATAATTATTTTCAGTTGCTTTGCCGGCTAGAAGAAGCTCAAAGTAAAATATCTCTATGTAATTCCACCAAGATAATAATCCATCTTTTCTTCCTCCAGCTATGGGTTACATAGCAGGATTGATTGGGTTCTGTCGTTTTAGTTGGTAACCAGTCTACCGCAGAAAGAAATGGCAACTTACAGTGGGGAAACTCTTCTGCCAGTCAGTAATAAACTAAAAAAGATATGATCGCCCAACCATGTATCACGTAGGGTAATTAACTGATTGAATCTCACCAAACAGGCAGACACAGCTTTGTTGGATGCAAGCCCTCTTTAGCCACAGGTTCTACACATTAACAAACTTGTTTCCAGTTCTGTTGCCGTCGAATGACATCATAAACGATCCATTTTTCATCGTCTGTGACAATTCTAAGAATAGTTGTTTTTGAAAGCGTAAGAGCAAAGAATTCGTTGCAACTAGTTCTGTTCCGTCAGAGAGTGTAACACTCAAGTGTCGATTTTGAAAACGAATCCGAATCTCTTCAAATGGTGAAAGGCAGTTGAGATATCTATTTTTAAACTCTTTTCAAAATCTTCAGTCAAAAATCTTCGGTTTATTCTCTACGATGGCAAGCAGGGCGTCTTCATAGAAGTTGGAAGGTCACCTGGAGCCTGGTCGTTCGTTTAGGTTACAATCAGTCAGTCAGTTAAGTGGTATACGTGTTACACGCTTTGGGCGATCACGTCTCGAAAGACACATGACTGACTGAACAAAAGACTATACCGCAGAAGTTTGCCATTGATTTCTGAGGTGGACTGGTTGCCAATTAACCCTCTAGGGCCATTCGTATCATATTTGATACAGTATTTCCCTATAAGGAAACATTTGGTATTCATTGACTGAGCAGTCAGTACTGCTTTCATTTGAAATTTATAAAATATTTCTCTTAAAAAATTTTTCAGGAAAATATTTCTTTCAAGGCATGTTTTCATACTGTATCAAATATGATACGAATGGCCCTAGAGGGTTAAAGCGACAGAACCCAATCTGTCCGATTATTTAACCCATAACTGGAGGGAAGAGACGGATTAATACCTTTACCAAGGGTATTTGTGCGCAAGTGAACGCAAAAAATTCAACCGAAATTCGAACTTACCACCTCGATTTGTCGTTCTGAGTCGATATCCACTGCACCACAACGCACATTCAGGTTACAATCACCTTGACGAAATCTGCCAAACCGCTTTTTTGACCGTCAGAAAAGCTGGAGCACGACCCAAATAAACATTCTGGGTGTTGTTTTGGGGCATTTCCGACGTTTGCTCCTTTCCGAAATTCATAGAGCATAATATGGCGAACATGAATATTTTCATCCATCATCTATAAGGCATTAATTTGTGAACTAAACGTCATCATTCAACAAAGTTTGACTTGCATCACAAGATTTCGATCTAGAACACACCAGAAATCGGAACCAAAACAAACTGATACTGACACTCCTAAAATAATAAAATGTATTTGAAATTAAGAAGAAAGAAGTACGAATCAAAAATTAATAATGACTGACAATACTTCCTCTAATAGTAGTAATAAAATTCAAGATAATATTATTACTAACACTCTTAATATAATAAAAAGTAATTGAAATTAAGATGAAAGAAATACAAGTAAAAAAAGTAATAATTATTGACAATATTTCATCTAAATTTAATTGGAGTAGATAGACTAAACTATCGCCCGGTTCACACTCCACCCACGTCTATTGATCAGGTTAAGAGGCTCATCCCTTGTTCCGTGTTTAGGATGTGGCTTCCGGCTTTCTCTTTTCCAATCTTCTCACTTTTTCAATTGGAGTAGATAGCCTAAACTATCGCCCGGTTCACACTCCACCCACGTCTATTGAACAGGTTAAGAGGCTCATCCCTTGTTCCCTGTTTAGGATGTGGTTTCCGGTTTTCTCTTTTCTAATCTTCTCACTTTTTCTATTGCAGTAGATAGACTAAACTATCGCCCGGTTCACACTCCACTCACGTCTATTGAACAGGTTAAGAGGCTCATCCCTTGTTCCCTGTTTAGGATGTGGTCTCCGGCTTTCTCTTTTCCAATCTTCTCACTTTGGTTTCTTTTTTTTTCAATTGGAGTAGATAGATCTATCTATCGCCCGGTTCACACTCCACCCACGTCTATTGAACAGGTTAAGCGGCTCATCCCTTGTTCCCTGTTTAGGATGTGGTTTCCGGTTTAGGATGTGGTCTCCGGCTTTCTCTTTTCCAATCTTCTCACTTTGGTTTCTTTTTTTTTTCAATTGGAGTAGATAGATCTATCTATCGCCCGGTTCACACTCCACCCACGTCTATTGAACAGGTTAAGTGGCTCATCCCTTGTTCCCTGTTTAGGATGTGGTCTCCGGCTTTCTCTTTTCCAATCTTTTCACTATTACGTAGCCCCCTGCACATCAGTGGCGTTAGCGTCTTGCTCGGGGTGATACGATTAAAAAAAAAATAGTAGTAATAAAATTCCAGATAATAATATTATTAACACTCCTAATATAATAAAAGATGTGCGTCTGTGGTGCAGTGGATATCGGCTCGGAACGAGAAACCGGGGAGCTGAGTTCGAATTCCAGTTGAATTTCCTTGCATTCACTTACGCGCAAATACCCTTGGGAAAGGTATTAATCCGTCTCTTCCAAGATAATAATACTAATAATTCTACCGCAGAAAGCAATGGCAACCTACTGCGGGATAATCTTCTGCTCAGTCAGTCATGTCTCTTTCGAGACATGATCGCCCAAGCGTGAATCACGTATGTCACTTAACTGACTGACTGAATATAATAAAAAGTAATTGAAATTAAAATGAAAGAAATACGAGTAAAAATTGATAATGACTGGCGATATTATTTTTGTACATGCCGTGTTTCTTCAGGGCATTAGCGATCATGGCTCTCCATAATTTCCTGTTTTTTGTAGTTCTTAATAAAATTTGTCTTTTTGCTATTGCCTTTAAACCTCACTCCATTATCCATTTACTCAAGCTCACAAGGTAAGTATTGCCTTATTTTCCTCTGTCCCGTTTGTCTTCAATCTGTTCTGTGAGTATCAAATTTTCCAAGCCCTCTTTCCCCATTATGTGCTCCAAAAATTTAAACTGTCTCTTCCTGCTGTTAAGTATAAGTGTCCTTTTTGTTTCCATTTTCTCTAAATCTTCGTCGTTGTTCACATGTCCATTCCATGGTATCCTCAGCGTCTTTCTGTAGAACCACATTTCTTTTGATTTAGATCTCTTCTTCATCTGTGAAGAAATTGTTCAGCATTTACGGCCATATAGGAGGACTGATATTATATAACAGTTCAGTACTTTTCTTCGTTTGTGACGAAATACTTTGTTTAGATTCATTTAATAATAATAAAATCTAACATAATAATACTAATAATTCTACAAATGTAATCAAACGTAAGTGAAATTAAGATAAAATAAATACGAATAAAAAATGAATAATGGCTGACGATGCTTCATCTAATGATAGAAACCATTCAAGATAATACTATTAATAACACTCCAGATATAATAAAAAACAAGAGAAATTAAAATTAAAAAATACGAGTCAAAATTAATAATGGCTGACGATGCTTCATGTAAGTATAAATTTCAAGATAATACTACTACTAACACTCCAGATATAATAAAAAACAAGAGAAATTAAAATTAAAAAATACGAGTCAAAATTAATAATGGCTGACGATGCTTCATGTAAGTATAAATTTCAAGATAATACTACTACTAACACTCCAGATATAATAAAAAACAAGAGAAATTAAAATTAAAAAATACGAGTCAAAATTAATAATGGCTGACGATGCTTCATGTAAGTATAAATTTCAAGATAATACTACTACTAACACTCCAGTTATAATAAAAACAAGAGAAATTAAAATTAAAAAATACGAGTCAAAATTAATAATGGCTGACGATGCTTCATGTAAGTATAAATTTCAAGATAATACTATTAATAACACTCCAGATATAATAAAAAACAAGAGAAATTAAAATTAAAAAATACGAGTCAAAATTAATAATGGCTGACGATGCTTCATGTAAGTATAAATTTCAAGATAATACTACTACTAACACTTCTAATATAAAAAAAGCAAGTAAATTAAGATGAAAAAAAATGCGAATCAAAAATGAATAATGGCTGACAATGTTTCATCTAATAATAGAAACCATTCAAGATAATACTATTAATAACACTCCAGATATGATAAAAAAACAAGAGAAATTAAGATTAAAAAATACGAGTCAAAATTAATAATGGCTGACAATGCTTCATCTAAGAATAATATATTACCATTAGAATTACCATGATAAAAGAAGGGTTACAGATTTTATTTGATGTATTCCAGAAATCTTTTAATAACCTATCTGGACCATTAACAAGATTCTTCTTCTTCTTCTTCTTCTTCTTCTTTGTGCCGTGTCCCTTCAGGACGTAAGCAGTCATGACCCTCCAAATCTCCCTATCCCTTGTACTTTTCCTAAACCCTGCTCTGCCATCCATTTACTCAAGCCCACCAAGTATGTCACGCGTTCCTTTCCCTTTTCTCTTTTTCTCTATCTGTCCTGTGAGTATCAGATTCTCTAAGCCTACCTTCCTCATTATATGCCCCAGAAACTTCAGCTGTCTTTTTCTGATGTTAAGTATCAGTTTCCTTTTCGTTTCGATCCTCTCCAAAACCTCGTTATTGCTCACATGTTCGATCCATCGTATCCTCAGCATCCTTCTGTAAGACCACATTTCGGTTGCTTCAAGTCTTCCTTTCATCTTTAATGAGATTGTCCAGCATTGTCGCAAGAAATGAAGCAAATCATAGTTTGAAACTGACCGCCCAGCTGTATACAGAATAACCTTCGTCACATCTTACTGCGCCGCATTTGCAAAATGGTAATGGTAACCGTTTCTTTATAAGGAAACATTTAGCATTCATTGACCGAGCAACCAGTACTATCTACAGTTGAAATTTATTAAATCTTTCCCTTAAAACAATCCAGTAATTGTTATCGCTCTTTCCTGTATTGATGAAAGTTTTCTTCCTAACCTTTGTTGGTTATTGAATATATACATATAAGGACAAATATATAGAGAGTTAATGTTGGCCTAGGAATCAACACTGTATGGTTACTGTCATTTTCATTCTTCAGTGTAATCTTCAGACCAAATGTCACCACCCCTTATACTCATTTTTTTAATCCTTTCATCCCAAGCAAGACGGTACCACCACTGATGTGCAGGGGGCTACATAAGAGAGTTAAAGTTTTAGGCAGGGGGAGAGTGAAGAGAAGTACGAACCAGTTACAGCGGGTGTCAAAAAAAAAGGGCAAGAGAAGGATGTGAACACACACGTGTACGGGTGGTCAAGATTCAAGAGATGTCTCTCTAGCTAGAGGGAGGTGTCCACTGACGTAAACCCCCAGCCCATGAACATGGACAGTTGAGTCCTTTCTTAAGAGGGGAAGGTAGCTAGGAATCGAGAAGTCAGAGTAGGGAATTGTGGGATTGCGTTTAGTCTCACACAAGCGCTAGGATGTCAGGAGACTTTTCGTGGAGGAAAGATTCAACGTTACAGATGAAACGGGTTGTGTGTTGGGGTTGTGGAGACGTTCAGGAAAGCAGAAGTAAGATGTGTGTCTATGTAAATTTTCTTTTCTTTCATATAACATTTGTATTGATAATCTTAGCCATTTCTCTATAAGGGAACAGTTAGCATTCATTGACACAACATCCAGTGCTGTTATCGATTGAAACTTATAAAATCTCTCCTTTGAAATTGTTTTTTTTTTTTTTTCGGGAAAACAGGTTTTTCATGTTTTCTACTCGTTATTGCTCTTTCCATTATCGATGGCGGTTTCCTTCCTAACCTTTTGTTTGAAGTTGAGTGTAAAATCAACATCTTGATTATTTTCTCTTCGCATTACACGTGCTATCCATTTTAGTTAATGCGGCTGTTGGTAGTTGACACAGTTCTTTGTTTATGGATCTGTAGCGCCAGGTTACAATGTTAAAAAAAGGTATGGTCTTTGCCAAGACCATCAGTTATCATTCGTCCAAAGACATTTTTAACCATTAGTCTAAGAAAGCGGTTGTATACAGCTGATATGTATATATATATATATATATATATATATATATTAATCATTTCACCTCGAGCAAGGCAGAAATGCTACTGATGTGTGTGTGTGTGTGGTGGTGGTGGGGGGCTACATAACTGTAAGAGAGATTAATTAGAAGAGAGTGAGGAGTACAAACCAGTTAGAAAGGAGCGATAGAAAGATGAGAATGCAGGTGTGATGACAGATACATAGGTGGAGAGAAAGGGAAGGATATACGGGGTGGGGAGAGAGCAAGAGTCCAGTGGTTAATAGATGAGCATTGACATTGCATTTAAATTCTTGGAGGTTGTAGCCATCAGGAAAGCAAGAATATGGGAGCGAGTTCCACAGGCGGGAAGTGCGAGAGAAGAAGCTGCAGGAGTAGAATTGCCGTCTGCATTTGGCTAACCTAACTGTGAATGGGTGGGACCCAGTTGCCAGTCTGGTTGTACGAGTAAACATCTGTTGAGGAGGCACCAGTGACTTAAGTTCGTCCGAGCAGAAGCCATGAAAGTACTTATAGAACAAAGGGAGGCAACATTTCGTCGGTGGGGAAGTGGCAGTAGTCGAGCCGCCAAGTCAGTACCTATCACATTACAGACTCTCCTTTGGAGCCTGACGAGAACACTAAGGTGAACGGCAGGGGCGCCTGACCATAAATGGCAGCAGTACTCCATACACGGACGGATGGTTGACTTGTATATATGCAGGATGGAAAAAACATCCTGGATCGACATAATGACCCAACCTTCTTAGCAGTGGATTTAGCTATGGATTCGATATAGTGGTTCCATTTGAGGTCTGAAGAGAGGGTAAGGCCGAGAATGCGCAGTGTATTGCTCTCAGGGAGAATCGCTTGGTGCATGCTTATGCGAGGCAGGAGGGGTTGCCTGTGATGGTTGACAGACAACAGCTTGGTCTTAGGCGCAAATGTTCGGTGCCAAGCGTAACATCCATATGAACGTCTCAATCTATTTTTTAAAATCATTTTACCCCAAGCATGGCAGTACTGCCACTGGTGCACAGCCGTTACATGAGGAGAGTGATGAGAAAGAGGAACAAGTTACAAGGGGTGTCAGAGAATGGGTAAGAGAAAGATGAGAACACTGGTGTGAAGAGAGTTGATAAGAATAGAGTGGACGGGGAAAAGAACATGAGGAAAAGGATGCGAGTCAAGACGATAGGAGATGACAATTGACCTTACATTTAAATTCCTTGAGATTGTAGCTGTTGGGGAAGCAAGTATACGGAAGGGAATTCCAAAAGCGGGAAGTGCGAGAAAAGAAGATGATAGAGTAGAAGTTGTGGTTACATTTGATTGCTTTCAATGTAAAAAGGTGGGACCTAGTAGCTAGTCTATTATCTCGAGTAAATTCATGCAGAGGAGGGCACCAAGGAGCTAAGTTCGTCGGAGCAGAAGCCATGAAAGTATTTGTAGAAGAGTCAAAGCGAAGCCACATTACGCCGGTGAGAAAGTGACTGCAACTAAGCTACCAAGCCGGAATGTATCACATTACAGATTCTCCGTTGGATTTTGTCAAGAACTCCGAGGTGAATAGCACGGGGCACCCGACCAGATGTGACAGCCGTATTTAATACACGGGCTGATGGTAGATTTATATATGTGCAGGATAGATTCAGACGGGGAAAAAAACTTCCTGGCCCTACACAGTGAACCGACCTTCCTCGCAGCAGATTAAGTTATGGATTCTATGTAGTCATTCCATTTGAGGTCAGCTGAGAGAATTAGGCAGAGGAGGCGCAGTGTTTTGCTTTCAGGGAGACTAGCCTGATCCATGCTAATGGGGGGTAGGAGTGATTATTTAATCTGACGAGTTTATTTAAGAACATGGCTCGAGTTTTCAGGGTGTTTTTGGTTTTGTAACAATTTGCGGTGTTGGGTGAAACTACCTCTCAAGTGGGTGTCATGTGACAAAATTACCAGTCGATTTTCTTGTTCAGGAAAATGTCTGCTGTTTTGAAAATAGCACCAAAACCTTCGTCGACTAACAATCTTGAGATCAGTTATGATTTCAGGATCAAGGCTTCATCAATAATCAAGGCCTTCACATCACCATAACTATTCCAAGATGGACTAGAGAAAGTAAGGTTAATCTTTTTTTCTTGCTTTCCTTTACTATATTGTTGAGGAGGTCCTGTAGTTTGCCATGTTTGTCCGCAATCAGCACATTGTCATCTGCGTACCTTATAGTGTTAATATTGTGCCTCAAAACTCGACCCCCATAAGGCGAGTGCAGACGATGGAATCCCGGTGATAGTCCTTAAGAGGTGTGCTCCTGAACTTTCCCCTGTCCTCTCTAAACCGTTTAACGACTGCCTTTCTGCTTCCTGCTTTCCTACATGCTGGAAGTTCTCTTCAGTCGTTCCTGTATTTAAGAATTGTGGCGAACCCTCGTACCCATCCAACTATCGTCCTATCAGTCTTCTACCGATATTCGGGAAAGTATTCGAGGCCATAATCAATGCTGTAATAGTTCAACATCTTACTGCCCACAAACTCTTCTCTGATAGGCAATATGGCTTCCGCTTTGCCAGGTCCACGGCCGACTTGCTAACAACCGTAACGGAGTACATGCTCCAGGCCCTTGATGTGTCTGACGAGGCTCGCGCGGTTGCTCTGGACATTTCCAAGGCTTTTGACAGGGTTTGGCACTCTGGCCTCCTATGCAAGCTACGTGGTTACGGTATTACCGGTCGCCTGCTTGACCTAATCCAATCTTTTTTAAATAACCTCAAAATGAAGGTCGTTTTAAATGGGCATGCCTCTTCATCCTACAGCACGAATGCTGGTGTCCTAAAGGGCTCTATCCTGGGCCCGACGCTTTTCCTTATTTTCATCAACGACCTCCCAGATGAGATCAGTTCCCAATTAGGCATCTACGCAGACGACACCACAATATACTTCCGCACCAGTAAGAAACCTGTCGTGGCGGCAGACATAATCTCGCTGCTGACCTTGAACGGGATCTACACTCTGTGGTGAATTGGGACAAGAAGTTCCACTTTATACTGAAAGCAAAACCACCTATCGAAACGAAGGGCGGGAAGCTTAGCAATGGAATAAAAGTTGCTAAAGACTACAAAGGATAGGAAGGTGTGGAGAGCCATAACCGCCTATGCCATGAAGAGACACGGCACAAAAAATAAGAAACAAATATATGTTAAACTGTCAAAGACCTTTGAGTTAACAAATGTGTTCGTTCTTGTAATGAGTTTATTATTGATTGCTTTGCTGATGCAAAGGTGATTTCCTGAGCGTATCTTAGATGTAGTACAAAGTCGAAAGTGTGGGGCTCCCAGTGAGGATCGAACTCACGTAATTGATGTAATGAGATAAACTTGCCAACCATTACACCACTTTGAGGTACCCTTAAATTTCTAATCGTAGCTTAGACGTGGCACAAGGCTAAAAGAATGTAGTACCCAGTGAGGATCAAACTCACTTGTAATTGTTCTAATGAGACAAGCTTGTTAACCATTACATCATTAGAAGTGATTTTCTAAGCGCAAACGAAAGTATGGGGCACGCAGCCAAAATCGAACTCACTAATCAGTCTTAATTGATCTAGCAATATAAGCTCGTTAACCATTGCATCACACCGAAGTGCCCTTCTTCAGCCTGTTATGAGCATTCATTCGAACGGAACAAAGAAATCTCTTTCTTTACAGAGTTGTCTCCCTTGGCGTATATTAAATACTATTTTTTGACGACCAAAACGCGCCATATTGACGGTAATAATAATAGTATAAGTTAAAAATGAAGTCCTAAGAACATGTCCGCCTACGCCAACATCTGTCTGTTGGCGTTGTTAACCTTCTTCAGATTGAAAAGCAATGACACGATAATTGATTATTATTAGTTATTATTTTTCTTTTCTTACAATCTTTTCAATTTCTGGTTCGGTAAAACCAGTTTGCTTTTAAATGAAGACAGGGATTTTGAAATATTGTTTTTTTGTTTTTGAGAACTGAGTAGAAATTGATCGACAAAAAGGTAGAAAAAATAGAAGTTTGAAAGAAAAAAGAGAAGGTAAGAACTAACAGAGAATATATATATATATATATGTGTGTGTGTGTGTATATATATATATATATGATTTTTTGTTGTCTTTTAACGACATCACCATCAAGTATATCAGACGGTATGAACGGATCCTACACAAAATTAATAGACAAAACTTGTCTATATTATTCAATGAAACCTGCATTAATGAAAAAATGCTGCCAAAATACACACAATTTAAATATATATATATATATATATATATATATATATATATATATATATATATATATCATGGTATACATAAATTCATATATATAAATACGTGCATATATATAATCGGAGTCTAACCGTACTGATGAGCTGTGATACGGCGAAACAGATCTGTCTGCGGATGACAATAACAACTATAAATATGCTGAGAAGAATAACAAGTGGCAGTAAGAAGAAGGAAGTGAGAGAGAGAGAGAGAGAGAGAGAGAGAGAGAGAGAGAGAGAGAAGGATAGCAATACCAAATATAAAGAAGCAATACATCTATCTATCTATCTATCTATCTATCTATCTATCTATCTATCTATCTATCTATCTATCTATTTCTCAATATATTCATATCTATCTATCTCAATCTAATATTCATATCTATTTCTCTCTAATATATTCATATCTATCTATCTATCTATCTCAATATATTCATATCTAATCTATCTATCTATCTATCTATCTATCTATCTATCTATCTATCTCATCTCAATATATTCATATCTATCTATCTATCTATCTATCTATCTATCTATCTATCTATCTATCTAATATATTCATCTATCTATCTATCTATCTATCTATCTATCTATCTATCTATCTATCTATCTCAATATATTCTATATCTATCTATCTATCTATCTATCTATCTATCTATCTATCTATCTATCTATCTATCTATCTATCTCAATATATTCATATCTATCTATCTATCTATCTATCTATCTATCTATCTATCTATCTATCTATCTATCTAATATATTCTATCAATATCTATCTATCTATCTATCTATCTATCTATCTATCTATCTATCTATCTCAATATCTATCTATCTATCTATCTATCTATCTATCTATCTATCTATCTCAATATATTCATATCTATCTATCTATCTATCTATCTATCTATCTATCTATCTATCTATCTATCTATCTCAATATATTCTATATCTATCTATCTATCTATCTATCTATCTATCTATCTATCTATCTATCTATCTATCTAATATATTCTATCTATCTATCTATCTATCTATCTATCTATCTATCTCAATATATTCATATATTCTATCTATCTATCTATCTATCTATCTATCTATCTATCTATCTATCTATCTATCTATCTATGAGGAAAAGAAGAATAGCAAGGAAAAATAGAAAAAAAACGAATAAAGAGAAAAAAGAAAGCAACATAAAATATTAAAAAAATCAATATAGATCAGATAGTAATATATATATTTATTGAGCTGGAAATTCAGATAATATTTAAGGGGAATATGCGGAAAAGAATAGGAAGTGGCAATAGCAAGAAGGAATAAAGAAAGAGAGAAGGAAAGCGACGCTAAATATCAGGACGTAATGGAGAAAAGAAGGGCTAGAAAGAGAGAACGCAACCTGAAATATCGGAAAGCAATATATAGAGAATACAGTAGATATAAATGCGCATATATGTACTGAGAAGAAGAAGCAATAAGAAAGAATAGGGAGTGAAACGGGAGAAGGAATGTAGCATATAGTATGTAGTATATACAAAAATCGTGTGAATATATATATATATATATATATATATATATATATATAAAGAGAGAGAAGAAGAACATTATGGAGGAATGGGAGAAGTGAGAGAGAGAGAGAGAGAGTGAGAGAGAGAAAGAAGAATAAGATTACGAAGGATAGGAAGAAGGAATAAAGACATAGAAAGAGAAAAATAAAAATCTTTTTATATGTTGATTGCTGATTTTTTGTTGTTTTTTCTCTATCTCTCTTTCTATCTTTCTCTTACGCTCTCTCTCTCTCTCTCTCTATCTATCTATCTATCTATCTATCTATCTATCTATCTATCTATCATATCTATCCCAGTCTGCTCATATCTATCTATCTATCTATCTATCTATCTATCTATCTATCTATCTATCTATCTATTCCTGTTTCTATCTATCTATCTATCTATCTATCTATCTATCTATCTATCTATCTATCTATCTTATATACCGAGAAAGAAAAAATAGTAACACACTTTTACAAAAGTAATACAGAGAAAGAGGAAAAAAGAGGTAGATAGTTGTAGACAGACGGTGACAGACAGAATGAGCGTGCGAAAAAAATGTGGTGTTCCTTAGACTCTCAGATAAATGCGGAGAAAATGACGGAAAAGGTAAGATAACCGCCGTTGATATGGAAGACTTAAAAGTGTCAGGAATGCGGAGGAAGTTTTCTGGTGAATGCGGCAGGTGGGGTATGGAGGGATGTCTTCAAAGAGGCCGCAAAAGTGTATCACATAAGCTTTAAGCAAGAGTTTGATGCGGAGTATTTGCAAGCGGAGGATATCAGTTGTCTCCTGATATTTCACTGCTTCTTTTTCCTCTTTTTTCTTTTTGTCCCTCGCTTAATTTTTATTTCTTTTCACGAGATGGATTTACTGTTGCTTGATATGTAACGAATGTAATTTAAAGCGAAGATTGTCTGTACAGCGAGTCGAAAGTGAAAGTGAAAGTGAAAGCTAGCAAAAAGTAGAACAATTTCAATGTGAAAATTACCTTTATCCGCGAGAAATATATATATATATATATATATATATATATATATATATATATAGGGTGTCCATAAAGCTCGTGTGCACTTTTAAAAAATTTATAACTTTATTTGTATTTGCGATAGAAATAATTTGTAAAAGGGATTAGAAAGAAGTAAATCTATATTTTTTAAGGTTTTATTGAAATTTTATTTAAGTTTCCACATGTCCTCCATCATTAGCAATATAAAGGGTAATACGATTTTGCAGTTCACGGAAAACATTTTCCAATTGATTTACAGTAATGCCTGAAATCACATTAGTTATTTCAGCTTTCAAATCTTCTAATGAACTAGGTTTGATTGCATACACAATTGTTTTCACATGTCCCCATAAAAAATCTAATGGATTAAAATCTGGCGAATATGGAGGCCAATAAAATGGTTCATTCTTTCTAATCCATCTGTTTACTTTTTGCTGCAAGTTTTGTGGTAAAGAATTATTCAATAACTATACTTAAAACTTGGTACATTAAAGTTTATAACATTTTTTTACAGATTATTTCTATCACAAATACAAATAAATTTATCATTTTTTAAAGTGCATACGAACTTTATTGACACCTTATATATATATATATATATATATATATATATATATATATATACACTAATAATATGTATGTATCTATCTACACACACACACACACACACACACACACACACACACACACACACACACATAGAGTGCGATGAATAAATTATCGCCAGTTTTTTTAAAATTTCGCGCATGTGCGTTGTTTGTTTTTGATTTTTCTACTGCACAGTGTAGTAGGTTCCGTTGGGCACCCTTTGTAAGATCTGTGAGAAAAAGAGTACCATAACGTAATTCATTCCGCCAGAAATTTGAGCACGGCATGTTGCACTGCTTGGAATTCGCGCCGGAAGCCCCAAATACGAATATTTTAGAATGTTTTGGTGTCAATCTGAGGATAATGCAAAGTATTCGGTAAAGATTTTCGCAGAGGGCCTCAGACTCAACACGGCGACCCACATCAAGTTCCTTGAGGAGGTAGTGCTGCCTTCGGCCAAGAGGGTGGCTGCTGAAAGACCCATGTTTAGCAAAGTGATTTTGCACATTGTCACACAAGCAGGATAACCCGATCATGGCTGTTAGACAATTTTTGCAACTAGATCACTGGGTCACCTAACTCTCCAGACTACAACCCCCTTGATTATTATGTGTTGAGCATAGTTGAGAGAGAGAGAGAGAACCCAAATTTTGTAAAACCAAATATGAACCGAAGGCAACGATTATGGCAACATCCACCAATTTAAACAAGGAAACTATCCAGAAGAGTTGCAAGAGATTTCGAAGTTTTCTAGAGGCCATGGTGATTTTATTGAATAATTTTTAGTATTTCAAGATATGTAATGTTTTGTAAATATGTCTGTTGAAATAAGAGGTCAGTATTATTTTCCCTTTTGTCTAATTTAACACATCACTCAATAAGTCCCGGGCCTGACATATAGATGGCGCTACTAATAAAAGAATCCATATTATTTTTATGAAGTACTAACCTTCAAATGGCGCTTGAAAAAATCTGGGCATAATCGGATTATTAGTTTACAAATTACAGTTATTTAAGTGAAGCTACTATTTTCATAACAATGGAAAAATCTGATAAAGCATTGCTTTCTGATGGGAAAATACTGTTCAAGCAAAGCAACCGCTTGATAAGTGTTATTCGGACACTGCTGCATCGGAAACAACGGTTAACAGATGATATGCTGACTTTAAACGAGGTCGTACAGACACAAATGATGCTAAACGCCCAGGTTGCCCAAAATTGGCAGTCGTCCGGGAAAAAACCAAAAATATCCACAAACTCGTTTTGGCCGATCGTAAATTGAAGTTGCGTGAGATAGCAGATGACTTGAACATATCAGAAGGCAGTGCATTCAATATTTTGAATGAACATTTGTCAAAATGAGTACCGCGTTTGCTCACAGTCAATCAAAAACAACAACGCGTCGACGATTCAGAGCGTTGTTTATAACTGTTTCAACGCAGCAAGAGGGGTTTTTTGCGTAAATATGTGGCAATGGAGAAAAAAATGGATCCACCACTTCACTACGGAATCAAATCGGCAGTGAGCTGAGTGGACAGCAGCAGGTGAAAGCCTTCTAAAGCGACTAAAAATGCAAACATCACCAGGCAAGGTTTTGGCTTTGGGATGCGCAAAGTATTTGTTCATCGAATAGATCGAGAAAGGAAGAACCATCAATAGTAGATATTATATAGCATTATGGTGCGTTTGAAGGAAGAAATCGCCAAAAACGATCAAAAAATGAAGAAGAAAAAAGTGATCTTAAATCAAGACAACGCACCGTGTCACAAGTCAATCACAATGATGGCAAAACTACATGAATTGCACTTTGAATTGCTTTCGCATCCACCCTATTCTTCAGATCTGTTCCCCAGCGAGTACTGGCTGCTTGCAGACCTCAGAAGAATGCTCCAGGAAAAGAGGTTTGGCTCTAATGAAGAAGTGTTGTCTGAAACTGAGGCGTTTTTTGAGGCCGAAGACAAAGCTTTTTACATAAAAGGCATCGAATTGTTAGGGAAGCGTTGGAATCAGTGTTTCATCCTAGATGGAGACTATGTTGATGAGTAAAGTTTAATTTTGCCTAAAAGTTGTTTTCTTAGTTAGACTCGTGATTTATTAAGTGATATGTTAGACGACAATTTATCCGTCGGTCTCTCTCTCTCTCTCTCTCTCTCACACACACACACACACACACACACACATATATATATATATATATATATACACATGTATGGATATAGATATATACACATATATACACATGTATGCACATATATGCACATATATACACATGTATGTATGTACATGTATATATACATGTATATATATATACATGTATATGTATTTATGTATATATACATACATGTAACAAATATATAGTTATGTATATATACATACGTGTATATATATATAGTTATGTACATATACAAACAATATATATATAGTTACGTGAATCAACATACATATGAGGGTACACACATGTATAAAATTATTATTCAGCTGTTAATAAAATAGTGCTCAGTGTACTATGAACAGAGCTATTATATATATATATATATATATATATATATATATACATATATATATATATATATATATATATATATATATATATATATATATTAATAGATATACATATTTTCCTACGTCGATGGCACGATTCGGAGTTTCATGCGTTATGCAATCATCAGGTGCATATTACAAACTGACCGTTTAATTGACCCCGAGTTGTGACATCGACGTACGTAGGACAATATATCTATTTATTAATATATATATATATATATATATATATATATATATATATATATATATATATCCTCTCCTCCCTTTTCCTTAATGTCTTTTGTGAGCATCAGGTTTTTCTAAACCTTTCTTCCTCATTACGTTCCCCAGAAATTTCAACTGCCTCTTCCTGATGTTAAAATTTGTTTACATTTCCCCACAAATCTCATCGTTGTCGGCATGTTCGTTCCATTTTATCTCCAGCATATTTCTGTGGAACAACGTTCCTTTTGCTTCAGGTCTCTTCTTCATCTTTTAGGAAATAGGAAATTGTCAAGCATTCGCTGTCATACTGGAGGACAGCTATCACGTAACAGTTTATCACGTAACAGGACTAAATAGCAGGACAGATTTTCTGTAGCCTTGGTTGGCAACCATTCTACTGCAGAAAGTAATGACAAGCTACTGCGCGAAAATCGTCTGCCAAGTCAGTCATGTCTCTTTCGAATTTCGAACCGAACCCTTTATTACGATCACTGGGGTATATCTTCTCATTCCTTCTGCGAAGCCACTTCTGGTAGTCATTAGTTATTCCTTGTCCTTAAGGACACATGGCCCAGGGTTAGAGGAAGATAAGTAGTTGTCCGTGTGAAGAAAAGCTGTTCGAATGGAACTTGACTCTCGCCGAGAAAATACGGAGGGAATGCGGGTGGTTTGCGACAAAATAAGTGGCATGGTGGATCCTAGCCGTGGAGGCTATATCTGGCAGAATCGTGGAATGTAGTTGGCAGCTCTCGTTCAAATATCCCCCTGTTCATAAGACTGAAAAAAAAATCCCTTACTAATACTTAGTTTTTACAAATGTCATCCTTTTGAAATAACGTTACGTCATTGGTATCTGAATATTTTTTATACTTTCATTTATTTATGTAAATTTTTGTTCTTTAATTAAAAATATAGCATTACTTTAAACAACTATAAAACTCGTATTAAAGCATGTATTAAACTGTATTAAAACGTAATAAATTAAATTGAATATTAAAATATGTTAAATTAAAACAAATTAAAATATCGAAACATGTATTAAACATGTAGTTGGCTGTTTTTGAATTTAACAAATCTATGTAATAACGAAAAAAATAGCTATTTTCCAAACGATTGCTTTTGAAAAATATTTTGAAATAAAATGCTAGTCATCTCTGGGTGGTTGGTTACTATGTAAGTATCATGGTGGGTCCTAGCAGTGAATATTTGACCAGGCGGAACTAAGTAATATAATTCGTCCGAGTGCTTTCCATGTTAGTAGCGACAGAGCAGTGAGAGACTCGACACATTACACCAGTGAGAGAGAGAGAGAGAGAGAGAGAGAGAGAGAGAGAGAGAGAGAGAGAGAGAGAGACAGACAGACAGACAGACAGACAGACAGAGGCTCGAGAGTAGAGAATAATTCTTCAACAACAAGGACTAGGAGAGGATTTTAAATTATATCAAGACTAGAGTGTGAGCACTGAGCACCAGTGCCACGACCTTCGTTATCCGTTTGATGGCCCGAAGTATTTCTTGCACATTTCTTGATTTTCGGATAATCTGAACACGCTAACTTTTGGCGTTTTAAGATAATTTTCTCGGCAGTTAGGAACAACACAATGAAAAGGCATTTTCTTTTAAGTGGAAAAAAACTGAAAATGAACCTTATTGGTAAAGTGAAACTTATTAGTAAAGTGAAACTTATTAGTGAAGTAAAAAACATGTTCGTAGAACAAGCTTCTGAACGTATTATGGCTTCTCAATTGACTACGCTTGCTGGCGTCACAACAAACATGGCGGGTAGTAAGAGGGCCTTCTATAACGAAGGTCATTCCAGTGCTCCATTTTCAGCCTGATCTGGGTTTAATAAAGGTCGAGGATATCATGAAGAGTCAGGTACTTACTGAAGCGGTATTGGGAGCCGATCATTTTACAGGCACCTTCAGCGATGGATCGTATGCAAGAGTCCCACTTAAAGTCGGGTGTGAGTTTGAGGCCCAATATTCTCTAAAGGTACGGAGCCTCCCGATGAGACACCCGTTTATCGTGACTGGCGATAGTTCGGGATCTGGTCGGCGGTGATGGAATGTAACTAGTTTGGCTTTCGAGGCGTTGAATGGCTGGTGCCAGTTTTTCTCCGCCCCCGCTGGGGAAATTAATACTAGATCAGAAGAGAAGGTGCTGAAAGCAGAAGGATTTTGACCACCGCTCCACGGCGATTCTCATGACAGCAACTGTCGAGTGGATGACATGAAACGATAGATAAACTTTGGAACATGTCCAGGTTTTTAGCTGAATAACAGTAAGACGAACGTGAAGCAAAAATGACCTTGCTTGAGAAACGAATTTCCAGTGGCGTACTTTTTCTCATCAGCGCCGTGCATTATTTTAAGCTTGGCTTGTCGTTTTCTGTCTCTTCAACTATCGATTCAATCGCTTTGCGTGCCTGGATCACGTGTTAGGCAAATTAGAACCGCATAAAAAAAAAAAAAAAAAAAAAAAAATAGAACAAACGGACGAATGAATGGAATGAGATTTTTTCAAACTTCGATTCGATAAAGACATTGGCAGGGGATTTGGCAAAGAAAAAATGATAATTAAAAAAAAATCTAGGTCGGAACATTTTCACAATATATATATATATATATATATTAGATAAGCATATGATATAGCCATATATATATATTAGATAAGCATATACGCAGTAGATAGGTATATTATAAATATATATTAGATAGACATATAATATATATATATATATATATATATATATATATATATATATATATGCTAGTGACACACACAGATATATATATACATTAGATTTATATATATATATATACACATATAATTAGACACATATATATTAGATAGACATACATATGTATATTAGAAAGACATAATATAGTCATACATATATATATATATATATATTAGAACACATATACGCAGTAGATAGGTATATTATAAATATATATTAGATAGATATATAATATATATATATATATATATATATATATATACTAGAGACACACACACACACACACACATATATACATTAGATTATGTATATATACATATATATATATTTATATGAGATACGCATATAATTAGACACATATATTAGATAGACATATATATGTATATTAGAAAGACATAATATAGTCGTACATATATATTAGAACACATTATATATAGTAGATAGGCATATAATATATATATATATATATATATATATATATATATACATATATATATAATAGACACAAACACATATATATACATTAGATTTATATATATATATATATTTATATTAGATACACATATAATTAGACACATATATATTAGATAGACATATATATGTATATTAGAAAGACATAATATAGTCATCATACATATAAATATAAATATATATATATATATATATATATATAGAACACATTATATATAGTAGATAGGCATATAATATATATATATATATATATATATATATATATATACTAGACACACACACATATATATGCATTAGATAGACATATATATATATATATTAGATACACATATAATTAAACCTATATTAGATAGACATATACATATTAAATATATATATTAGATAGGCATCTTATATATATTAGAAAGACATAATACAGTCGTACATATATATATATATATATTAGAACACACACACACACACACACACACACACACACACACACATATATATATATCTATATATATATATATTAGAACACATAGAAAACACATAATACATAGTAGATTGGCATATATATATATATATATATATATATATATATATATATATATATATATATAGTGGAAAAAATAATGGAAACACCTTGAAATTTCAAGCAACTTTATTTGAATAAAGTTTTTTTTAAGTAACGTGATATACTATATTTGTAGAAACATTCTTAACTTATCTTATTGTTTCTAATATTTAAATTGTCAGACCTTCATAATGACTAAGTGTTTTGTACAACCAAAAGACTATATTGAAAGCTGTGCTGCAAAGTTATTTAAACTATTTCATGTGTGGTCTGTAATAAAATATGTACGACTGAAAGATTGCTTCATAAATACAAATTTTATATATACAGAGGGTGGACAAAATAATGGAAACACCTTGAAATTTCAAGCAAATTAATTTTAGTTTCAAGGGGTAAGACTTTCTTTGGCAGTAATTACAATTTGAATTCAACCAGGAGACTAGCTAATGGGGGTGGGGGGTAGGAGCGATTGTCTGTGATGGTTCAATTGGAGTAGACAGACTAAACTATCGCCCGGTTCACATTCCACCCACCTCTATTGAACAGGTGAAGAGGCTCATCCCTTGTTTCCTATTTAGGATGTGGTTTCCGGTTTTCTCTTTTCCAATCTTTTCAATCCTTTTTCTTTTTTTTCTCTTTTTTTTTCAATTGGAGTAGACAGACTAAACTATCGCCCGGTTCACACTCCACCCACGTCTATTGAACAGGTGAAGAGGCTCATCCCTTGTTTCCTGTTTAGGATGTGATTTCCGGTTTTCTCTTTTCCAATCTGTTCACTCTTACGTAGCCCCCTGCACATCAGTGGCGTTACCGCCTTGCTCGGGGTGATATGATTAAAAAAAAATGGTTAATAAATAACAGCTTCGATTTGGAAGCATTGAAATTCACAAGCCATTTCTTACCCCAGTCCGCCACGGATTGGAGTTTTGTTTCTTATCTAGCAATACTCTGCTTAGGTCTTGGAATGTATCCTTGGCCATGCCAATGCGACTTTAGATCTCAGTGTCGCACTTCCCGTCCTCTGTCAGAACACTTCCAAGGTATATAAATTTCTGCACCGTCGTAGTTTTCATATCCCCGGCCAGTAGTTGGCATTTGGGATCTTCTTTTTGCTGATGACTATGACACCTAAAAGAAGATAAAACAAACTTTTTTTTTAATTGAGAATAAAAAATTTACAAACATGCAAAAATTTCTAAATATATCTTAAAAGGTTTTATTAAAATGTAAGCACACGTTTAAATAAATTCTATACAAATTAGTGAACTCGTGCCGTAAAAAAATGACTGCAAAATATTGATATCGATATGCCGTATCACAAATACATCTACAAAGAATGAAATCACGACCCTGATATGATCAATAGCTTGCATAAATCAATCCAATTTCGTTTATGTAGTATCAATAGTAATAAGGAAGTTTTGAATAACCCTAAAATTAAATATATTAATGCATTAAAAAAAAGTAAACTTAACATTGGTTTAGAATCAGTCAGTTAAGTGCCATACGTGATACACGCTTTGGACGATCATGTCATGAAAGGGACATGTCTGACTGGACAGAAGATTATCCTGCAGTAGGTTGCCATTACTTTCTGCGGTAGACTGGTTGCCAGCCAAGACTATAAAACCCAATCTGTCCTATTATTTAACCCATAACTAGAGGGAGGAGACGGATTAATACCTTTCCCAAGGGTATTTGTGCGTGAATGCAAGGAATTCAACTGGAATTCGAACTCGGTACCCCGATTTGTCTTCTGAATCGATATCAGCTGCACCACAACGCACATCAAAATGTACAGAGTACGGAGTGAGAAACGAACTCCCTACTCACTTGTTATAGATTCTAGCGCGACAAACTTGTTAACCATTGCACCACATCAAGGTCTAGAATATTCTGATCAAAATAAAGTAGTCAGAAATAATCAGAAACAACGTAAACGTAACATTATTTGCTTTAACCCACCGTAATGTCCAAACAAACACTGGAAAATTCTTCCTAAATTTAATTCACATTTCTAACACAATCAAAATAACATTTTATTTCCGTACTTTTATGGTGAACGCAGATAAAAAAACAAACAAAATATATGAAAATAAAATATTCAAACAAAATATTAAAAAAAAAAAATAAAAGTAAAGATTTGTTTTCCTTTAAAATCCACATTACTTTCTCACCCTCTCTTCTTCTCTCTCTTTCTAGCTCCCCGTCTCTCTTCGTACTTCGCTCCAAAGTAATGAGAATGTAATGCTCAAAGAAAAAGAAGAAAAGACAGAACACGGTAACGAAACGGCGGAAGTTTGGTGGCCACAAGTTATCTCCTTCCACCCCCACTATATATATATATATATATATATATATATATATATATATATATAAACACGACTTTTGTTACCCTCTCTTTTATAATAAAGATCATTGTATATATATATTATTTGAAATAAACCTCATCACTTGATAAGACACAAGTAGTGTCGAAACTAAATATCTACTTTTGTTGTGATATTATAACATATTTATGTTATAATTTCTAAATAAATATTATTAGCTCTACTTTGTATTGAGCACTTTTTAAGAATAGTGTTTCTTTGGATACGGAATATTATTCCATCCATACCTACCCTATACTTATATATATATATATACCTACTCTATATTATATATATATATATATATATATATATATATATATATATATATATATATATATATACTAGCAGTATACCCGGCGTTGCTCGGGGGTAATGAAATCTTTAAGACTAATCCATGGTCCTGGAGCTCAGACTCTTTGGACGTTGGCACGAAAGACTAAAACGCAATAGTTGTTTCCAGTTAAAGCGAAACCGTAGACTGAAAGAAAAATGAATGGGTGCAAGTCAAATTTTGATTTCCTGGTATCGATATCAAATTTTCTGCACTATTGTAAGAACTGCAACCTTGAAACTTCTGAATATCGTTTCTTATGTCTTTGTCTATTAGTGTATCAAATTTGATTAAAATCGGACCACTCCTTCTATAACCCGATTTTTTCGATTATCGATTTTCGATATTTATCGGGAGTACCTCGACACAAAACCTAGCTAAGAACACTCGCAGACGCTTATAGTACAACTGTGTACATTTTCAAGAAAATCGGTTCAGCCATTTCGGAGTCTATAGGGAACGGATACAAGGACACACGCACACACACACACATACACGCACAGAGACAAAGTTTCATTTATAAATAAGTTATTAAATGTTCATCCTTTGATAATGGCTTATGTAAGCCGAAAGCTCAGACCTGATAAAAAATCAACAATTATTGCGATTTCTTGTCGTCTTTCCATGACAACACTATCAAGCTAATCAGATCATAGGAACGGAACTTACACAAAATGAATAGACATAACTTGTCTATATTATTCAATGAAACCTGTATTAATATATATATATATATATATATATATATATACACCTGTAAGTATGAAATTTATTTGTTGGCATTATAAATTTCTATACCTATAATAATTTGTTTATGCACACACACACACACACACACATATATATATATATATATATTGTCATCCGCAGACAGATCTGCCTCGCTATATCACAGCTCATCAGTACGGTTAGACACCGATTGCTACATAACCCAGGCTCGAAACCCGACCGAATTGGCGTCAGTCGGCGACTCTACCCCCGGGCTACGGGGCATTCGGTGGAAGAAGGCTGTCTTTTTAGCGCATATCGTATTACGCGCCCAATAGCTAGCGTGCTCAAATTCTTTTTTACTGAATGAGCGATGCGTACACGCTACTGTCTTTCAAAGTCTACCTTTCTTCTAAAGTGCTTAATCAGGATGTGAGAGCGTATATATATATATATATATATATATATAACGGTTTTTATTATAATGGAGTAATCGTGTTTTTTTAAATTGCTTGTATTAAATTGCTTTATTAATTTGTGATTATTTTTGACTGACATTATTTTTGACTGACATTATTTTTGACTGACCGTTTTAAAATTAAGAAATAGAAAATAACTATAAATCGAAAATGTCATTTTCTGGCGTTCCGTAGATTTATATAAATTTTTCAGTTGCGATCAAATTTAAGTTCTCCTAACCACGCAAAAAATGATATAATTTTTAACAAAAATATTTCCAAATTCAGAACAAGTCAATATGTATTATTTTAATAAAAAAAAAGAAGACAATCGCTAAATTACTTTTGCACCAGATATAACCAATTTTACATAAATATACTTGACTTGATGAAAAAATATAGAGAAAAAGAATACTGTTCTTTTTTTCTTTTTATAACGTATTTATTAGTTGAGCGCAAAAAGTTAGCAGCGCCATATTTTTTGAAAACTCAATGGTAGACACGGAGTTGAAAACTCGTTAAGAACGCTAGAAGCTTTTTCAAGCATGTGGCTTTTTATAGATTTTTGTAGATTTGGGTGGTGAATTTTTACTCTTGTGAAAGAAAACTTGTCTACATTTCTGAGATGAAGTAGTATTTACAGTATTTACATTATTCGGACTATTGTCCTCATCTTTGTTGCCATTTGTACTACGTTTCACCCGTTGTACGCTCTGGCCTTCTTCAGGTGCTAGGAATTCCGAACCGAACCCTTTATTACAATAATATATCATTCTCATCCCTTGCGTAGTAGTGCTCTTTTGGAAGTCATGAGTTATCTCCCTCTAGCCCTGTAAGTTCACCTTAAGGACATATGGCCCAGTGGATATAGACGTTGGTTAGTTTCTGTGACTTAACCAGAAGAGTTGTGAGTTCAGTACCAGGCTACAGCAGTGGTGAACAAGTAACGTCGGACAAATGGCAACAAAGATGAGAACAATAGTCCGAATAATGTAAATACTGGAAAGAGAACTATAAAAGAACAGGAATTAAGAAGACAGAAGATAGCGATTGACATTGTACTTAATTTTTCAAGACCAAAATAAATTTGAAAGCAAAAGACCGGGAGAGACAAAAGAGAACTGTGAGCGAAGAAACTGTTAGCATAGAACTTACGATTTAATTTAGCCATTTCTAACTGCAAAATGATGAGACCTATCTGCCAATCTAGTACTGCACTTAAGTTCGTAAAGTCGAGACACGAATAAGGAAAGCTCATCCGAACAACTACCACGAAAATATTTATTTAAAAAAGCAGAGGGAATCTTTCGGTGGCAAAATGACTGGAGCCGATATGCCAGTTTCGGACTGATAACATTGCAGATTCTCTAAATAGTCCCTAAGTCTCTAAATACATATAAGAATGGACCAGACCAAATATGACAGCAGTATTAAAGATTAAAGTATTAAAGATTTTGTCGAGAAAAATGATCCAACTGTTCGAGACTTAGCTATTGCACGTCAGCGGGGAACATTAAACGGAGAAGGCGCAATGAGTCACTCTCTTTTGGAGGTTAGCATCAGCCATGCTGATCACGATCACGAGTCCCGTGACTCCCCAGAGTCGTAGGGGCACCTCAGCTGCAGTAGAAGTGATGTATCTTAGGTAAGGTATCCTGACGGAGCCCTACCCTCTTCAGGCTGGTTTTGAGGGTTTTCCTTCTCCACTCAAGGCTATAGAACCCAGTCTGTCCTGCTATTTGCCCATAACTGAGGAGAAGACATGGATTCATTCCTTTCGTCAGTTAATGCAATGTATTCGCCTGGAATTCAAACTCATCTCTCCGATTCTTCATTCCGAATTGCTATCCAATACGCCATACTGAGGGAACATTCTTTTTTCCAACATTATTTCTTCATTGTCCTGCTTTTTTTTCTTCTTTACTTTTTATTCATTACCATTTTTCTTCTGTATTTTTTTACTTATTTTCACATTCTTTATCTCTTTCTTCCTTTCTTTTCCCGTTTTAACTCATTTTTCCTTTTTCGTTCTCATCTATTTCTTCATTAATTCTCTCTTTTTCTTTACTGTTTTTATCCTTCGTTTTTCTCATTTCTCTCCTTTCTTTTCCGTTTCATTTCTTTCTTTTTTCCCCCACTTTATGGAATTTCCTCTTTCTTTTCTTTCTTTCTGTTTATCACCTTCTTTTTTCTTTCGTTTTTCTCCTTTTCTCAGCTTTATCTCTTTTTTATTTTTCTTCTTTATTTTTCTTTTCCCTTTCTTTTCACGCTTTTCCTATTTCTTTTCTCTGTTCCTGTTTATCGCTTTCTTTTTCTTTTTTCTTCTTTTCTCATGTTTATCTCTTTCTTATTTTTTCTCTTTCTTTTTTCCCTTTCTTTTCATGCTTTTCTTCTTTCTTTTCTTTCTTCCTGTCTATCGCCTTCATTTTTTTCGTTTTTCTTCTTTTCTCAGCTTTATCTCTTTCTTATTTTTTCTTCTTTCTTTTTCTT
The DNA here is from genome assembly GCA_037127315.1 of Ascarosepion bandense. NCBI lineage: Eukaryota > Metazoa > Mollusca > Cephalopoda > Sepiida > Sepiidae > Ascarosepion > Ascarosepion bandense. The sequence goes on along the minus strand of JBBBDQ010000891.1, from coordinate 545,280 downwards.
TTCCCTTTCCTTTCAAGCGTTTCTTTCTTTCTTTCTTTCTTTCTTTCTGACATTTTCTTTGCCAGTCCTTCCTTCTTCTCCCTCCTCCACTTTTTCTTTACATCCTTTCTCTTCTTTCCTATCTTTCTTTTCTCTCATTTTCGATTCACCATTCTTTTCTTTTATCTTATACCCCCTCTTCTATTTACATCGTTTCTTTCCTTTTTCCCCTTTTTCTCTTTCTTTTCTCCATCCTTCTCTGCTTTTCTTTTCATCAATTTCCCTGTTTTCCACCTTCTCTCTCCTTTATTTTCTACCATTTTCTTTGCGTTTCCTTCCCACACCTTCTTTTTTCACACCTTTACTCTCTTTTTCTTATCTTTCCTTCTTCCTTTTCTTTTTACCATTCTTCCTTTTATTTTCACTTGCTCCCTCTTCTTTTTACACACTTTCTCTCTTTTTTCTCCTTTTTGTCTTTCCTTCTTTACTCTTTCTTTTTTTCCATACTCCTCCACTTCTTCTCAAGAGATATACATTTAATACATATTTACATACAAATTCACATGCATACGCCTCATTGGCAATATTTGCACCAAATTACCGAATCACCAAATTGAATTTTCTACATCAATCTTCTGATGTCTATTCAATAAGCAATATCGTTCTTTTCCTGCAACTGATGTTCTTTTGTATTAATGAGCATATGACGAAATCGAAGGAGAGAAACACAACCCATAGAAAAGATTACTCACACAAATCTATGTGATTATAGAAGCAGAATCTATAACGCTTTGATTCTCTCTTCACAAATCTTTCATTCCGAATTCCGCCATAAAAAGTAGTTCCCTGATAATTAAGCATGAGAACAATTTTCTTATCGTTTTATTTATTTAAAAATGGAAGTTTTTAAAATCCCCCCCCCCCCCCCACGTCAATATATTATGCCTATGGCTGTTTCAATGAATTTAAAATCTTGTTTTCTTCTCAAGAATGTTGGGCTGGCGGGAATCACCTTGAATGAAGAGGTATTCAATTGGACAAATATTTTCCTTTCATCATCATCATCATCCACATCGTCTTACTCTTCTTCTTCCTCTTCCTTCTCATCATCATCATAATCATCACTAAACATGAAAATCAAAATATTGATGGCCAAAGAGTAAAATAAAGGAAAATATATTGCTTAAATTTTACTTAAGTATTCTTTACATTGACGTTGCATATCGGTCCTGTTTAAATGAGAGCCCTAAAAAAAGCAAAACAAAAAAGCAGTGATTTCCAGAACAGCGTGGTACGCCTCATTGGTGCGGCGGAAGAAGATAGCAATTAAGGCGGAATGATTGAAAGACAAAAAAATATTTAGAAACAGTTTTTAAAAATTCATATTTATGGAGGTTACTGAATGAATTCGTTATTTTCACCACTCCAGACCTTCACAATTAAGATCCACTACGCAAGTACACTAGGACAAATCGTTCCCATTCTCTTTGCATTCGTATTGTTAAAAAAGAATTTCTCTTCGGACACTTATCTTATGGAGTAGACTCCAGAGTGGATGCTTTCCTGATTGCTATAGTCTTAACCTTTAAGTCGAGTGTCACCCGTTATCTTTCCTACATATCATTGTAAGCTGCACTTCTGACCTCCTCCTTCTCCCCTTTCACAATAACTTAATTTAGTAACCGTCTACCTTGAGTGACTGTTGGACCTTGTACGGTAGATACATGGCTTATTTTTCAAACAGATTGAAAAAGAGCCATGAAGAGTGTGACGATGTGTGCATTGTGGAGATGGGAGAAAGGACTCTCTCTGCCCCCTTCACTATAAACGTATATGAACATACGGAGAGAGAAAGAGTGATAAAAGACCTCATTTGATTGGATGAAGGAAATAAACCACCAAAAACGCTCTCCGCGTAAAAGAATTTGTAAACAGTTAGTTGCGGCCTGGATGTCTAACTGAGAAGACGCAAGAAATGTTAACGCCAAAGTACTCCGAGGAAAGATGACCTCGTTAAAATAAAAGATGTAATCCAGAACTTTCTCGGGAGGAGGAAGAAAGAAAAGGAGAAATATATGAGAATGGGAAGAAGTGTTTCCAAAGGATACGAACGGACAACCTAAATTATAATCTCTTAATTCGAACCGACACGAGCGTTTGTGAACTCTCGAAGTATGAAATATAAGAGACAAAAAAGCATTCCCGATCTATCTTCAAAATTCCAAAGTAAGTTTTCTCCGATACCGATTTCTGTCACACATTCACTTTAATTCTGTTAACTCGAAAGGAATTCACAATCATTTCTTTGAGGAACAGGAACATTCTTGGTGGTATTGGAAATTTAATGAGAGAGAGTGAGAGAGAGAGAGAGAGAGAGAGAGAGAGAGAGAGAGAGAGAGAAGAAGAAACGCTCTCAGTTTGATGAACCAAGATAATTCGGACTCTTCTTTTGCCAATGTAGATACAATCTGAAATTGGATAAGAAATTTGAAATAGAGAATAATGTATTAATTGAAGAACCTTTCAGAGATCTCCAAAGATTTCGTTATTTCTTTTTTAATTTCTTCCTTTTATCTCCAACGTTTGTTTGTGTTTTCGTTGTTGTGTCAATAAAAGAAAAAAGAATGTTTTGAATTACCAAATTACTCAACCGTTCAGCGTTTTGATTTGATTGAACTTTCATCTGCATCTCGCTTGCATTGAATTTGACCTCAATTCCATTGAGTTAAGAATTATAGAGGACTATATTCTTTCCTTCCATTTTTGGATCATCACTTATAAATTGTCTACGGATCTAAAATAGCGGAAGCGGTAAAGATTTAGCGGTTTCTGTAACAACGCTGGGGCATTTCCGCAGCCGATCAGTAGGTTAGTGAGCCACCCGCGTCTCTTTAGCCCAGTGAAGCGTCACAAGAGTGAGGACATCATAATGGTGCCTTCACGAAACTTCCAAGTCGGCATCATTCTGTTCAGGTAAATGACAAACTTCTCCACCTAAATTATATATATACTATAGTCATCCGCAGACAGATCTGTTTCGCTGTATATCACAGCTCATCAGCACGGTTAGACAGCCGATTGCTTTTTATCCAGGATTGAAACCCGACCGAACTGGCGTCAGTCGGCAATTCTACCTCTGAGCTACGGGCGCTCGGTAGAAGGAGGTAAACTTTTTAGCGTGTATATTATCATTATACACGCCCAATAGCTGAGAGTGTTCTAATTAATTGCTGAATGAACGATGCGTAGATGCCAGAGTAGCTATTGTTTTTCAAAGTCTACCATTCTTAAAGAGTGCTCAACCAGGGTGTGAGAGCGTAAATAGTCATCTGTAGACAGATCTGTTTCGCTGTATCACAGCTCATCAGTACGGTTAGACAGCCGATTGCAAACCCGACCGAACTGGCGTCAGTCAACGATTCTACCTCTGTGCTACGGGCGCTCGGTAGAAGGAGGCAGACTTGTTAGCGTGTATATTATCATTATACACGCCCACAGTTTCTGCGGTTTCTATCAATGTAGGCTTCCTTCCACAGTAGCAAAAATGTTAGTTTATGTAATATTTTAGATCTTATATATATATATATATATATATATATATATATATATATATATATATATAAAAGTATTGTTGGAATAATATTCCTTGTCCAAAGAAACACTATTTTTAAAAAAGTGCTCAATACAAAAGTAGAGCTAATAATATTATTTATTCATAAATTATAACATGGACATGTTACAATATCACTACAAAAGTAGCCATTTCGTTTCAACACTTTTGTGTCTTGTCAAGTGATGTGATGGTTCTTAAATGAATGGTTTAAACCATATATATATGTATATAGTCTAAAAGTAGTTTATCTAAAATAAGATTTTAAAAACTAGAGAAGGTTAAATGGAAGTAGCCGCGAATTCGAAGTCGGCGAAATTATCATTGATAAGTTATCATTGATAACTCTATCCTCCAATTTGCAGAATATCCTACTGCTATCAAATAGCGGACTGGGATGCGTTCCGCGACTTCATTTGTGATGTCCCTTGTAACAAGGTTTTTAGTCTGCCTGTTGAAGACTGTGCATTCGAGATCTTCTCCTGAGTGAAAGCCAGCATCGAGAAGTTCCGATTCAGGCATTATTATTCCTCTTGGTTCTCTTCCGCTTGCTCGTCCGCCTTTGGCAACAGGAACCACATCTTTCGGCTTTATCGGAGTGATGCGTCTGACCAGAATAGGCGCCTTTTTGTCTCTACTCGCATTGAATGCAAACGATTCCTAAATGACGCTAAGCTGTTGCTTGCTAATAGAATAAAGCAGCGTATAGCATTCCGCAAGTTTTAGACTATAAGGACTACTGGCGGCTCTACAAAAGTGCTGAACAAACCTTCGATTCCGCCACTACTCTATAATTTTGAGGTTCTAACATCTACAGCAGACAAGACTGAGTGCTTTGATCGCAGATTCTCTTATAACTCCAAACTAGACCCACACCTGACTTCCCTCCTAGAACTGAGGCATAACTGAGCGATGTATACATTATCCCCGCTCTGGTCTCTAACATCATTTCTTAGCTTGACTCCCATAAAGCAAATGTGGTATTATTCTAGTCATCGTTCTTGCAATATGTATCCCTGAACTCTATCCTATTTTCTCCAAACTCTATAACGATTGCCTTGTTGTTTCTTGCTTTCCTGCTTGTTGGAAGTCCTTCTCTGTAGTTCTTGTCTTTAAAAACTCTGAAGAGCCGTACGACACTTTTAACTATCGACCTATCGGCCTCTTAACGCTTTTTGGCAAAGTGTTCGAGGCTATTATCATTGCTGAAATGATTCAGCATTTCACATCCGACAAGCTATATTTTCTGATAAGCAGTATGGCTTCCGCTTCGCTAGGTCTACTGCTGATGTGCTAACGGCAATCACTGAGTACATATACCAGGCCCTTTTAAGAACTACGAAGCCAGGGCTGTTGGTCTGGATATATCGAAATCATTTTATAGGATTTGGTATGCTGGCCTTTTGCAAAAGCTACAGAGCTGTGGTATAACTGGAAAATTGCTCGATTTAATCTTATCATTTTTGTCAAATCGTAAAATGATGGTAGTTCTGAATGGGCGTGCGGAATGTGAACGCGGGTGTCCCTCAAGATTCTATTGTAGGTCCTACGCTCTTCCTGATATTCATCAATGATATTCCTAATCAATGATATTCCTAATCTAAACAGTTCCGAAATTGGCATTTATGCAGATGACACCACCATCTATTCCCGTCTTAATATAAAATCTGCCAGTTCTGACAAAGTAGATCTTGCTTCTGCTCTTGGAAAGAACCTCCAACCTGTGTTGGATTGCCGTAAGAAATGGCTCTTAAATTTTAATGCATCCAAAACGAAGCTGCTCTCCTTTAACAACCATAGAGAAGCTTTTCTACCTTCCATCATAATATGGTACCCTCCTACGAGTAATGAACTCTTCCTCTTGCTATATGCCTGCATGGCTTCTAAGGAGCAGTTGAAGAGGAGTTGAGCAGTTAACAGTACCAGTTACGAGCAGTCAAGTACAGCAGTTAACGACAGCTACTAGTCAGTAGACTTACTTATTTTCTATATTACTATAATTAACACTTTTTTTAATATATTGATTTCTTGTTATACTAATACACTGTTTTGGACCCGCTTTCTTATTCCGTGTCTTAATTCCGGCACAAACAGGTCACTACAACTTTGCGGCAATATTCGCCACAAGATCCACAACGAATTGGTGATGAAGATCTACAACACATTAATATGGATCACACGAGTCTCCCCGAAAACACTGCCTTTGCCTCACTCTCTCAGCTGATCTCAAGTGGAATGAATACTTTGAATAAATAGCTACTTTAATACTTTGCTTAGTTTTTGAAAGACATCTTTCACTATTTTCACCAATGCGCTTTCGTATTTCAGTGTGACATTTTCCACCTTACTCAGATATATTAAAATTTTAAAGTATTTTTGGTTTCTCAAATTCGTAATTAGCATCTTGGGTTCTACCTCTTGTTGACAATCATACATTCTTTCTTTTTCGACGTTATTACACAACACCTAGGTGCTTTTATTTTTTAATATATTAAGAATAGGTCAGTTTGGGCACAAGACTACATATGTGGGTTCTTTCAGTAAGAGCCGAATTCTTAACTAATTCTCTGTACTCTTGATTTGTTCAACACTGCCGTATGTTCTTTCGAGACATGACTGACAAAGCAAAAGTTTTTCCCGCAGTAAGTTGCCATTTCTTTCTGCGGTAGACTGATTGCCAACCAACCAAGTCTATAGAACATAATCTGTCCTTCTATTTAACACATTGCTAGAGAGAGAAAAGATGGGTTCATACCTTTTCCAAGAACATTTGCGCGTAAGTTTCTTTCCTCGCACTTCCCGACTGTGGAATTCCCTTCCATATGATTGCTTCCCCGACGGCTACAATCTCCAGGAGTTTAAATGTAAGGTCAATAGACACCTCCTAACACACTAACCTGCTCCCATTTTATCAAACACTCTTCCCATCTGCCCAACCCTCATCCTCGCTATCCTTACTCATCTGTCACCTTCCTCCTGACATTCCCTATGTCTAACCACTCTTTCTCTTTACCTTCCCCTATGTAGCCCCATGCACAATAGTGGCAGTGGAACGCCTTGCTTAGGGTGAGCTGATTAAAAAAAAAGAAAGTAAGTGAATGCTACGAATTCGACTACAATTTGAACTCGGCTTTCCGATTTCTCATTCCGAAACGATATCCATTGCTCCACCATCTACAATAGGTTGAGTAAAAAGATAAATGAAACACACACACAAACACACACACACACACACAAACACACACACACACACACACACACACACACACACACATATATATATATATATATATATATATATATATATATATATATATATATACTGATGACTGACTGGAGAACAAAAGAGATTTTGAATTATGTGAACAGGAAGAATTCCAATAAAATGTGCGGTCATTTGGTGCAATAAAAAAGTCAAAGAAAGAACTAAAAACTCCAGTTGAATAACTTGCTGCCTATTCCTTATTCTTTGATGACTTCCGACTTTCGACCATTTCGTTTAACACAAAGGAAGAAATACCAAAGAGAAGCACGGATTTGATCAATCTTTAAAGGAAACTTCAATATTTTCAACGGCGGAGATTTCTTTTCGAAAAAAAAACAAAAAAAAAAACAAAACAAAAACATCACGTGAGAAAAAAATGAGGAAGAATTTAAATAAAATTAAGAGAAAACGTTATTCCTAATCTGTTAATTTTCAATAAGCTGAGTAAATCGCTCTGTTATATACTGCCGCTGCTGCCAGTGTCGATTCTACAGTGGTGGGGGTAGAAGGGGCCAAAGCTTTCTCCCGTAGAATTTTGGCTGGCCCCTTGGTTGGCCCCACCCAATTTTATAAGCTTCAAAAATTTGATTAGTCCCTAATTTTGATGATATTTGATCTTCAGTACTTTTTCTTCTGCGTCTTTTTTTTTTTCATATAGTTTTTTATGGACACATACAGAGATCAATTTAAAAGAAAAATAAAGAAAATAAAACAACCGGATAGATAGAAACAGATATGTTTTTTAGGGAGGAAAATAGACATAATAGTCATGGAGAAATTATATTATTTAAATTATTTCCTTATTTCAGAATAGCTTCTTGATCATATGGTCGGACTTTGCCGAAAACAAATTAAATTTTTAGCTGATTTTTGTACGGTTTTGATGCCCACAGCATTTTGATTGATTTCCTTGCATTATTTTATTTTCGCATTTATTTTCTTTCTCGGATTTATTTTTTGTGCTTCAAAAAAGTTTTGTTGAGTAAAAAATCAGAGAAGACCAATCACACTGTTCTGTTAGTACCGACGTTAGTATTAACCCTTTGATTTTGCTTTGAAATTAATCTATCTTGTGTTCCAACAGCTTCAGAGTGGAAAAGAGGGCAAGAATAGATTCGAACACCACTACTACGAATGAAAAGTTGTTCCATTTAAATTAGTGAAATAACATACTTATTCTCAAGCTCTTTTCTAACTTGTGTATACGATAGTAGTGTAGTATGAAAATGAAGACGTTGCTTGAGTTTGCCCCCTTTCTCCTCAAAAAAAATATCGGCCCCGAAGTGTCCCCGCAACTTTCAGAGTCCCACAATCGCCACTGGCTGCTGCTGGAAACAACAATAGTCTTAGCCGACAAACGATAAAAACTAACACGTATATATAAAAATATAAATATATATTTTCATTCTTTGTCAGCGACGGTTATATGGAATGGGTAATCAGGGAGAATCAAGCACATGTGAAGGAGTTGACTAGCGGGCGTTGTCTTTTCTTCTCTCTTCTCTGCGTTTTCTCTGAGTCCTCTCGGTGTTCTGCCTTTGACCGAAAAAAAAAACGATCTTATACAAGCTGAAATTTCATCGAATTTTGCTTAATTGCGTCATCTATGGCTAGGTACATCTATTAATCATTTTTGCCGATTATTACCTTTAAAACCGGCTGCCTTTGACGTCATCACATTTTTGTTTGTCATTGTTTATATTTTCTTATCTTGAAGCTGGCTGACTTTGTCGTAATTACACTTTTGTTTATCCCTAATTACATCCCTGCCTCTGACGGCAATCATATTTCTGTGAGTCTCAGAAATATATTAAACCGTAACACAAAAGAGTTGCACCTAATTTGATTAATCTAATCTAATTAGGTTGGTTAGTTAAACGGTATTTAATCCATGTTGCTCTACCTACTTTTGAATATAACCCTCTCTTTTAATTGAGACAAAAGTTAGACAGTTGTGGTTTTATATTTGATTTGAAAAGGTAAATAAAGGTCTGATTTGTATTACAATAATAAAAGTTAGACATAGATCCAGCCTACACTTGAATAAAAAAAAGAGTAGACATAAACCTGGTTTGCGCTATTGTCAGAAATGTAAACACAGTTCAGGTTTAGACATGAGTTATAAAGGGAGAGAAGTGTTTGGTTTACATATCTGACGAAAAAGTCGACATAGATTTAATTTACATTTAAGTGAAAATTGTAGACAGTTGTCCGTTTTTTTTGTTTTTTTTTAATCGTATCACCCCGAGCAAGGCGGTAACGCCACTGATGTTCAGGGGGCTACGTAATAGTGAAAAGATTGGAAAAGAGAAAGCTGGAAACCACATCCTAAACAGGGAACAAGGGATGAGCCTCTTCACCTGTTCAATAGATGTGGGTGGAGTGTGAACCGGGTGATAGTTTAGTCTATCTACTCCAATTGAAAAAAAAAAGAAAGAAAAGAATGAAAAGATTGGAAAAGAGAAAGCTGGAAACCACATCCTAAACAGGGAACAAGGGATGAGCCTCTTCGCCTGTTCAATAGAGGTGGGTGGAGTGTGAACCGGGCGATAGTTTAGTCTATCTACTCCAATTGTTAAACATGAGCCAGAATAATAGATATAGGCCCAGTCTTCGATACTGTCAGAAATATAGACATAAGTCTGGTTTAGACTTGCGACGAAAAGTTAGACATAGCTTGGGTTTATACTAAAGATAAAATCGTGGACAGGAGTTTCAGTTTTAAGTGTATCAAAAACATAAATATTGGCTCGGTTTACGCGACTCTCATTTAATTCATTTTTTACAAGATTTTTTTTTTTGGAGGATTTAAGATGATTATATATGTTTTTTTTTTGTTTTTTTTTGTTTTTTTGACCCCGATATTATATCTCCAAATATTTGCAGCAATATTTCAATTTCTGGGGTAATTTTTTTTTTAAATTAAAGGTAAGTTTTTTCTTCGGTGTCTTTTTTTCAGTGTTTTTTTTTTAACATCATATGTTTTAATAGCTTCATTAGGCTTCTAATTCTATCTTGCTCCCCCCGCCATGGCGTATCTAGTGAGAGTAATTTCCGATAACATGCTACAGAATAAGAAAAAATAGCTGTTTCTGTTTTCTTTTTAAAGAAGAATAGACCGTTAAAAAAGAAAACAGAAATAGCTACACTTTTCTTCATATATATAGATATATATAAGTTTAAAAATGTATTTTTTTGACAGTATTTATTTATTTCTATTATTATATTTGATATTTCAAACCGTCCTCGGCCTTTCATCAGAAACAAATGATTTTAAAATTTATATTAGAAACGTTTTTGCGAGAGCGTTCGTCCGAGAGATTGTTTACATCACGTGACGCAGAAAGCGACAAATTGTTTTAAATATTTGTAAACGTAAACCTATCTTTAATAATACTTATAAATTTTGTTTTAGAGAAAATTTTTCAATTGTATCTAAAAAATGTTTAACTATTGAAATATTTATAAAGATTTAAAACACTTAAGTCCTTATTTAACCCTAGCCTGTGTGTATTTAATTTTAAAATCCAGTATTTTTCTTTCTTTCTGCGTGAGTGTGTAGAACTAAAATCGGAGTCTATTAGTCTATTTGTTTCTGATGAAAGGCCGAGGTCAGTCTGAAATATCAAATATAATAATAGAAATAAATAAATACTGTCAAAAAAAATACATTTTTAAACTTACAACTTTTTAGTAGCTTTTCCTATACATATAACCCGGCTCACACTACACCCACGTCTATTGAACAGGTGAAGAGGCTCATCCCTTGTTCCCTGTTTAGGATGTGGTTTCCGGTTTTCTCTTTTCCAATCTCTTCACTTTTCTTTTTTTTTTTCAATTGGAGTAGATAGATTAAACTATCGCCCGGTTCACACTCCACCCATGTCTATTGAACAGGTTAAAAGGCTCATCCCTTGTTCCCTGTTTAGGATGTGGTTTCCGGCTTTCTCTTCTCTTTTCCAAATCTTTTCACTATTACGTAGCCCCCTGCACATCAGTGGCATTATCGCCTTGCTCGGGGTGATATGATTAAAAAAAATATTAAGAGAGTATACGTGGCTGATCATTATGTTATATATATATATATATATATATATATATATATAGGGAAGAAGGGTGAGAAGTCGTGAACGTTTTCTTTAAAGTGTAGATTTATTGTTATTATTATTAATATTATTTATCAAGTTATCGATTGTCAAAACAGAGAAAATTTAACCTTTTAACCTGTTCACCGTCCACTTATCTATATATACACGGTGTTTTCGATATCCAGAATGACAAACAGATCTCGATATGTAAAATCAGAAATTTATTCGCTTGAAGAGAGTTAATTTTGGACTCGAAACACATGTAGCGACAAAAATACAATTATCGACACAACGTAAATAATGTTAATAATAATAATAATAATAACAATAAATCTACACTTTAAAGAAAACGTTCACGACTTCTCACACTTTTCACACACACACACACACACACACACACACACACACACACACACACACACACATATATATCTATATATATATATATACTAGCAGTATAGCCCGGTATTGCTCGGGTGTAATGAAAGCTTTAAAACTAATCCATGTTCCTGGAGCTTGGACGTTGGCACGAAAGACTAAAAAGCAATAGTTATTTCTTGTTAAAGCGAAACCGTAGACTGAAAGAAAAATGAATGGATGTAAGTCAAATTTTCATTTCCTGGTGTCGTTATCAAATAAGTTTCTTCGTCGTAAACTGAATTTTGAAGGCTAAATAAGTCCTCCGAGTAAATGGTATCATGGCTGAGACTAAGAACTACGATTATATCTACTTAGAGCCAAACCCGAAGCAAAAACTAAATAAAAGGACTGAAAAAAATACAGACATACAGGCAGATAAACAGGCACACACACAAACATCTTGCTTTATATATATATATATATATATATATATATATATATATATATATATTATCGATTTTCTGCACTATTGTAAGAACTGCAACCTTGAAACTTCTGAATATCGTTTCTGATGTCTTTGTCTATGAGTGTATGAAATTTGATTAAAATCGGGCCACTCCTTCTATCGCCCGATTTTTTCAATTATCGATTTTCGATATTTATCGGGGACTCAAAACCTAGCTAAGAATACTCGTAGACGCTTATAGTACAACTGTGTAAATTTTCAAGAAAATCGATTCTGCCGTTTCGGGAGTCTATAGGTAACGGACACACACACAGACACATACACACACAGACAAATTTCCATTTATAAATAAGTTTATATATATATATATATATATATATATATATATATATATATATATATATTAACGAAACTTGGTTATAAGCAACCGTCAATTTGAAACGAATTGTTTGAGCATTATTTTTTATCGATACTCGTATTTAAGTAGATATTCTGTTTTTAATGAAACAGTATTATATATTTATTTCCACCGGCCTGATTATTTACGATAAATTTTTATTACGAGTATCGATAAAAAATAATGTTCAAACAATTAATTTCAAATTGTCGGTTGCTTATAACCAAGTTCCGTTAAAATTCGTTGATTCCCGTAACATGTCTACATTTGTTGACATTACGATACATTTCAGAGCAGATATGTTTGTTTACGATGGATCGGAAATTGTATTATATCGGCTGGATAAAAACCTTGTTGAGACAGGAGGCTATTCGCGGTCGAGTGGTCTAAGACATTTACCGGATCAAATAGTAGCTTTCCCTATATAGATAAGGGTCGCAGGTTCGAATCCTGCCGAATGGCACAGATTTTCATAATAAAAATTTATCATAAATAATCAGGCCGGTAGAAATAAATATATAATACTGTTTCAGTAAAAACAGAATATCTACTTAAATACGAGTATCGATAAAAAATAATGTTCAAACAATTTATTTTTATATATATATATATATATATATATATATATATATATATATATATTACAATAAAATAGTTTCGACAGACTAAATTAACTTTGTACAGAAAGCAGTTATATAAAACGTGCTCCATATACAATACAGAAAATCAAACATATAGAGCTATTTAATATGTAAAATCTAGGAATACTAACTTCTTTTGTTCACGCGGTTTCAACCAACAAGTTTTCTTCAGGCAGTAAAAGGTTTAATTGCATTTTCTACCGCTTTATTTATCCATACAATTTCAACGGGAAATACAAGAGGAGGTGAGAAGCAGAGCAAGCGTATAGGAATTGAGAGAGGGGAAAAGTTAGAAGGAGAAAAATATTAGGTACTTTCATCCAGGTTCATATAAACCTAGAACGACTTGACTCTAGCCCTTTCCTCACCCCGTATATCCTTCCCTTTCTCTCCCCCCTTGCAACTGTCATTACACCTGCATTTTCATCTTTCTATTGCTTCTTTCTAATTGGTTTGTAATCCTCTTCTCCCTCCTCTAATTAATTTTCTTTCAGTTATGTAGCCCCCCGCACATCAGTGGCATTTACGCCTTGCTCGGGGTGAAATGATTAAAAAAAAAGATATTTTTTTTACATGTTTATGACCTAATATTATCGCTTCTTCTTCTATGTGCCCTGTCCTTTCAGGACGTAGGCGATCATGGCTTTCCACGTTTCCCTATCCCTGGTGGCTTTTAGCACGCCTTCTTCTGTTACACCATGCAACCCTCGTTCCATCATCCAACTGATTATGTCCTTCAAATATGTTGTCCACTGCTTTGACTTGTCACTTTTTCCCGCTATCTGGCCTGTTAGTATCAGGTTCTCCAAGCCATCCTTCCTCATTGCATGTCCCAGGCATGTCGCAATTGTCTCTTCCTGATGCTCAATATTAATATTACATCACTAAAATTTATTAAATCCATTATTAAAGAATCTAACGTATGTTTATCTATCACCAGTCAAGTACGTTACACACTGTTTTCTCCTGTCCTTCCTTCCCTCTGTCTGGCCTGTCAGTATCAGGTTCTCCAAGCCCACCTTCCTCATTGCATGTCCCAGGAACTTCAGTTGTCTCTTCCTGATGCTCACTATTAATTTCCTTTTCGTTTCCATCCTTTCCGAAACCTCATCATTGCTTACATGCTCAATCCATGATATCCACAGCATCCTTCTGTAGAAACATATTTCAGTTACTTCAAGTTTTTCCTCATCTTCGGTGATATTGTCCAGTTTTTACTGCCATATTGAAGAACTGAACTCTCTTCTTTAACAGCCTGCTTTGGTCTGGATACGACATAATTGCCCTACACAATATGAGCATAATAGTTCTTATCTTCTTTATGCATGGTCTTTTTTTTATTTACTCCAACATATACTAAGGATTTATCCATTCCTTTCTTTTATTTCCCTCACATGGCTAGCTAGTTTAGTACAATTTTTATAACTTTTCAGCTTGAATAATGATCGATGGTCATAGCATCTTTATTTTTAAAAAACTGGCTTCTGTACGCACCACATATAACTCAATTTGACCATTTTCTTTTGTTACCATTGCCTTAGCATAAAAACTTCTGTTTCATATTCTCTATCCAGTAGACACTTGCATTTATTCTTACAATTGCACATGTGATTCTTCATATCGTCGTTCAGCGCGTTATCGTAAAAATTCTTGCCGGTTTACTTCTTAATGATATCTTCTAAGTTGATAGCAAAACTATAACTTATCTTCACAGTTTATTTTTGCTGAAGATTTTGTACACACACACACACACACACACACACACACACACACACACACACACACACACACACATATATATATATATATATATTCATTTCAAAAACCCAAAATAAATTACATTACAGTCAAACATAAGGATGAAATAACAACATCAGAAATATAACAGCCTTTAGAATGGCCAGTGAAGTGGCCAAAAGCCATTGGAAAGTTATTAATTATGGAATATTTTTACATTCCTTATCTCCAGCAAAAAGTAAACATATAAGAAAACTGGAAAAAATAAATAAAAAATGAATAAAATTTTCCTTGTTGGTCATTACAACGAAACATGTTTAAATACACACACACACACATGCATATATATATTATTTTAAATTTGCTATATATATATATATATATATATATATATGGTGGAAAAAATAATGGAAACAATACGATAATACTTTGAAAATTTGATTTGTCAAAAGCTTGTCGGTTTTTATGTTTGTTAGTTTAATAGTAGTACTTCACTTTTTTGGCTAAAATTGTTGTTTTTTAACTGGTATTACTTAAATATTTTCATTAAAATCAACAGTGAACACTATTTAAAAATTCTAAATGATCAATTTCATCCTATGGTTCAAGAACTGTTTCCGGGGGAAATGCCATCTTTCAGGATGATAATGTCCCCATTTATACTGCTGAAGTTGTAGGTCAATGGCACGAGGAACATTCTAGTGAAGTAGAACGTCTTATCTGGCTACCGCAGTTCCCAGATCTTAAAGTCATTGAACATTTCTGGTTCATTTTAGAAAAAAAAGTGAGAAGTCGATATTCTCCACCATCATCATTGAAAAAAATTGGGGACAATTCAAACTTTATACGAGTCGATCCACACAGATCTCAAATTGTAATTACTGCCAAAGGAAGTCTTACCCCTTGAAACAGAAATTAATTTGCTTGAAATTTCAAGGTGTTTCCATTATTTTGTCCACCCTCTGTATATATAAAAATGTATATTTATGAAGAAATCTTTCAGTCATATATATTTTATTACAAACCACACATGAAATATTTTAAATAACATTGAAGCTCAGCTTTCAATATAGTTATTTTGGTTGTTTAACGCATTTAGTTATCATCAAGGTCTGACACTTTAAATATTAGAAAAAACAAAAACAAATTAAGAATGTTTCTACAAGTATACGCATATAGTATATCACGTTACTTAAAAATAGCTTTATACTCTTGAAGTCCTTATCATAAAAGTAAAGAAACCTGATGTTAAATATATATTTTTTTAATCGTATCACCCCGAGCAAGGCGGTAATGCCACTGATGTGCAGGAGGCTACATAAGAGTAAAAAGATTAATTAGAAGAGAGTGAAGAGGAAGACGAAACAGTTAGAAAGGAGCAAGAGAAGGATGGGAATACAGGTGTGATGACATTTGCAAAGGTGGAGAGAAAGGAAAGGATATACGAGGTGGTGAAAAAACTAGAGTCAAGTGGTTAATCGATGAGTATTGAAATTTCTGGAGGTTGTAGCCGTCAGGAAAGCAAGAATATGGAAGCGAGTTCCACGGGCGGGAAGTGCGAGAGAAGAAGCTGAAGGAGTAGAATTGTCGTCTGCATTTGCTTAATCTAACTGTGAATGGGTGGGACCCAGTTGCCAATTTGGTTACTTTTTTAAACTAGTACCCACGGTGAGGATTAAAATAACAGCAGTAATGGACAGGGGTGTGTAAGCAACGAAGGAGTCTTAAAGAAAAATGATAACAAAATCAGAATCAGAATGAGTCAGCTAAAACTTATTGGATACATAATGAGGAAAAAAGGTTTGGAGAATTTAATCCTCGAGGAGCATATTGAGGGCAAGAAAGATAGGGGAAGGCAGATGTTTAGTTACCTGACGAGATCGTGCGAATGGATGACGGAAAGAGTGCGGGTGTTTCGGCAAAGGAACAAACGCTGCTATAAGGTATTGAAAGTTGTGGAGAGTCATGATCGAGCATATTCTGAAGACACCAATATATTCAAAGACAGTATTCACGAGACAGTTCCACAAAACTGTATAGATGATGATTTACAGAGAGTTTGAAAACGGTCAGTACGCTTAAACACTCGGCCACGATGGCTTGTGGCTATGTGCTAGCACAACCATTGATGACTTTCGAACAGTTCCGTCTAGTCACAAAATTTTGGTCAATCTGGAGTATGGTTTCTGGGCACTTTTTAATGGTACCGCCTGCTGATATCGCATCTGCAGGCCAATAACATCGCCTCCCTAATAAACTGAAAATGGTGAGATTCTAACCCCGGTCTCGTGGTCGAAAAGCGTACGTTCTAACCACACACCCAAAATAGGGATCAAGAAATATATAAACGGAAGACAATGTTCGGGCCTGGTTCAGAATTGCAACAACTATAGCAACAGTTATGAACAGAGCAACAGTAGTTGAAAAAAATCCTTACACAAGTGACTTATTAGAAATGATTCATAGAATCTATGGGTCACACAAAATTAGGGTGGTATTCCAAACTACACTATGGAGACACTACACTATGGATGTGCGTTGTGGCGCAATAGATATCGGATCGGAATGAGAAAACGGGGAGCCGAGTTTGAATTACGATTGAATTCCTTGCATTCACTTACGCGCAAATACCCTTAGGAAAGGTATTAATCTATCTCTTCCCTCCAGTTATGGATTAAATAACAGAACAGATTGGGTTTTATAGCCTTGGCTGGCAACCAGTCTACCGCAGAAAGTAATGGCAAGCTACTGCGGGATAATCTTCTGCCCAGTCAGTCATATCCCGAAAGAGACATGATCGCCTAAGCGTGTATTACGTATGGCACTCAACTGACACAAAAGCCAAATCACCATCAGATAAAAACACGTGTAAGAACTCCGTCTACATAATTCCATCCAGATGTAGTAGGAAATACAAATGCTTGAAGAATATCAAAAAGCCGTAGTCCGTGGAGAAACAACAAAATATGGCATAGTTGATCACGTGAACAGAGAAAAGCCTTTCAGTCAGCAACCCCTCAGGAATGAAGTTAGAATTGAAATACGGTGATTAAAAGAATCAGCACACAGATTACACTCTTTTAATTTGCTTAGTAGGCCAAGCCTAAAATTGAACACCATATCGGAAGTTTGAGTTTTGTTTAACCCCATATCAACCTCTGCGGGTTATTTAATGCCATAAAGGTAGGGTTTTAAGGTATTTTTTTTAATGTTCGGTTTTAATGAGAAGGTTTAAGTTAGATTTCGATGAAAAAATTTTGAAAATCATTTTTTAAATGTAGAAAACTGAAGATGTCTTCTAGTTTTGTATTCAAAAATGTATTGCTGGTAATAATGTTTTCTTTAAAAATGTATTGTTGGTAATATTTTTTCCTTCAATAATGTATATTTCTCTATAAAAGTGTATTTTTATACTTTCACAGTGTTTTGACTCCAGTTTGGGTGTTAACTATTTGCCTATTGCTGGGAACCTAACAGGTGCTACCACCCCGGGTCAGGTTGGACCTAGGAACAATAGCAATTAAAAAGTGGTTCCATGCACCTCACAACCTCCCAATCAGAGGTCTTGCTGCCGGATGCAGTTTACCGTCATATCCAGGATCACCATATAGAAGCTTTGATATGGAAAGATTAGGCATTATGTTTAATGTTTTAAAATTCCGGTGTCTTTTATCTGTTGAATGAATAAAAACCATGGGTAAGTGCATCTAGTTATCTGGTAATTATGAGATCAATTCCTGCGTTCGTCATTGATATGCATACACCTTGGTTGAGTGGGAAAAGTGAAAGTGAAATTACAAGCTTTGGTTATTTTTGTTTAGCGGCATATCAGCACCTATATGGGTTATAGGAGGATTTTCATTGCTTCTGTTGCTTTCTGTCCCCTCTTCATCCATGATAAATGTTGTTCAGCATTCGCTGCCATATAGGAGAACTGATATTACGTAGTTGTTCAGCACTCTTTTCTTTGTTTCTGTTGTTTTAAGCGTCCTCTTAATCAGTGAGGAAATTGTTCAGCACTCGCTACCATATAGGAAGATTGATATTAGATAGTTCGGCATTCTTTTCTTTATGTTATTTCAAGTGTCACCCTCGTTTGTGAATAAATTGTCCAGCAATTACTACCATATAGTAGGATTGACATTACGTAACATTCATCGTGATTTTCGTTGCTTCATCCACGAGGAATTTTGTCCAGCATTCGTTGCCATATAAGAAGATTAATATTACGAATTTTAATGCTTCCAGAACGAAGCTGCTATCGATTAACCATCACAGACAATCACTTCTACCCCATTAACATGGATAAGGCTAGTCTCCCTGAAAGTAAAACACTGAGCCTCCTCGGGTTAACTCTCACAACAGACCTCAAGTGGAATGTCCATATTGAGTCCATCGCTAAATCCGCTGCTAAGAAGGTCGGTTCTCTGTGCAGGGCCAGGAAGTTTTTCCCGTCTGAAACAATCCTGCACATATATAAATCTACCCGTGCATTGAATACTGCTGCCATATCTGGTCGGGTGCTCCTGCTATTCACCTAGGTGTCCCTGACAAAATTCAACGGAGAATCTGTAATGTGATCGATCCCGACTTGGCAGCTCGGATACAGTCACTTTCTCACCGGCGCAGTGTGGCTTCCCTGTGTGTCTTCTACAAGTACTTTCACGGCTTCTGCTCTGATGAACCTAGCTCACTGGTGCTCCCTATATACGAATTTACTCGAACAACAAGATTAGCAACTACGTCTCACTTTTTTTTACTGTGAAACCAATAAGATGTAAACGCCAACTCTACTCCATGAGCTTCTTTTCTCGCACTTTCCGCCTGTGGAACCCCCTTCCGTTTACTTGCTTCTCCGACAGCTACAATCCCCAAGAATTTAAATGTAAAGTCGTCATCTCCTATCTCACTAACTTGCATCGTCTCTCTCATTCTCTCATTTCATTTCTTCAATATTCTCATCCTTCTCTTACCCGCTTCCTGACACCCACTGTATTCTGTCACTCCTCGTAACTTTCCTCCTATGTAACTCCCTGTACAACAGTGGTAGTATAATGCCTTGCTTGGGGCAATCCGATTATATATATATTTTAAAATAGTTCAGCCCCTTTTTTTTTGCTTCTGTTGCTTCAAGTCTTCTCTTCATTTCTGAGGAGTTTGTCCAGAATTTGCTGCCATATAGAAAAATTGATATTAAATAGTCCAGCACTCTTTTCTTTGTTTCTGTTACCTCAAGTCTTCACTTCATCTCTGAAAAAATTTGTCCATCATTTGTTGTCGTATAGGTGGATAATATAGCAGTTAAATACCATTTTCTTTGTAACGAAATTTTACTGTTTCTAGTACTTTAAGTTTTGCTTTGTACTCAGCTTTTAGTAAGTGTTTAGCTTTTGGGATGTGTTTAGTTTTTGAAATACATCTTTTGCTATTCCAATGCACATATGTTAATAATATTAATTAATATCAGTTATGGTTAATACAATAATAATATTTATCGAGACTAAGCCATAGTATTACGCTCACAGCAACAAACATATTACAAGTGAAATTTAAGTACGTAATATATATATATATATATATATATAAACTGTCTTGAAGCACAATTTTTCTCTCTCCAACAATTTACTTTCACTGAAATATATTTTAAGTAATAAGTAAACAGGAATTTTCTTTTTTCTGCACACTGTCGGCTGACTCGGTCCTTCGTCTGAAGATGAGGTTGATGCAAATGTGGGATGAAATGGAAGTGAATATTTTGACAACCAAGAATTGCACATAAAATTGTCTGATTTATTTATTTATTTTTTTCATTTATTTACTTATAGATTCTCTTTCTTTTACAGATATTGAGGATTAGTTCCCTGCCTTTCTCCCCATCTCCCGGCAACATAATTCGAAAATTCCGGACACATAAGTAGATGTCTAGACATGGTACTAACAACAAAAATAACAATGAAGTCAAAGCTTTCTAAAGACTAGTCAGTCTACTGTTTCGGAAAAGAAAAGGAAAACATTTTTTACTTATTTTTACTTTTTTTGTTTTTTGTAAAGTGTTTCTTGACGTTCGCTTTGTATCGCGACTGCTTAGTATAAAAAATACAAAGAATAAGAAAATTCTTTTTTAGACGCCATTTTGAATATTTTTACGTGTTTTCAGAGATCTGTAAATTTCAGAGAATCTTCTTGAGTGGCAATAAGACCAAAACAACACAAAAAATAAGGATTTACAGGTAGCGTAATTTATCTGATTGCAGAGGAAAACAACAATATTTAACAGATTATTTGAGATCGTTTTAGAAATTAAAGAAACAAATTCAGTATAAAATTGAAAGATGATCGGGCTAAAAACAACATCTAATCTTGTAGATTTTAGAAGAATATGCCCTACTCAACGCTGAATTAGTTAAGCATTTCGCATCACAGGAAATTCTTTCAAGTGCAAATTGGCATC
The DNA here is from genome assembly GCA_037127315.1 of Ascarosepion bandense. Classification (NCBI taxonomy): domain Eukaryota; kingdom Metazoa; phylum Mollusca; class Cephalopoda; order Sepiida; family Sepiidae; genus Ascarosepion; species Ascarosepion bandense. The sequence goes on along the minus strand of JBBBDQ010000891.1, from coordinate 524,286 downwards.
TGACCTCTGACCTTTCCAGTGGAGAGTAATAATTGGTTGCATTCAATGCCTCGTAAACTAAACTGGTTATATTCCATCCCACCGAATTACCACCGAGCCAGGATCTACTTGAGGAGGCTCCGCGCCTTGAGAGAATATTAGACCTCAAACTAACACCGAATCCAAGTGGAACTCTTACATACGATCCATCGGACCCCTGCACGGCTACAGTAAGCACCTGACTCCTCGTTCTATCCTCAACGTTTACAAGAGTCAGATCTGGCTAAAAATCTGCTATATTTGGGTGGTAGCTGCCCAGGTTTCTCTTTTTAGTCTTGGCCGAGTTCAAAATCGTCTCCGAGCCCTTTTTGGATAAGAATTATTTTCCATCTTTTAACTTCACACACACAGGCGAGTTTTTCACTACACTATCGCCATGACCATGAAAAGTGCTCGGACGAACTACATACCTTCGTTCCACCAGGTAAAACCTTCACGACAAGAACTCGCCATGTCACTTATATTGTAGTAATCCACCCATATTTCCTATGTATACCATCGGTGAGAAGTAAGTTCCATTCAAATAGCTAGACATAATCAACTCCAAAGGATGTTTCCCCGAACACTACAATTTTAGCCTGTTCAAGTCTGGAGTTAACCGTGATCTTCCCCTCTTATCTATATAAAATTCCTCGAACCACTGCTCTGTTGACTCAACTCCTAAGAATGTTTCCCCTATCACTAAATAAATAAATCTTGAATTGTTTAAGTTTAGAGTTAATCGCTATCTTCCTCTCCTATCCATTTAATCTTTTCCGTAATCGAACCCTCTACCTCGTGTGACTCCTGGACCTTCTACAGGGTGAAACATTATGGGGGAAAAAAAAAGCAGGCAAGATGGCTTTCTCTTCAGTTGAGGTATTAACGATTAATCCTGAAAGAGCCAATCAAGTTTCAGATAAGAATTGTGAATTTCAGGCTGTTCTTTGGACATCTTGAAGGCATCTGATAGGATTTGGCATACTGGTCTTCTTCATAGGTCGAAAGGTCATGATATTTCTGAACAAAATTTTCACTCCCACAAAATTGTTTATTTACAAGTTTTTAAAAAATGATGCAACAAATACAATGCAATATTTTTGATTATTTGTATTATTTGTATTTATTAACTTTTATTAGTTACCGTTTTATAAAGAAATAAATTGGAAAAGAAATAATTTTATTTAAGATTTTAATTCTAAAAAATTACAAAACTATCAAGATATGTAAATCAACTACAAGGCAATGCCATAAATGAGTTTGTGGAACGAGAAATCGGGGAGCCGAGTTCTAATTCCAGTTGAATCTATTGCATTCACTTACTCTTAAATACCATTGAGAAACGTATTAATCCATTGCTTTTTCTTCCAGCTAAGGGTTAAATGGCAGGGTACATTGTATTGTATAGCCTTGGTTGGTAACCAGTCTAGCGTAGAAAATAATCGTAACCTACTAATCTTCAGGAAAATCTTCTCCCCAGTCAGTCATGTCTCTTTCGAGACATGATCGCCAAAGCGTGTGATATGTAACTGACGAAAACAACAACAACAACAACAAAAAAAAAACAAGAAAATTTGAATAAACAAAAGTACATTAGAAGACGGTTTGCTTCGGAGGAAGAGATGTTCACATTCTATTTTTGTCAATTTATGTGACGAGCGTAAATGAAAGAAATACCTGGAAGATTAAATATTTCAAAATTTATAATTACAATTATTCATCGTTATGAGCAATGGCGATTGTGGAACTCTGAAAGTAGGGAGTGGGCACTTAGAGGCCGAGGTTTTTCTGAAGAAGACGGGGTCAAAATCAAGCAGTGTCTTATTTTCATTCTACACCACTATCGTATACACAACTTAGGAATGAGTTTGAGTATACGTATGTTACTTCACTAAATTAAACGGGATAACTTTTCATTCATAGTAGTGGAGTTCTAATCTATTCCTGCCCTCTTTTCTACTCGCAAGCTGTTGGAACACAAGCGAGGTTAATTTCAAAACAAAATCAAACGCCAATACTAGCAGAACAGTGTAATTTGTCTCTCTGATGTTTTTTCTCTGCACAATTTTTTTGAAGCACAAAAAGTAAATGCGAGAAAAAAAAATGCGAAAATAAAATAATGCGACAAAATCAATCAAAATTCTATAGGCACCACAGCCGTACAAAAATCAGCTAAAAAATTAATTTATGGTTTTGCCAACATCCGACGGTACAATCAAGAAGCTACTTTGAAATAAGTTTTGTTTAACGGCAAATCAACCTCTGTGGGTTATTTAATGCCAAAAAGGTGGAGGTTTTAAGGTATTTTTTTAATGTTCGGTTATAGTGAGAAGGTTGATTTAGTCCGATTTTGATGAATTTTTTTTTCTTTTTGAGAAAACTGAAGATCTTTTCTAGTTTTGTATTAAAAATGTATTGCTGGTAATAATTTTTTCCTTCAAAAATGTATTATGGTAATAATATTTTTCCTTCAACAATGTGTTATGGCAATTTTTTTTCCTTAAAAAATGTATATTTTTCTATAAAAGTCTATTTTTATACTTTCATAGTGTTTTGACCTCAGTTTGTAAGTTAACTATTTGCCTATAACTGGGACCCTAACAGGTGCTACCACTTCGGGTCAGTGTTGACCTGAGAACAGCAGCAATTAAAAGGTGGTTCCATGCTTCTCACAACCTCCTAATCAGAGGCCTTGCAGCCAGATGCAGTTTACCGTCATACCCAGGACCTTTGAAATAAAGAAATAATTTAAATAATATAATTTTTCCATGACCCTAAATAAAAAAGATAACGCAGAGGGAAAACCGCTGAAGATCAAATCTTATCAAAATCAGAGATTGATCAGTTTCATAAATTTTTGAAGCAGATAAAAGTGTGGAGAGGGGCAGCCGATCGTTCAGTCAAAATTCGGGGGGCCTTTGGCTCTTTCTGATCCCCCAGTAGAATCACAACTGGTCGTTATTTAAATTTTCTTGTTCACGGGCATTTTTATAAATTTATAGAAAAAAAATTCATATTTATTTCTTCATAAAGTGGTAAATAATAAATACTTCTTTATCGTTGGTTCACATGTTTTTAAAACCTTGTAAAATTATAAAATTGTTCCTTGTAAATACGTAATGTAATAAATAGTATTCAGCCAAGACCTCCTATATATTAACCAAGGCCTAAACAAATGAAATATGACGTCACGGTAGTAGAGTCATGAATCGTAGCCGTAGCGTAGCCGTCTTCATGACAATGTTGATAATCACAAAGTCGTTATTTTTTAATAAAGATTTTAAAACTTTTTAAAATATAACAAGAAAGAAAAAAAAGAAAGACACATGTTTTGATTTATGCTGGTTTATTAATTTTAAATAAAATTAAGAAAACAATAAGAAAATATAAACAATAAACATCATTGTTGATTACTGACTGTCGGTCGTGTTTGTAAACACAGTTTTAAAGACAAAACTTTTCGTTTATTTGTCTAAATTCTAAAAATTTAACAAACACTGCTTAAATTTTCATATTTTTAATTTAATTATGAAAAATCACAATCACTTTTGTTTCAATTGCAAGAATTTTTAAATCAGAATCACTCAAATATAGCAATCAAGAAACCATTAGAATTTAGGAACAAACAAGAAGCAACAATAAATAAGCAAATTAATTAAAATATTTAAAAATGCAACAATTTAAATTCAAGCAAATTAATTCAAACTAAATAAGTTTAAGTTACTGTTTTTTTTAAAAATCAAACTTATAAAAGTTTTTTTTATGTCTCAAAATTCAGCTGAATGTTTGAAGTTTTCTTTTTTTACTTAACTTCTTACAAATAATATTATCATTTTCCTTGCTACAAAAATTATTTAATAATGCATTAGAAGAGCTCCAGATAATCATTTTTTCTATTAATTCTATTCTATTTAATATATAGGAGGTCTTGATTCAGCCCACCCTCGTAATGTCAGATATTATTAGGAATATCAATGTTTTTACAATAAAATTGCTATTAACCTAATAACGTTGTTAAATGGATAGGCGTAATATATCACTTCACATTCAGCGTATGAAAATTCTGCTTATTAAAAATTTAATTAAAATATATTAAATATCATAATATCATAAAAAATTAAATATCAAAAATAAATAAAGACTTGCACATTAATTTGGAGCTGTCGATTCACAACAAACAGAGGTATAATCCCAAAATGGAAACAATAAAATTAATAGTTTTATTCAACATAACTCTGGAACCAAATGCTAACTACGTTTCTCATTGGCTAACCCCCCCCCCCCCCAAAAAAAAAAACGATAACTGCAATTCTGCATGAGTACTTCGAATAATGGTTAAGGGTAAAACAGAAATAGTTCCTCTGATTAGTCAAATAGCACTAGTAGGCAGGTGAAAAATTAAACATTTCGATTCGCCGGAATTCCTGCTTAAGATTGAATAAAAAGATCTTCTTTGACCAGGTAAATATTGTTTACAAGTTTTACAATCCCGCGGATGCTATGCTAGTGGGCTTGTCGAGAAATAATCACTCTCGGCTGGGCCGATTTGAGAGCATGTTTAATGTCATGGAGGCCCGAAAATTTTCTTATGCAAACAAACAAAAAGGAAGATACATTTTTATTGATTGATATCCAAGAGATATACGCCATCCTCTCCATTCCAATCAAAACCGTTGTAAATGACGACAAAATATATATTCATGTACCTACTATTGAATATCTTACATTAATACACAAAGAAAAAAAGGTAAAGTTTCGTTTTAGGTCCAGAAGGCTTTCCCCCCTTCAAATTTATCCAAAATAGCATTATTTCTGTGTAAATGTATATACTGAACTCAAATCAACAATTATTGAAGAAACCTACCTTATTTTATCTGAAAGTCTATAAAAAAAAAAAAAACGAACTATATCTCGCATTTTTTCTTTCCTGTAACTCTCACGAAGTTATGTAATTAACTGCAGAATGACGTTCTGCGTAGGCAACACATTTCGGTCGATTTCCTTTACTGAAACTTCCGGCTATCTACTTCCTGTAATGAAAGTAATACGCGTAGAAATGCAATAGCGTATTACTTTCATTACAGGAAGTAAGTAGTCGGAAGTTTCAGTAAAGGAAGAAAATCGACCGAAAATAGACCGAAATTTGTTGTCCTACGCAGAAAGTCATTCAGCATTTAATTACATGACTGCATTAGAGTTACGGGAGACAAAATGTAGTTCGATTTTTTTATGAACGTTCAGGTCAAAAAGGTAGGTTTCTTCAATAATTAATTGTTGATTTGAGTTCATCATATACATTTACACAGAAATAATGCTATTTTGGATAAATTTGAAAGGGGAGAAACCTTCGGGATTTAAAACGAAAATTTACCAAAAAATCCAAACACCTGAGTGTGACAAGCACGGGCCCACTTGTAGGAGCATATATTTGATAAACGCAATACTCCGTATATCAGAAAAATACCATAAATTGCAGCATACAAGTCGAGTTTTCAATAGCTTTCCAAAATTAGGAGTGGACACATATGGCAGAAAATACAAACCTTTACCACTGAGTGGAACTGCACTTCTAACAATTACTGCACACCACAATAACATATGGTACGTAACGGTATTATAAAAAATAATCGATCTGGTATGATGCGTAATCTAAGGTATTATTATTTTATAGGAGCTGATGTTGACTTTGAAGTGTTTATCGTTAGACATGGCGAATTTTAAATGTTCGCTAGGTTATGCCGATACAACTTACTGTAGCTACCGGTGTGTGTTGCAGGTTGTTTGCTACACAACATCTATAAAAAGATTTTACGGCTATTGTTTAAATATACAGGTAAGTAATGTGACCTTATGTAGTTTTTGATACAGGTTATCGTATACTGTAGGTTAACTTCATTTATTGGTCAGTCTAAGTTTGAGGCTTCTTGTAGCCTACCACCTGTCTGGGGGTCGACCTTATACGGTAAGTATAGGCCTAACTCAGAATTTTGAGCTAAAAAGTCATGAGATCGACTTGTACGCTGCAATTTACAGTTAAGTTTTATTATTTTACGGGTTCTTGGCACGACAGTAAATTGCTTCCGGCAGCAAGGTCTCTGATTGGGAGGTTGTGATGAGCATGGGACCATCTTCTAATTGTTATTGTTCCCAGGTCTACCTTGACCCGGAGTGCTAGCACTTTTTAGGGTCACATCTATGGGCAAATAGTTAACCACCAAACTGGGGTCCAAACACTATGAAAGTATAAAAATACATTTTTATCTATCTATCTATCTATCTATCTATCTATCTATCTATCTATCATTATTCCTATCTCATTTTCTATCTATCTATCTATCTATCTATCTATCTATCTATCTATCTATCTATCTATCTATCTATCTATCTATATCATTGTTCCTATCTATCTATCTATCTATCTATCTATCTATCTATCTATCTATTCTTATCTATCTATCTATCTATCTATCTATCTATCTATCTATCTATCTCATCTCTATCTATCTATCTATCTATCTTGTTCTATCTATCTATCTATCTATCTATCTATCTATCTATCTATCTATATCTATTCTATATTCTATTTTCTATCTATCTATCTATCTATCTATCTATCTATCTATCTATCTATCTATCATAGTTCCTTCCTATCTATCTATCTATCTATCTATCTATCTATCTATCTATCTATCTATCTATCTATCTCTATCTATCTATTCTATCTATCTATCTATCTATCTATCTATCTATCTATCTATCTATCTGTTCCTATCTATCTATCTATCTATCTATCTATCTATCTATCTATCTATCTATCTATCTATCTATATCACTGTTCCTATCTATCTATCTATCTATCTATCTATCTATCTATCTATCTATCTATTGTTCCTATATCATCCTATCTATCTATCTATCTATCTATCTATCTATCTATCTCATTGTTCCTATCTATCTATCTTATCTATCTATCTATCTATCTATCTATCTATCTATCATTGTCTATCTTATCTATCTATCTATCTATCTATCTATCTATCTATCTATCTATCTATCTATATTATTGTTCCTATCTATCTATCTATCTATCTATCTATCTATCTATCTATCATTGTTCCTATCTATCTATCTATCTATCTATCTATCTATCTATCTATCTATTGTTCCTATCTATCTATTCTATCTATCTATCTATCTATCTATCTATCTATCTATCTTGTTCCTATCTATCTATCTATTCTATCTATCTATCTATCTATCTATCTATCTATCTATCTATCTATCATTGTTCCTATCTATCTATCTATCTATCTATCTATCTATCTATCATTGTTCCTTCTATCTATCTATCTATCTATCTATCTATCTATCTATCTATCTATCTATCTATCTATCTATCTATCTATCTATCTATCTATCTATCTATCTGAAAATAGACTTTTATAGAAAAATATACATGTTTGGAGGAAAAATATTACCAACAATACATTTTTGAAGAATAATTATTCTCAGCATACCATTTTTAATACAAAACTAAAAGACATTTTCAGTTTTCAAAAATAAAAAAGAATAAAAACGAAAAATTTTCATCAACATCTAAAACCGAATATAAAAAAAATACCTTGAAACCCCACCTTTTTGGCATTTGGCGATTGATATGCTGCTAAACAAAACTCAAACTCATTATTTTACATGATAATATAGGCACCTTGTGATTCTGTAGCCCCAAACTATCGCCCGGTTCACACTCCACCCGCGTCTATTGAACAGGTGTATATCCTGATCCCTTGTTCCCTGTTTAGGATGTGGTTTCCAGCTTTCTCTTTTCCAATCTTTTCACTCCTATGTAGCCCCCTGCACATCAGTGGCGTTACCGCCTTGCTCGGGGTGATATGATTAAAAAAAAAAAATTTACTAAAGGACTTTGTTAACTGTTTCAACTTCAATAAAATTTAATAGATCTTTATAGTAACCCAGGTTTATTTTTGCTAGAGTATGGATTTTTTTTCATTTTTTTATGACTCTTTTAAGGATGGAGCACAAGAATTTTATCAGATCATTATCTAGAGTCTTTGGGCGCCGTCTTATTAATTTTGCATCTTTGGAATATTTTCTGGCAATGTAATTTTCAATTTTGCAGCAAATGAAGAGAAATTGTCTTAGAAGAATAGGCTTACGTCCATATCACGTTGAATACACCGGGTCTCGCTCGATCACCGAAGTTAAGCAACGTTGAGCCTGGTCAGTACTTAGATGGGTGACCGCTTGGGAATACCAGGTGCTGTAAGCGTTTAGTGACGGATGTGCGTTGTGGTGCAGTGGATATCGGCTCGGATAAGAAAAATCGGTGAGCCGAGTTCGAATTCCAGTTAAATACCCTGCATTCACTTAAGCACTGGTACCCTTGGTAAAGGTATTAATCCTTCCCTTCCCTCCAGTTATGGGTTAAATAACAGGATAGGACATGGGGACCCTGCCCTTAAAAATAAATCTTGATACTCTTAAAAGTATTACTATATTATATATATATATATATATATAAATATAAATAAAACAACAATAAATTGTTGAAAGAAAAAGATATTACCAGCAATAAATAAATGAAATTTAGTTTTTTTTTTTTAATCATTTCACCCCGAGCAAGGCGGAAACGCCACTGATGTGCAGGGGGTTACATAAATGTAAAAAGATTAATTAGAAAAGAGTGAGGAGTACAAACTAGTTAGAAAGGAACAATAGAAAACAGGTGCGATGACAGATACATAGGTGGAGAGAAAGGGAAGGTTATACAGGGGTGGGGAGAGAGCTAGAGTCCAGTGGTTAGTAGATGAGTATTGACTTTGCATTTAAATTTCTGGAGGTTGTAGCCGTCAGGAAAGCAAGAATACGGGAGCGAGTTCCACAGGCGGGAAGTGCGAGAGAAGAAGCTGCAGGAGTAGAATTGTCGTCTGCATTTGGCTAACCTGACTGTGAATGGGTGGGACCCAGTTGCCAGTCTGGTTGCACGAGTAAACACCCGTTGAGGAGGCATCAGTGACTTAAGCTCGTCCGAGCAGAAGCCATGAAAGTATTTATAGAACAGACAAAGGCAATGTAGCTCTACATTGATAATTAAAGATTAATGTTGTCTTTTCAGTGGTGTGACTTGAGAATTTACACGGACATCCTACTAATATCAGTGATATCTGGGTGAACCAATATAACTGTACATTCATTAAAGATTCAGTCAGTTAAGTGCCATATGTGATACACACTTTGGGCGATCATGTCTCGAAAGAGACATGGCTGACTGGGAAGAATATTATCCCGCAGTAGGTTGCCATTATTTTCTGCAGTAGACTGGTTGCAGACCAAGGCTATAGAACCCAATTTGTCTTATTATTTAACCCATAACTGGAGGGAAGAGACGGTTTCCTTCCGTTTACTTGCTTCCCCAACAGCTACAATCTTGCTCGTGTCACAAGATTAGCAACTAGGTCCCACCCTTTTACTGTGAAACCAATAAAATGTAAACACAAAGGTTACTCCAGTAGCTTCTTTCCTCTCACTTTCCGCCTGTGGAATTCCTTCCGTTTACTTGCTTTCCCGACAGCTACAAACTTCAGGAGTTTAAGTGTAAAGTCAATAGTTATCTCCTATCTTGCTAAATTGTATCCTATCTCTCATGTCTAAGGTATGTTGTTTGACGATTTACATAGAAACCCTGCTAATATTACTGATACTTGGTTCGTTCAATGTAGCTTTACATTCATAATCAAGATTAGTGTTGCCTTTTAAGTCATGTTGCATGACGAATTCCATGGAGTTCATACCGATATCATTGGTATCTGGGTCAATCAGTGTAGCTCTACAATCATCAGTAATGATTACTGGTCTCTTCTAAGTGATATTGATTGAACAATTTCCATGGAGATCCTACCAATATGTGCAGCATCTGGTTCATTCAATGTGGCTCTACATACTTAATTAAAGATTACTGTTGTTGGCTAAGGGATGTTGCTTGACGATTTACATAGAAACCCTGCTAATATTACTGATATTTGGTTCGTTCAATGTAGCTTTACATTCATAATCAAGATTAGTGTTGCCTTTTAAGTCATGTTGCATGACGAATTCCATGGAGTTCATACCGATATCATTGGTATCTGGGTCAATCAGTGTAGCTCTACAATCATCAGTAATGATTACTGGTCTCTTCTAAGTGATATTGATTGAACAATTTCCATGGAGATCCTACCAATATGTGCAGCATCTGGTTCATTCAATGTGGCTCTACATACTTAATTAAAGATTACTGTTGTTGGCTAAGGGATGTTGCTTGACGATTTACATAGAAACCCTGCTAATATTACTGATATTTGGTTCGTTCAATGTAGCTTTACATTCATAATCAAGATTAGTGTTGCCTTTTAAGTCATGTTGCATGACGAATTCCATGGAGTTCATACCGATATCATTGGTATCTGGGTCAATCAGTGTAGCTCTACAATCATCAGTAATGATTACTGGTCTCTTCTAAGTGATATTGATTGAACAATTTCCATGGAGATCCTACCAATATGTGCAGCATCTGGTTCATTCAATGTGGCTCTACATACTTAATTAAAGATTACTGTTGTTGGCTAAGGGATGTTGCTTGACGATTTACATAGAAACCCTGCTAATATTACTGATATTTGGTTCGTTCAATGTAGCTTTACATTCATAATCAAGATTAGTGTTGCCTTTTAAGTCATGTTGCATGACGAATTCCATGGAGTTCATACCGATATCATTGGTATCTGGGTCAATCAGTGTAGCTCTACAATCATCATTAATGATTACTGGTCTCTTTTAAGTGATATTGATTGAACGATATTTGTGCGCCAGTGAATGCAAGAATTTCAACTAGAATTCGAACTCGGTTTCCCGATTTGTCGTTTCGAGGCGATACCCATTGCATCACAACGCACATCTCATTAAAGATTAGTGTTTCCTTGAAATCATGTTGCTTTGGCGATTTCTATCGAGTTCATAAAAATATCATTGGTATTACTGCTTTCTTGTAAGGAATTTCGCTTGATGATTTCCATGGAGATCCTCTCAATATCAGTGGTGTCTCGCTTTTTTCAATATAACTCTGCACTCATCATTAAAAATTTCTGTTTTGTTCTAAGTGACGTTACTTGACGATTTCTGTGGAAATCCAACCAATATCAGTGGTATTTGGTTCGTCTAATGTAGCACTAAATTCATAATTAAAGATTACTGTTGTCTGTTAAGTCAGGTTTCTTGACGATTTCCATGAAGATCATACCAGTATCAGTGGTATGTAGTTGATCCAATATAGCTCTATCATCATTAAAGATTACTGTTGTCTTCTAAGTGGTGTTGCTTGACGATTTCCATGAAGATCCTACCAATATCAATGGTATCTGGGTCATTATATGTAGCTCTATATTCATCGTTAAAGTTTACTATTGACTTTAAGTGATGTTTCTTGACGATTTCCATTGAGATCCTTCGAATATCCGTACATCTGGCTTAACCAATGTAGCGTTACATTCATAGGTAAAGATTACTGTTGTCGTCCAAGGGATGTTGCTTGACGATTTACATAGAGACCTTACTAATATCCGTACATCTGGCTTAACCAATGTAGCGCTTCATTCATAATTAAAGATTACTGTTGTCGTCTAAAGGATGTTGCTTGACGATTTACATAGAAACACTACTAATATCCGTACATCTGGCTTAACCAATGTAGCTCTTCATTCATAATTAAAGATTACTGTTGTCGTCTAAAGGATGTTGCTTGACGATTTGCATAGAAACCCTACTAATATCCGTACATCTGGCTTAACCAATGTAGCTCTTCATTCATAATTAAAGATTTTTGTTGTCGTCTAAAGGATGTTGCTTGGCGATTTACATAGAAACCCTACTAATATCCGTACATCTGGCTTAACCAATGTAGCTCTTCATTCATAATTAAAGATTACTGTTGTCGTCTAAGGGATGTTGCTTGACGATTTACATAGAAACCCTACTAATATCCGTACATCTGACTTAACCAATGTAGCCCTTCATTCAAAATTAAAGATTGCTGTTGTCGTCTAAAGGATGTTGCTTGACGATTTACATAGAAACCCTACTAATATCCGTACATCTGACTTAACCAATGTAGCCCTTCATTCAAAATTAAAGATTGCTGTTGTCGTCTAAAGGATGTTGCTTGACGATTTGCATAGAAACCCTGCTAATATCCGTACATCTGGCTTAACCAATGTAGCTCTTCATTCATAATTAAAGATTTTTGTTGTCGTCTAAAGGATGTTGCTTGGCGATTTACATAGAAACCCTACTAATATCCGTACATCTGACTTAACCAATGTAGCCCTTCATTCAAAATTAAAGATTTTTGTTGTCGTCTAAAGGATGTTGCTTGACGATTTACATAGAAACCCTACTAATATCCGTACATCTGGCTTAACCAATGTAGCCCTTTCTTTCATAATTAAAGATTACTGTTTTCGTTTAAGGGATGTTGCTTGACGATTTACATAGAAACCCTACTAATATCCGTACATCTGACTTAACCAATGTAGCCCTTCATTCAAAATTAAAGATTGCTGTTGTCGTCTAAAGGATGTTGCTTGACGATTTACATAGAAACCCTACTAATATCCGTACATCTGACTTAACCAATGTAGCCCTTCATTCAAAATTAAAGATTGCTGTTGTCGTCTAAAGGATGTTGCTTGACGATTTACATAGAAACCCTACTAATATCCGTACATCTGACTTAACCAATGTAGCACTTCATTCAAAATTAAAGATTACTGTTGTCGTCTAAAGGATGTTGCTTGACGATTTACATAGAAACCCTTCTAATATCCGTACATTTGACTTAACCAATGTAGCTCTTCATTCATAATTAAAGATTACTGTTGTCGTCTAAGAGATGTTGCTTGACAATTTACATAGAAACACTACTAATATCCGTACATCTGGCTTAACCAATGTAGCTCTTCATTCATAATTAAAGATTACTGTTGTCGTCTAAAGGATGTTGCTTGACGATTTACATAGAAACCCTACTAATATGCGTACATCTGGCTTAACCAATGTAGCTCTTCATTCATAATTAAAGATTACTGTTGTCGTCTAAAGGATGTTGCTTGACAATTTACATAGAAACACTACTAATATCCGTACATCTGGCTTAACCAATGTAGCTCTTCATTCATAATTAAAGATTACTGTTGTCGTCTAAGTGATGTTGCTTGACAATTTACATAGAAACACTACTAATATCCGTACATCTGGCTTAACCAATGTAGCTCTTCATTCATAATTAAAGATTATTATTGTCGTCTAAAGGATGTTGCTTGACGATTTACATAGAAACCCTACTAATATCCGTACATCTGGCTTAACCAATGTAGCCCTTCATTCATAATTAAAGATTACTGTTGTCGTCTAAAGGATGTTGCTTGACGATTTACATAGAAACCCTACTAATATCCGTACATCTGGATTAACCAATGTAGCTCTTCATTCATAATTAAAGATTATTATTGTCGTCTAAAGGATGTTGCTTGACGATTTACATAGAAACACTACTAATATCCGTACATCTGGCTTAACCAATGTAGCTCTTCATTCATAATTAAAGATTACTGTTGTCGTCTAAAGGATGTTGCTTGACGATTTACATACAAACCCTACTAATATCAGTACATCTGGCTTAACCTAATGTAGCTCTTCATTCATAATTAAAGATTATTATTGTCGTCTAAAGGATGTTGCTTGACGATTTACATAGAAACACTACTAATATCCGTACATCTGGCTTAACCAATGTAGCGCTTCATTCATAATTAAAGATTTTTGTTGTCGTCTAAAGGATGTTGCTTGACGATTTACATGAAAACCCTACTATTATCCGTACATGGCTTAACTAATGCAGTAACGTTCACAATTAAAATTTTTGTTGTCGTCTAAAGGATGTTGTAGAGCGATTTACCTGAAAACCCTACTAATATCGTACATCTGGCTTGTAATGTAGCTCTTGTTCCTGGTCGGAATTTTGTTGTCGTCTAAAGGATGTTGCTTGACGATTTACGCAAAACTACTAATATCCATACGTCTGGCTTAACCAATGTAGCTCTTCATTCATAATTAAAGATTTTTGTTGTCGTCTAAAGGATGTTGCTTGACGATTTACACCCGACCCTACTAATAACTTCGTACATCTGGCTTAACCAATGTGGCTCTTCATTCATAATTAAAGATTTTTGTTGTCGTCTAAAGGATGTTGCTTGACGATTTACATAGAAACCCTACTATTATCGTGTCATGGCTTAACCAATGTAGCTCTTCATTCAAAATTAAAGATTACTGTTTCTCGTCTAAAGGATGTTGCTTGACGATTTGCAAAACCCTACTAATATCCATGCATCTGGCTTAACCAAGCATAGCTCTTCATTCATAATTAAAATTTTTGTTGTCGTCTAAAGGATGTTCTTAAACGATTTACGCAAAACCCTACTAATATCCGTACATCTGGCTTAACTAATATGACTCTTCGTTCATAATTAAACATTTTTGTTGTCGTCTAAAGGATGTTATACGACGATTTGCGAAACCCCTACTAATATCCGTACATCTACAGCTTCTTGATATGGCTCTTCATTCATAATTAAAGATTTGTTGTCGTCTAAAGGATGTTGTACGACGATTTACGGAAAACCCTACCAATATCCTGGCCATTTGGCGCCTTGACCATGGCTCTTCATTCATAATTAAGAATTTTATTGTCGTCTAAAGGATGTTGCTTGACGATTCGCAAAACCCTACTAATATCCGTACATCTGGCTTAACCAATGTAGCTCTTCATTCAAGGTAAAAATTACTGTTGTCGTCTAAGAGATGTTTATTGACGGTTACCTGGAAACCCTACTAATATCCGTACATCTGGCTTAACCAATGTAGCTCTTCATTCATAATTAAGATTTTTGTTTGTCGTCTAAAGGATGTTGTATGCGACGATTTACATGAAAACCCTACTAATATCCGTACATTTGACTTAACCAATGTGGCTCTTCATTCATAATTAAAGATTACTGTTGTCGTCTAAGGGATGTTATTGACGATTTACATAGAAACCCTACTGTTATCCGTACATCTGGCTTAACTTAATGTAGCTCTTCATTCAAAATTAAGAATTTCTGTTCTCGTCTAAAGAGTGTTTAGCAAGCGATTTATAGAAACCCTACTAATATCCGTACATTAAACCTTCCGTGTAGCTCTTCTGTTCATAATTAAAAATTTTTTGTTGTCGTCTAAAGGATGTTTGCTTGACGATTTAGAAACCTACTAATATCCGTATACAAGCAACCGTGTAGCTCTTCATTCTTAATTAAACATTTTTGTTGTCGTCTAAAGGATGTTGCTTGACGATTTCATAGGAAACCCTACATATCCGTACGTAACCTTGGTAGCAGCTCTTGACCACTTAATTAAAGATTTTTGTTGTCTCGTCTAAAGGATGTTGCTTGACGATTTACACTTGGCTCCTAATATCCACGTGTCTAGCTTCGCTAGTATTGTAGCTCTTCATTGTAATTAAACATTTTGTTGTCGTCTAAAGGATGACAACCCGACGGTTACGCAAAACCCTACTAATATCCTGTTGTCTGGCTTAACCAATGCCATTCTTCATTCATAATTAAAAATTTTTGTTGTCGTCTAAAGGATGTTTATTGACGATTTACGGAAAACCTACCAATATCCGTACATTTGACTTAACCAATGTAGCTCTTGTTCATAAATTAAAGATTACTGTTGTCATCTAAAGGATGTTTATGGCTTGATTACATAGAAAACCTACTAATATCCGTACATCTGGCTTAACCTTAGTGGCTCTTCATTCAAAATTAAAAATTACTGTTGTCGTCTAAAGGATGTTGCTTGACGATTTACATAAGAAACCTACTAATATAAATAATACCAGTAACAGTGTGGCTCTTCATTCATAATTAAGAGATTTTTTGTTGTCGTCTAAAGGATGTTGTGGCGATTTCACATAGAAACCCTACTAATATCCGTACGGTGACTTAACCAATGCAATATTTATTTACAATTAAAGATTACTAGCCTTTTGTCCGTCTAAAGGATGTTTGCTTGACGATTTACATGAAAACCTACTAATATCCGTACATCGGCCTTAATGTAGCTCTTCGTCAAAATTAAAAATTCTGTTCTCGTCTAAAGGATGTTTAGCAAAGCGATTTATAGAACTACTAATATCATGCATCTGGCTTAACCAATGTAGCTCTTCGACTAATTAAAGATTTTTGTTGTCGTCTAAGGATGTTGTGAAAGCGATTTCACATGAAAACCCTACTAATAATACATCTGGCTTAACTAATGTAGCTCTTCATTCATAATTAAGCTTGTTTTGTTTGTCGTCTAAGATGTTGCTTGACTTGATTTACATAGAAACCCTACTATTATCAATACATCTGGCTTAACTTAATGTAGCTCTTCATTCATAATTAAAGATTTTTTGTTATATTCTAAGGATGTTGTTAAACGTTTACATAGAAACCCTACTAATATCCGTACATCTGTTATTCAATATAGCTCTTCATTCATAATTAAACATTTTTGTTGTTGTGACGTCTAAGAGATGTTCTTGACGATTTACACCAAAACCCTTCTAATATCCATGCATCTGGCTTAACCAATGTAGCTCTTCATTCATAAATACTTGTTTTGTTGGCGTCTAAAGGATGACATACGACGATTTACATAAAAACCTGCTAATATCGCTTGTCTAGCTTCAACCATTGCAGCTCTTCCTTCGCAATTAAGCATTTTTTGTTGACGTCTAAAGGATATTTGCTTGACGATTTACATAGAAACCCTTCTAATATCCGTACATCTGGCTTAACCAATGGCAGCTCTTTATTCCATAATTAAAGATTACCTTTGTCGTCTAAAGGATGTTGCTTGACGATTTACAGAAAACCCTACCAATATCCGTATTTGACTTAACCAATGTAGCTCTTCATTCATAATTAAAGATTACTGTTGTCGTCTAAAGGATGTTGCTTGACGATTCTGCAAAACCTACTAATATCCATGCATCTGGCTTAACCAATGTAGCTCTTCATTCATAATTAAAGATTTTTGTTGTCGTCACGAGATGTTTGCTTGACGATTTACATGAAAACCCTACTAATATCCGTACATCTGGCTCCTTCAATGTGACTTCTTCATTTCATAATTAAACATTTTTGTTGTCTTTCGTCTAAAGGATGTTGCTTGACGATTTACATAGAAACCCTACTAATATCCGTACATCTGGCTTAGCAATGCGCTCTTGTTCATAATTAAAGATTTTTGTTGTCGTCTAAGATGTTGCTTGACGATTTACATAGAAACCCTACTAATATCCGTCGTCCCAAGCAACTAATATGACTCTTCATTCATATTCTAGCTTGTTGTTTGTTGTCGTCTAAAGGATATTTGCTTGACGATTTACATAGAAACCCTACTAATATCCGGCCATCTGGCTTAACCAATGTAGCTCTTCATTCATAATTAAAGATTTTTGTTGTCGTCTAAAGGATGTTTATTGACGATTTACAGAGAAACCCTACCAATATCCGTACATTTGACTTAACCAATGTAGCTCTTCATTCATAATTAAAGATTACTGTTGTCGTCTAAAGGATGTTGCTTGACGATTTACATAGAAACCCCTACTAATATCCGTACATCTGGCTTAACCAATGTAGCTCTTCATTCAAAAATTAAAATTACTGTTGTCGTCTAAAGGATGTTGTTTGACGATTTACATAGAAACCTCATTAATATCCGTACATCTGTCAAATCCAATGTAGCTCTTCATTCATAATTAAAGATTTTTGTTGTCGTCTAAAATGTTGATGTTGCTTGACGATTTACATAGAAACCCTACTAATATCCGTACATTTGACTTAACCAATGTAGCTCTTCATTCATAATTAAAGATTACTGTTGTCGTCTAAAGGATGCTGTTTGACGATTTACATAGAAACCCTACTAATATCCGCACATCTGGCTTAACCAATGTAGCTCTTCATTCAAAATTAAAGATTACTGTCTTCGTCTAAAGGATGTTGCTTGACGATTTACATAGAAACCCTACTAATATCCGTACATCTGGCTTAACCAATGTAGCTCTTCATTCATAATTAAAGATTTTTGTTGTCGTCTAAGGGATGTTGCTTGACGACGACATAGAAACCCTACTAATATCCGTACATCTGGCTTAACTAATGTAGCTCTTCATTCATAATTAAACATTTTTGTTGTCGTCTAAAGGATGTTGTCGACGATTTACAGAAATTACCAATATCCGTACATCTGGCTTAACCAATGTAGCTCTTCATTCATAATTAAAGATTTTGTTGTCGTCTAAAGGATGTTGTTTAATGACGATATAGAAACCTTACTAATATCCGTACATCTGGCTTAACCAATGTAGCTCTTCATTCATAATTAAACATTTTTGTTGACGTCTAAAGGATGTTCCTTTAATGATTACATAGAAACCCTTCTAATATCCGCACATCTGGCTTAACCAATGTAGTTTCATTCATAAGTAAATATTTTTATGATTGTCTAAAGGATGTTGTTTGACGATTTACATAGAAACCCTGCTAATATCCGTACATCTGGCTTAACCAATGTAGCTCTTCATTCATAACTAAACATTTTTGTTGACGTTCAAAAGACGTTATTTTTGGACGATTTACATAGAAACCCTTCTAATATCCCACATCTGGCTTAACCAATGTAGCTCTTCATTCATAATTAATATCATCATGTTTGCTCAGCGATGTTGTTGACGATTTACAGAGAAACCCTACTAATATCTGCACATTTGACTTAACCAATGTAGCTTCTCATTCATAATTAAAGATTACTGTTGTCGTCTAAAGGATGTTGCTTGACGATTTACATAGAAACCCTACTAATATCAGTTCATCTGGCTTAACCAATGTAGCTCTTCATTCAAAATTAAAAATTACTGTTGTCGTCTAAAGGATGTTGCTTGACGATTTACATAGAAACCCTACTAATATCCGTACATCTGGCTTAACCAATGTAGCTCTTCATTCATAATTAAAGATTTTTGTTGTCGTCTAAAGGATGTTGCTTGACGATTTACATACAAACCCTACTAATATCCGTACATCTGGCTTAACTAATGTAGCTCTTCATTCATAATTAAAGATTTTTGTTGTCGTCTAAAGGATGTTGCTTGACGATTTACATAGAAACCCTTCTAATATCCGTACATCTGGCTTAACCAATGTAGCTCTTCATTCATAATTAAAGATTTTTGTTGTCGTCTAAAGGATGTTGCTTGACGATTTACATAGAAACCCTACTAATATCCGTACATCTGGCTTAACCAATGTAGCTCTTCATTCATAATTAAAGATTTTTGTTGTCGTCTAAAGGATGTTGCTTGACGATTTACATAGAAACCCTACTAATATCCGTACATCTGGCTTAACCAATGTAGCTCTTCATTCATAATTAAAGATTTTTGTTGTCGTCTAAAGGATGTTGCTTGACGATTTACATACAAACCCTACAAATATCCGTACATCTGGCTTAACCAATGTAGCTCTTCATTCATAATTAAACATTTTTGTTGACGTCTAAAGGATGTTCCTTGACGATTTACATAGAAACCCTACTAATATCCGTACATCTGGCTTAACCAATGTAGCTCTTCATTCATAATTAAAGATTTTTGTTGTCGTCTAAAGGATGTTGCTTGACGATTTACATAGAAACCCTACAAATATCCGTACATCTGGCTTAACCAATGTAGCTCTTCATTCATAATTAAACATTTTTGTTGACGTCTAAAAAAGGATGTTCCTTGAAGATTTACATAGAAACCCTTCTAATATCCGTACATCTGGCTTAACCAATGTAGCTCTTCATTCATAA
Organism: Ascarosepion bandense; assembly: GCA_037127315.1. NCBI lineage: Eukaryota > Metazoa > Mollusca > Cephalopoda > Sepiida > Sepiidae > Ascarosepion > Ascarosepion bandense. The sequence continues at coordinate 504,264 of JBBBDQ010000891.1, read as the reverse complement.
TTAAAGATTTTTGTTGTCGTCTAAAGGATGTTGCTTGACGATTTACATAGAAACCCTACTAATATCCGTACATCTGGCTTAACTAATGTAGCTCTTCATTCATAATTAAACATTTTTGTTGTCGTCTAAAGGATGTTGCTTGACGATTTACATAGAAACCCTACTAATATCCGTACATCTGGCTTAACGAATGTAGCTCTTCATTATGAATAAAGATTTTTGTTGTCGTCTAAAGGATGTTGCTTGACGAATTCTGACTACTAATATCCGTACATGCAATAACTAATGTAGCTCTTCATTCATAATTAAACATTTTTGTTGTCGTCTAAAGGATGTTGCTTGACGATTTACACCGAGAAACCCTACTAATATCCGTACATCTGGCTTAACCAATAGCAGCTCTTCATTCATAATTAAAGATTACTGTTCTCGTCTAAAGGATGTTGCTTGACGATTTACATAGAAACCCTACTAATATCCATACATCTGGCTTAACCAATGTAGCTCTTCATTCATAATTAAGATTTTGTTGTCATTAAAGGATGTTGCTTGACGATTTACATAGAAACCCTACTAATATCCGTACATCTGGCTTAACTAATGTAGCTCTTATTCATAATTAAACATTTTTGTTGTCGTCTAAAGGATGTTGCTTGACGATTTACATAAAACCTACTAATATCCGTACATCTGGCTTAACTGGTAGCTCTTCATTCATAATTAAAGATTTTTGTTGTCGTCTAAAGGATGTTGCTTGACGATTTACAGAGAGAAACCCTACCAATATCCATATTGGCTGTAGTAGCTCTTCATTCATAATTAAAGATATAGCTGTCGTCTAAAGGATGTTGCTTGACGATTACATAGAAACCTACTAATATCCGTACATCTGGCTTAACCAATGTAGCTCTTCATTCAAAATTAAAAATTACTGTTGTCGTCTAAAGGATGTTGCTTGACGATTTACATAAAACCCTACTAATATCCGTACATCTGGCTTAACCAATGTAGCTCTTCATTCATAATTAAAGATTTTTTTGTTGTCGTCTAAAGGATGTTGCTTGACGATTTACATAGAAACCCTACTAATATCGTATATTTGACTTAACCAATGTAGCTCTTGTTCATAATTAAAGATTACTGTGTATATTAAGGATGTTGCTTGACGATTTACATAGAAACCCTGCATAATATCCGGCCGTACGGCTTAACCAGTAGCTCTTCATTCAAAATTAAAGATTACTGTTCTCGTCTAAAGGATGTTGCTTGACGATTTACATAGAAACCTACTAATATCCGTACATCTGGCTTAGCAATGCTGACTATTTCATTCATAATTAAAGATTTTTGTTGTCGTCTAAAGGATGTTGCTTGACGATTTACTTAGAAACCCTACTAATATCCGTACATCTGACTTCGCTAATGCAGCTCTTCATTCATAATTCAACATTTTTGTTGTCGTCGGAGTGTTCGCGACGATTTACTTAGAAACCCTACTAATATCCGTACATCTGGCTTAACCAATGTAGCTCTTCATTCATAATTAAAGATTTTATTTGTCGTCTAGGAATCCTTTGCTTGACGATTTACATAGAAACCCTACTAATATCCATACATCTGACTTAACTAATGTAGCTCTTCGATGTAATTAAACATTTTTGTTGTCGTCTAAAAAAGGATGTTACTTGACGATTTACATAGAAACCCTACTAATATCAATACCTTCTGGCTTAACCAATGTAGCTCTTCATTCATAATTAAAGATTTTTGTTGTCGTCTAGGATGTATGACGATTTACAGAGAAACCCTACCAATATCCGTACATTTGACTTAACCAATGTAGCTCTTCATTCATAATTAAAGATTACTGTTGTCGTCTAAAGGATGTTTGCTTGTTGATTTGCCAGCCCTACTAATATCCGTACATCTGGCTTAACCAATGTAGCTCTTCATTCAAAATTAAAAATTACTGTTGTCATCTAAGGATGTTGCTTGACGATTTACATAGAAACCCTACTAATATCCGTACATCTGGCTTAACCAATGTAGCTCTTCATTCATAATTTCAAAGATTTTTGTTGTCGCTCTAAAGATTATTTGGCAACCAATTTACATAGAAACCCTACTAATATCCGTACATTTGACTTAACCAATGTAGCTCTTCATTCATAATTAAGAATTACTGTTGTCGTCTAAAGGATGTTGCTTGACGATTTACATAGAAACCCTACTAATATCCGTACATCTGGCTTAACCAATGTAGCTCTTCATTCAAAATTAAAGATTACTGTTCTCATCTAAAGGATGTTGCTTGACGATTTTTGAAAACCTACTAATATCCGTACATCTGGCTTAACCAATGTAGCTCTTCATTCATAATTAAAGATTTTTGTTGTCGTCTAAAGGATGTTGCTTGACGATTTACATAGAAACCCTACTAATATCTAAGCCATCTGGCTTAACTAATGTAGCTCTTCCATTAATAATTAAACATTTTTGTTGTCGTCTAAGGGATAATGTTGCTTGACGATTTACATAGAAACCTACTAATATCCATTATCGACTAGCAATGTAGCTCTTCATTCATAATTAAAGATTTTTGTTGTCGTCTAAAGGATGTTGCTTGACGATTTACATAGAAACCCTACTAATATCCGTACATCTGGCTTAACCAATGTAGCTCTTCATTCATAATTAAACTTGTTTGTTGACGTCTAAGAGATGTTCCTTGACAGTTGCATGGCTTCTTCTAATATCCGTACATCTGGCTTAACCAATGTAGCTCTTCATTCATAAGTAAACATTTTTGTTGACGTCTAAAGGATGTTGCTTGACGATTTACATAGAAACCCTGCTAATATCCGTACATCTGGCTTAACCAATGTAGCTCTTCATTCATAATTAAACATTTTTGTTGACGTCTAAAGGATGTTGCTTGACGATTTACATAGAAACCCTTCTAATATCCGTACATCTGGCTTAACCAATGTAGCTCTTCATTCATAATTAAAGATTACTGTTGTCGTCTAAAGGATGTTGCTTGACGATTTACAGAGAAACCCTACCAATATCCGTACATTTGACTTAACCAATGTAGCTCTTCATTCATAATTAAAGATTACTGTTGTCGTCTAAAGGATGTTGCTTGACGATTTACATAGAAACCCTACTAATATCAGTTCATCTGGCTTAACCAATGTAGCTCTTCATTCAAAATTAAAAATTACTGTTGTCGTCTAAAGGATGTTGCTTGACGATTTACATAGAAACCCTACTAATATCCGTACATCTGGCTTAACCAATGTAGCTCTTCATTCATAATTAAAGATTTTTGTTGTCGTCTAAAGGATGTTGCTTGACGATTTACATACAAACCCTACTAATATCCGTACATCTGGCTTAACTAATGTAGCTCTTCATTCATAATTAAAGATTTTTGTTGTCGTCTAAAGGATGTTGCTTGACGATTTACATAGAAACCCTTCTAATATCCGTACATCTGGCTTAACCAATGTAGCTCTTCATTCATAATTAAAGATTTTTGTTGTCGTCTAAAGGATGTTGCTTGACGATTTACATAGAAACCCTACTAATATCCGTACATCTGGCTTAACCAATGTAGCTCTTCATTCATAATTAAAGATTTTTGTTGTCGTCTAAAGGATGTTGCTTGACGATTTACATAGAAACCCTACTAATATCCGTACATCTGGCTTAACCAATGTAGCTCTTCATTCATAATTAAAGATTTTTGTTGTCGTCTAAAGGATGTTGCTTGACGATTTACATACAAACCCTACAAATATCCGTACATCTGGCTTAACCAATGTAGCTCTTCATTCATAATTAAACATTTTTGTTGACGTCTAAAGGATGTTCCTTGACGATTTACATAGAAACCCTACTAATATCCTGTTGTCTAGCTTAGCAATAGCAAGCTCTTCATTCATAATTAAAGATTTTGTTGTCGTCTAAAGGATGTTTGCTTGACGATTTACATAGAAACCCTACAAATATCCGTACATCTGGCTTAACCAATGGCTCTTCATTCATAATTAAAACATTTTTGTTGACGTCTAAAGGATGTTCCTTGAAGATTTACATAGAAACCCTTCTATTATCCGTACATCTGGCTTAACCAATGTAGCTCTTCATTCATAATTAAAGATTTTTGTTGTCGTCTAAGAGATGTTGCTTGACGATTACATAGAAACCCTACTAATATCCGTACATCTGGCTTAACTAATGTAGCTCTTCATTCATAATTAAACTTGTTTGTTGTCGTCTAAGGATGTTGCTTGACGATTTACATATGAAAACCCTACTAATATCCGTACATCTGGCTTAACCAATATGACTCTTCATTCATAATTAAGAATTTTTTGTTGTCGTCTAAGGATGTTATACGACGATTAACGAAACTACTAATATCCGTACATCTTAGCTTAACTAATGTAGCTCTTCATTCGCAATTAAACATTTTTGTTGTCGTCTAAAGGATGTTGCTTGACGATTTACGCAAAACCCTACTATTCATTTTCTGGCTTAACCAATGTAGCTCTTCATTCATAATTAAAGATTTTTGTTGTCGTCTAAAGGATGTTGCTTGACGATTTGAAAGCCCTGCAATATCCGTGCATTTGACTTAACAATATGGCTCTTCATTCATAATTAAAGATTACTGTTGTCGTCTAAGGATGTTGTTGACATTCGCAAAACCCTGCTAATATCGTACATCTCTGGCTTAACCAATGTAGCTCTTCGTTAAATTAAAAATTACTGTTTCGTGTAAAGGATGTTTAGCAAAGCGGTTACATGAAAACCCTACTAATATCCGTACATCTGGCTTAATGTGGCTCTTCATTCATAATTAAGATTTTGTCGTCTAAAGGATGTTGTACGACGATTTACATAGAAACCCTACTAATATCCATCGTTTGGCTTAACAGTAGCTCTTCATTCATAATTAAAGATTACTGTTGTCGTCTAGGATATTGCTTGACAGTTACATAGAAACCCTACTAATATCCGTACATCTGGCTTAATAATGTAGCTCTTCATTTTCAAAATTGAATTACTGTTCTCGTCTAAGGATGTAGCGACGATTTTACATGAAAACCCTACTAATATCCATGCATCTGGCTTAACCAATGTGGCTCTTCATTCATAATTAAAGATTTTTGTTGTCGTCTAAGGATGTTGTAAGCGATTTACATGAAAAACCTACTAATATCCGTACATCTGGCTTAACTAATGTATCTTCATTCATAATTAAACATTTTTGTTGTCGTCTAAAGGATATTTATTGACGATTTGTAAACCTACTAATAACAATACATCTGGCTTAACCAATGTAGCTCTTCTAGAATTTCATAATTAAAGATTTTATTTGTCGTCTAAAGGATATTGTGACGATTTACATAGAAACCCTACTAATATCCGTACATCTGGCTTAACCAATGTAGCTCTTCATTCATAATTAAACATTTTTGTTGACGTCGAGATGTTCCTTGACGATTTACATGAAAAACCCTTCTAATATCATGCATCTGGCTTAACCAATGTAGCTCTTCATTCATAAGTAGCTTGTTTTTGTTGACGTCTAAGGATGTTGCTTGACGATTTACATAGAAACCCTGCTAATATCCACGACCACATCTGGCTTAACCAATGTAGCTCTTCATTCATAATTAAACATTTTTGTTGACGTCTCTAAAGGATGTTGCTTGACGATTTACATAGAAACCCTTCTAATATCCGTACATCTGGCTTAACCAATGTAGCTCTTCATTCATAATTAAAGATTACTATTTGTCGTCTAAAGGATGTTGCTTAGAAGCGATTTACAGAAGAAACCTATAATATCCGTACATTTGACTTATTGATACAGCTCTTTCATTCATAATTAAAGATTACCAACATCGTCTAAAGGATGTTGCTTGACGATTTACCCTTAGAAACCCTACTATTATCAGTTCATCTGTAGCAATGTAGCTCTTCATTCAAAATTAAAAATTACTGTTGTCGTCCTAGGGATGTTGCTTGACGATTTACATGAAAACCCTACTAATATCCGTACGTAAACCTTGATGTAGCTCTTCATTCTATGATACAAGATTTTCTTTGTCGTCTAAAGGATGTTGCTTGACGATTTGCTAAACCTACTAATATCCGTACATCTGGCTTAACTAATGTGGCTCTTCATTTATGATAAAGATTTTTATTTTGTCGTCTAAAGGATGTTGCTTGACGATTTCATAAAACCCTTCTAATATCCGTACATCTGGCTTAACCAATGCTGGCTCTTCATTCATAATTAAAGATTTTTGTTGTCGTCTAAGGATGTTGTGACGATTTACACATAGAAACCTACTAATATCCGTGCATCTGGCTTAACCAATGTGGCTCTTCATTCATAATTAAGATTTTTGTTGTCGTCTAAAGAGGATGTTGCTTGACGATTTACATAGAAACCCTACTAATATCCGTACATCTGGCTTGTAATGCCAGCTCTTCATTCATAATTAAAGATTTTTGTTGTCGTCTAAAGGATGTTGTACGACGATTTACATACAAACCCTACAATATCCGTACATCTGGCTTAACCAATGTGGCTCTTCATTCATAATTAAACATTTTTGTTGACGTCTAAAGGATGTTCCTTGACGATTTACGCGAAACCCTACTAATATCCATACATCTGGCTTAACCAATGTAGCTCTTCATTCATAATTAAAGATTTTGTTGTCGTCTAAGGATGTTGCTTGACGATTTGCAAAACCCTACAAATATCCATGCATCTGGCTTAACCAATGTAGCTGCTTGTTTTCATAATTAAACATTTTTGTTGACGTCTAAGATGTTCCTTGAAGATTTACATGAGAAACCCTTCTAATATCCGTGCATCTAGCTTAACCAATGTAGCTCTTCATTCATAATTAAACATTTCTGTTGACGTCTAAAGGATGTTGCTTGACGATTTACATAGAAACCCTACTAATATCCGTACATCTGGCTTAACCAATGTAGCTCTTCATTCATAATTAAACATTTTTGTTGACGTCTAAAGGATGTTGCTTGACGATTTACATAGAAACCCTTCTAATATCCGTACATCTGGCTTAACCAATGTAGCTCTTCATTCATAATTAAAGATTACTGTTGTCGTCTAAAGGATGTTGCTTGACGATTTACATAGAAACCCTACCAATATCCGTACATTTGACTTAACCAATGTAGCTCTTCATTCATAAGTAAAGATTACTGTTGTCGTCTAAAGGATGTTGCTTGACGATTTACATAGAAACCCTACTAATATCCGTACATCTGGCTTAACCAATGTAGCTTTTCATTCATAATTAAAGATTTTTGTTGTCGTCTAAAGGATGTTGCTTGACGATTTACATAGAATCCCTACCAATATCCGTACATTTGACTTAACCAATGTAGCTCTTCATTCATAATTAAACATTTTTGTTGTCGTCTAAAGGATGTTGCTTGACGATTTACATAGAAACCCTACTAATATCCGTACATCTGGCTTAACCAATGTAGCTCTTCATTCATAATTAAAGATTTTTGTTGTCGTCTAAAGGATGTTGCTTGACGATTTACATAGAAACCCTACTAATATCCGCACATCTGGCTTAACTAATGTAGCTCTTCATTCATAATTAAAGATTACTGTTTTCGTTTAAGGGATGTTGCTTGACGATTTACATAGAAACCCTACTAATATCCGTACATCTGGCTTAACCAATGTAGCTCTTCATTCATAATTAAACATTTTTGTTGACGTCTAAAGGATGTTGCTTGACGATTTACATAGAAACCCTTCTAATATCCGTACATCTGGCTTTACCAATGTAGCTCTTCATTCATAATTAAACATTTTTGTTGACGTCTAAAGGATGTTGCTTGACGATTTACATAGAAACCCTACTAATATCCGTACATCTGGCTTAACCAATGTAGCTCTTCATTCATAATTAAAGATTACTGTTGTCGTCTAAGGGATGTTGCTTGACGATTTACATAGAAACCCTACTAATATCCGTACATCTGGCTTAACCAATGTAGCTCTTCATTCATAATTAAAGATTACTGTTGTCGTCTAAGGCATGTTGCTTGACGATTTGCATAGAAACCCTACTAATATCCGTACATCTGGCTTAACCAATGTAGCTCTTCATTCATAATTAAACATTTTTGTTGTCGTCTAAAGGATGTTGCTTGACGATTTACATAGAAACCCTACTAATATCCGCACATCTGGCTTAACTAATGTAGCTCTTCATTCATAATTAAAGATTACTGTTTTCGTTTAAGGGATGTTGCTTGACGATTTACATAGAAACCCTACTAATATCCGTACATCTGGCTTAACCAATGTAGCTCTTCATTCATAATTAAACATTTTTGTTGACGTCTAAAGGATGTTGCTTGACGATTTACATAGAAACCCTTCTAATATCCGTACATCTGGCTTAACTAATGTAGCTCTTCATTCTTAATTAAAGATTACTGTTTTCGTTTAAGGGATGTTGCTTGACGATTTACATAGAAACCCTACTAATATCCGTTCATCTGGCTTAACCAATGTAGCTCTTCATTCATAATTAAAGATTACTGTTGTCGTCTAAAGGATGTTGCTTGACGATTTACATAGAAACCCTACTAATATCCGTACATCTGGCTTAACCAATGTAGCTCTTCATTCATAATTAAAGATTACTGTTGTCGTCTAATGGATGATGCTTGACGATTTACATAGAAACACTACTAATATCCGTACATCTGGCTTAACCAATGTAGCTCTTCATTCATAAATAAAGATTACTGTTGTCGTCTAAGGGATGTTGCTTGACGATTTACATAGAAACACTACTAATATCCGTACATCTGGCTTAACCAATGTAGCTCTTCATTCATAAATAAAGATTACTGTTGTCGTCTAAGGGATGTTGCTTGACGATGTACATAGAAACACTACTAATATCCGTACATCTGGCTTAACCAATGTAGCGCTTCATTCATAATTAAAGATTACTGTTGTCGTCTAAAGGATGTTGCTTGACGATTTACATAGAAACCCTACTAATATCCGTACATCTGGCTTAACCAATGTAGCTCTTCATTCATAATTAAAGATTACTGTTTTCGTCTAAAGGATGTTGCTTGACGATTTACATAGAAACCCTACTAATATCCGTACATCTGGCTTAACCAATGTAGCTCTTCATTCATAATTAAAGATTTTTGTTGTCGTCTAAAGGATGTTGCTTGACGATTTACATAGAAACCCTACTAATATCCGCACATCTGGCTTAACTAATGTAGCTCTTCATTCATAATTAAAGATTACTGTTTTCGTTTAAGGGATGTTGCTTGACGATTTACATAGAAACCCTACTAATATCCGTACATCTGGCTTAACCAATGTAGCTCTTCATTCATAATTAAACATTTTTGTTGACGTCTAAAGGATGTTGCTTGACGATTTACATAGAAACCCTTCTAATATCCGTACATCTGGCTTAACCAATGTAGCTCTTCATTCATAATTAAACATTTTTGTTGACGTCTAAAGGATGTTGCTTGACGATTTACATAGAAACCCTACTAATATCCGTACATCTGGCTTAACCAATGTAGCTCTTCATTCATAATTAAAGATTACTGTTGTCGTCTAAGGGATGTTGCTTGACGATTTACATAGAAACCCTACTAATATCCGTACATCTGGCTTAACCAATGTAGCTCTTCATTCATAATTAAAGATTACTGTTGTCGTCTAAGGCATGTTGCTTGACGATTTGCATAGAAACCCTACTAATATCCGCACATCTGGCTTAACTAATGTAGCTCTTCATTCATAATTAAAGATTACTGTTTTCGTTTAAGGGATGTTGCTTGACGATTTACATAGAAACCCTACTAATATCCGTACATCTGGCTTAACCAATGTAGCTCTTCATTCATAATTAAACATTTTTGTTGACGTCTAAAGGATGTTGCTTGACGATTTACATAGAAACCCTTCTAATATCCGTACATCTGGCTTAACTAATGTAGCTCTTCATTCATAATTAAAGATTACTGTTTTCGTTTAAGGGATGTTGCTTGACGATTTACATAGAAACCCTACTAATATCCGTACATCTGGCTTAACCAATGTAGCTCTTCATTCATAATTAAAGATTACTGTTGTCGTCTAAAGGATGTTGCTTGACGATTTGCATAGAAACCCTACTAATATCCGTACATCTGGCTTAACCAATGTAGCTCTTCATTCATAATTAAAGATTACTGTTGTCGTCTAAGGGATGATGCTTGACGATTTACATAGAAACACTACTAATATCCGTACATCTGGCTTAACCAATGTAGCTCTTCATTCATAATTAAACATTTTTGTTGACGTCTAAAGGATGTTGCTTGACGATTTACATAGAAACCCTTCTAATATCCGTACATCTGGCTTAACCAATGTAGCTCTTCATTCATAAATAAAGATTACTGTTGTCGTCTAAGGGATGTTGCTTGACGATTTACATAGAAACACTACTAATATCCGTACATCTGGCTTAACCAATGTAGCTCTTCATTCATAAATAAAGATTACTGTTGTCGTCTAAGGGATGTTGCTTGACGATGTACATAGAAACACTACTAATATCCGTACATCTGGCTTAACCAATGTAGCGCTTCATTCATAATTAAAGATTACTGTTGTCGTCTAAAGGATGTTGCTTGACGATTTACATAGAAACCCTACTAATATCCGTACATCTGGCTTAACCAATGTAGCTCTTCATTCATAATTAAAGATTACTGTTTTCGTCTAAGGGATGTTGCTTGACGATTTACATAGAAACTCTACTAATATCCGTACATCTGACTTAACCAATGTAGCCCTTCATTCATAATTAAAGATTACTGTTGTCGTCTAAAGGATGTTGCTTGACGATTTACATAGAAACCCTACTAATATCCGTACATCTGGCTTAACCAATGTAGCTCTTCATTCATAATTAAAGATTACTGTTGTCGTCTAAAGGATGTTGCTTGACGATTTACATAGAAACCCTACTAATATCCGTACATCTGGCTTAACCAATGTAGCTCTTCATTCATAATTAAAGATTACTGTTGTCGTCTAAGGATGTTGCTTGACGATTTACATAGAAACCCTACTAATATCCGTACATCTGGCTTAACCAATGTAGCTCTTCATTCATAATTAAAGATTACTGTTGTCGTCTAAGGATGTTGCTTGACGATTTACATAGAAACCCTACTAATATCCGTACATCTGGCTTAACCAATGTAGCTCTTCATTCATAATTAAAGATTTTTGTTGTCGTCTAAAGGATGTTGCTTGACGATTTACATAGAAACCCTACTAATATTACTTATATTTGGTTCGTTCAATGAAGCTTTACATTCATAATCAAGATTAGTGTTGCCTTTTAAGTCATGTTGCATGACGAATTCCATGGAGTTCATACCGATATCAGTGGTATCTGGGTCAATCAGTGTAGCTCTACAATCATCATTAATGATTACTGGTCTCTTCTAAGTGATATTGATTGAACAATTTCCATGGAGATCCTACCAATATGTGCAGCATCTGGTTCATTCAATGTGGCTCTACATACTTAATTAAAGATTACTGTTGTTGGCTAAGTGATGTTGCTTGACGATTTACATGGCAACCCTAATAACATTATTGATACTTACTTCATTCAATGCAGCTATGCATTCATAATTAAAGATCGGTGTTGCTATTTAAGTCATGTTGCATGATGATTTCGTATCACTATATCTGCGTGATTCAATGTAGCTCTACAATCATCATTAAAAATTACTGTTACCTTCTAAGTGATATTGTTTGACGGTTTTTCTGTAGATCCTACCAATATCAGTAGCATCTAGTTCAACCAATGTAGCTCTATAATCTTCATTAAAGATTACTGCTATCTTCTGAGTTATTTTGCTTGACGATTTCAATAGAGCTCCAACCAATATCAGTGGTATTTGGTTCATTCTTGCATTCACTTACGCTCAAATGCCCTTGAGAAAGGTATTAATCCCTCTCTTCCCTCCAGTTATGTGTTAAATAACAGGACAGATTGGGTTCTATAGCCTTGGCTGGCAACCAGTCTACCGTAGAAAGCAATGGTAACCTACTGCGAGATAATCTTCTGTCCAGTCAGTCATGTCTCTTTTAAGACATGAGCGCCCAAGCGTGTATCACGTATGGCACTCAAATGACTGAATGTAGATTTACATTCATCATTAAAGATTATTTTTGACTTCTAAGTGACGTTACCTGACAATTTCCATGGAGATTCTACCAATATCAGTGGCATCTAGTTCAACCAATGTAGCTCTATAATCTTCATTAAAGATTACTGTTGTCTAAGTGACGTTCTAAGTGGCTTCTAAGTGACGTTACCTGACAATTTCCATGGAGATTCTACCAATATCAGTGGCATCTAGTTCAACCAATGTAGCTCTATAATCTTCATTAAAGATTACTGTTGTCTAAGTGACGTTCTAAGTGGCTTCTAAGTGACATTACCTGACAATTTCCATGGAGATTCTACCACTATCAGTGGCATCTAGTTCAACCAATGTAGCTCTATAATCTTCATTAAAGATTACTGTTGTCTAAGTGACGTTCTAAGTGGCTTCTAAGTGACGTTACCTGACAATTTCCATGGAGATTCTACCAATATCAGTGGCATCTGGGTCATTCAATCTAGCTCTATATTCATCATTAAAAATTTGTGTTGCTTTTGAAGTGATGTTTCTTTACGATTTCCATGGAGTTCGTACCAATATCAGAGGTATGCGGGTCATTTAGTATAGCTCTACATTAATAATTAAAGATTACCGTTGTCTTCTAAGTGATATTGCTTGACGATTGCTTGAAACTTCGGATGGACACAATCGCTTCTGGTCAGGTGCCCTTGTTATCCACCTAGGTGTCCTTGACAAAATCCAACGGAGAATCTCTAATGTGATCGATCCTGACCTGGCAGTCAATATACAGTCACTTTATCACCGACGCAATGTGCCTTCTCTGTGTCTCTTCTACAAGTACTTTCACGGCTTTTGTTCTGGTCCCCCCTATGCATGAATTTGCTCGTGTCACAAGATTAGCAACTAGGTCCCACCCTTTTACTGTGAAACCAATAAAATGTAAACACAAAGGTTACTCCAGTAGCTTCTTTCCTCTCACTTCCCGCCTGTGGAATTCCTTCCGTTTACTTGCTTCCCCGACAGCTACAATCTTCAGGAGTTTAAGTGTAAAGTCAATAGTCATCTCCTATCTTGCTAAATTGTATCCTATCTCTCATGCTCCTTTCTCTGTCCACTCCACTCTCAGTATCTTAACCCTTCTCTTATCCACTTCCTGACACGCCCTGTAACCTGTCACTCCTTCTCATAACCTTCCTCTTATGTACCCCCCCCCCTGCGCATCAGTGGCAATAGACTGCCTTGCTTGGGGCGATATGATTATAAAAAAAGAATGAAAAATTTTGAATGACAAAAATTATACTAACGTTTGTTTATCAATTGGAAGTCTCGTGAAACATGATTAACCAATGAAAATCAATCAACACAAAAGTAAAAATACCAGAATATCTTCTTTTTCTCTATATCTCTTTGATGACGCTTTAATTAAAAGGGAAACATGTCATGTTGATAAACTTCTATTTCTTATCATCCTATCTATATACGGTTACATTTAGTTTAACCCGAGAACACTAAACATGGGTATATAGTAACCAGCGCGAATGACGCCATTTTAATTACAATTTTTTTTTTAATCATATCACCCCGAGCAAGGCGATAACGCCACTGATGCGCAGGGGGCTACGTAAGAGTAAAAAGATTGGAAAAGAGAAAGCCGGAAACCACATCCTAAACAGGGAATAAGGGATGAGCCTCTTCACCTGTTCAATAGACGGGCGATACTTTAGTCTATCTGCTCCAATTATTTTATTTAAATTTTCAATACTTGATTTTCTTACCTAAATAATGTTTTTCAGTTCATATTAATGTTAACTCAAAGTACAAATTTTGAATGCCTGCATGTAAAATATTTCAAATAAAGATGTAAATTTACTATTTTTTTTTGATAGTTTCAAAATCGGGTATGATATACCCATGGTTAGTATTGGTGTAACTTTAATTGATTGTTAGTGTTCCAGGGTTAAATAGTTTAAGTTTATGCTATATTTATAGGATAAAAGTAATCGTTATCCAGGATAGAGCGTATGTAAATATAAACAGTGTGGACGTCAAGTTTAACACCCAGGGACGATAGCCTGTTTAAAAAAAAATGAAACGCCTAAAGGACGGAGATTCCTTTAACACCACTATCAATCTCATCAAATGTGTAGGAAAGACTTGGAGCAATCGAAATGTGGTTCTACAGAAGGATGCTGAGGATAACATGGACCGAATATGTGAGCAACAGTGAGGTTCTGGAGAGGATGGAAACTAATACTTAACATCAGCAAAAGACAACTGAAGTATATATAAATATAATTAGGAAGGAGGGCTTGGAGAATCTGATACTCACAGGTCAGAGAGAAAGAAAGAGGGACAGGGGAGAGCAACGCGTGTCATACTTGATGGGCTTGAGAAAATGGATGGCAGAGCGCAGTTTGAAGAAAGCCATTAGAAAATGTGGAGGTCCATAATCGCCTACGTCATGCAGTGACACGGAACAGAATAAGAAGCATTAATTAGCAAGGTAGTATAAATGAGTTAGGATATCCACTTTTGTTGAGAGTTTAATCTTGCAGCCCTTTGTCAGACTACGCTGCGAAGATCTACGTTATGTACAGTGTCCCTTCAAGGCGTAGGTGATCATGGCTCTTCACAACTTCCTGTTCCTTACAGCTCTTAATAAATTTTTTTTCTGTTATTTCTCTTAAACCCTGTTTCATCATCCGTTTATTCATGCTCACTAAGTATGTCATGCGTTGTTTTTCTTTTTTCTTTTGTCTTTAATATTTCCTGTGAGTATCAGATTTTCCAAGCCCTCTTTCCTCATTATGTGCTCTAGAAACCTCAACTGTCTCTTCCAGATGTTAGGTATAAGTTTTCTATTTGTTTCCATAACGCCGCATAGATATCTACCTAGTTGACCCTTTGTTGATTTAAGCTAAATGTAGTTACTGTCTGTAAGCTGACTTCAAGACTTATAGGAACATTTAGCGACACATTTTTTCCCCCAGTTTTGCGGACGGTCTTTTTATTGTCCAATAACAAGCATTGTTTACAGAAAACACTCGACCCAAACAATTAGACATTGTCTGGTATGACTCACATCTCAGTGACATCAGATTAATGCAGGAGGATTCGAGACAGCTGTAGTCAGTGGGGTGACGTAGGCAATGAGTTATTTCAAAAGGACGCTCAATGATGACGGTAAAAGTTTTTTTTCCTTCTCAGAAGAGACAGGAAACAAATAGACACAACCAAAGAAATGCTGGAATTAGAAAGATTCTTGTTTGTTTGGTACGGCATTTTTTAGTCTTATAAGAGCTTTTATTCGAACCATAAACACCTTTATTCAAAATGTACGAAATTTTATACAAAGGTCAGATATTTTCATGTGATTTTTCGGCACATTATGGTTCAAATATAAGTACATATTGTATTGATTTAAGTTTTTAAATGAATCATTTTTTATCCGTTATTAATTTTTCTTTCGTATTTCATTCATCTTAATTTAACTTGCCATTTCATTATATTAGGCGTATTAGTAGTAATATTATCTGGAATTTTATTTTTATCATTAGATGAAGCATTATCAGCCATTATTAATTTTTGGTTCGTATTTCTTTCATTTTAATTTAACTTGCTTTTCATTACATTAAGCGTATTAGTAGTAATATTATCTTGAATTTTTTTATTATTATTAGATGAAGCATTGACAACCATTATTAATTTTTGATTCGTATCTCTTTCATCTTTTTAAAATTCAAATCATAGCTTTTTAAAGGAATAAACATGACCGAGGAATTGTTAGTAGTAATATTATCTTGAATTTTATTATTATAAATAATAAATAATTTTATTATTATAAGTATTATTAATTTTTTATTCGTCTTTCATTCAACTTAATTTCACAAGATTTTTATTAGATTATGAGCGTTATTATTAATACTATCTTGAATTTTATGCTTTCATTAAAGGTCCAATCATCAGCCATTATTAATTTTAATTCGTATTAAATATTAATTTCAGTTGCTATTCATCGCAACGCACTTAATTAGGTGATTTTCTAAGCGCCGCTTAGATGTGGTACAAATCCGAAAGTATGAGGTATTTAATTAGTCGGTCTCCGGCAGTAAGTAAACAGTATGGGTAAAGGAAACGAATAACTTCCTTCTGTGATTCAAACTTGACACACCCCACATTTACGTCGGAAAACCTACCGAAATGCTGCCGTGTTCGACTGAACCTGATTTTAAGATGTTGACACCAAATTCCAGAAGAATTTAGAGAACTTGTAAAGTCTTTAAATTAATGGGGAAGATTTGTTTTGCGGACATCGGGAATGCTAAGATAGATAGATAGATAGATAGATAGATAGATAGATAGATAGATAGATAGATAGATAGATAGATAGGTGAAAAAATGTGAGAAGTCGTGAACGTTTTGTTTAAAGTGTAGATTTATATTATTATGTTGTCATTTTTCATCATAGTTCTATTTCTGCTATGGTCGCACTACCTACCAAGTCTGCGGGAAGACCTAAGGCAGGTCGTGGTGTGTCATTATGGCTCCATTTCATGTTTTTTCTATCTCTCCTATCATCCCTAGCGTTACATAGGCAAAGTTCTCCTTAGTGTGTGGGCTGTACTTAACAAGGCAAGTTTTGGTATATTTCTTAAGCTGGGGTTTCCAGGGATTCTTTCAATATGTTGATTTGTTCCTTTTTTTATAATTCCAAGAGAACCTACGGTCACTGGCACGATTCTTGTTTTCAATTTCCACATTTTCTCTATTTCAATTTCCAGGTTCTTATATTTTGACAGTTTTTCGAATTCCTATGTTACAATTCGCTGGACAAGCCATATCAATTAATAGGCAAGTTTTTTTTTCTGGTTTTTAACAATAATGTCCGGCCTATTTGCTTAAATTTTTCTGTGTAGATGGTGTAATCCCATAGAATGGTGACATCTTATATTTCTGTAAGCGGTGCTGGGTGATGTTCATACCAGTGTTTGTTTACATATTTTCCATAGTGTTTGCACATTGTCCAATGTAAATATTGCCCCACTCTATCGTGGCGATGTTTACATTCATTTGGGGCAAGTACAGAACATCCTGAGATTAGATGGTCTATTGTTTCTTGGTGTTTATCACAGAACTTGCATTTTGGATCCACATTATTATGTATAATATTTGCCTGAAAGTCCCTAGTGAAAAGACTTTGGTCTTGCGCTGCAAAAATAAAGCCTTCAGGCTCAGACTTTAATCCAAATGCACGTAACCATCGATGAGTATTAACTTTATCAACATTGGACTTATTGGTACGTTCTGGATATGGGCCATACAGAGGTTTGTCTTGCCAGCGCTGTTTCATCTGTTCAAGAGCTTTATCTTTGTCTTTCATTTTCATATTTTTTTCCGCAGTAGTTGGTTCTTCGCTTCTGTTTTGCTTTTCTACAGAATCTACTAAATGTTTGTTTGTATTTACTGCCTTCTTTTATTATTGAATATTTTTTCTTATTATTTCTTCTTCTTCTTCTTCTTCTTCTTCTTCTTCTTCTTCTTCTTCTTCTTCTTCTTCTTCTAATTACTATTTATCTTTTCTATAACACATTAAGTGTTCATAATTATATTTGTGTCATTAGACGTGTTTCGAGTCCAAAGTTGACTCTCTTCAGTTAAATAAATTTCTGACTTTACATATCGAGATCCGTTTATACCAATTTCTCTCGTTGGAACAACCCCTATTTCTATGTTAATATATATATATATATTGGTAATGAACATACTGATATAGATAGATTGATATAATAAAGCAGGTAGATAATGAACTGAATGACATAGATAGATAGATAGATAGATAGATAGATAGATAGATAGATAGAAAGAAAGAAAATTAACAGTTCATAATGGTATTTGTGACGCTACACGTGTTTCGAGTCTAAAGTTGACTCTCTTCAGGCGAATAATCTTGTCACTTTACATATCGAGATCCGGTTGTGTTTCTGATGGCCAAGGTACTGTGTATAAATAGATAAGTGAATCAAGCTGCGACCATCCGGTTGAAATGTTTGTGGGATTGGCGGTTTTTCACATTAGCACGTTAAGTTTCAAGGTATCGTGTATAAATAGATAAATAAGCAAATAAACCAAATACTGACCACCAGCTTCAAGAGATTGTCGGGTTGGGGTTGGGGTTTTTCACATTAGTACATTAATTTTTTTTTTTTTTGTCGGCGCTTTTCTTATCGACGAATTTTTCACTGACTTGCGAAATTGGTTTGTAATTGTTTTCTATCGGTCATCTGGTTCTGTTTATTGCTTTGGAGATACTATTTGAATTTGGTGTGTGTGTGTGTGTGTGTGTGTGTGTGTGTGTGTGTGTGTGTGTGTGTTTGTAAGTGTGTGTGAAAGTGTTTTTTTTTATTTCGTCATTATGCTTTAAAATTGTTTTTTATAGGTCATCTGGTTCTTTTTATTGTTTTAGGGAGACTATTTGAATTTAGTGTGTGCGCGTGCGTCTCTGTGTGTGTGTGTATGTGTGTGAGTGTATGTACACGAATTAAATACAGCTGTTGAAAAAAAAAGTCTGTTCCTTAAATGGTTAATATATCACTTACAATATCTTATACTGAGCTAGCATACATTTCGGTAACTTGTGAACATGAAGGAATCATTATGATGTACTCACTCCTCAGGGTCTTGTTTTTACTTTACGCCAAAAAATATTTTTATCAGTAATATATATATATATATATATATATATATATATATAAATTGCGAAATTCGTTAAATGGCCATTTTAGCGAGAAAATTCTAGCTTCATCAGCAACGATCAAAAACAAAAATTCATTAATTCAAATATGATACAAAATTTCTATACCGGATGAAACCCAAAAAACATATCCATACACATGAAGTTAAAAAAGGAGTGGGTGGGATTAAGAAAGAAATTTTTTTTTATTTAAATTTGTCAGTCAGATATAAGACAACTGAAAAAAGAAAAACAGAAACAGAGGTTCATGACATTATGAAAGAATCAAAAGTTAAAAATTGAACCGTGTCACAGGGATAGATGTGGTAGGAGAAAAGGAAAGAAAAAACAAAAGGGGTAGACAAGGGGAAACTAACGAAGAAATAAGATATAAAAAATGTTTCTTTCTAACCAAGGTAACGACTGACGACGACTTTCGTAGATGAAAGGAAGAGAAATATATATATATATAAATGTAAACTTGTCGTTATACTCGTTTCGAAAAACCCTCCGAGTACATACGCGGAAGGAAAAATGGTAATAATTCCCTTCGACAAGTCTGCTTTCCCGACAGCTACAATCTCCAGGTGTTTAAATGTAGGGTCAGTAGACACCTCCTATCACACTAACACCCAATTATTCTCATCTACCCAACCCTCATTCTCGGTATCCTTACCTGCCTATCACCCACCCTCTGACATTTCCTATATTTAACCATCCTTTCTCCACTCTATGTAGCCCCCTGCGCAGTAGTGGCAGTGAAATGCCTTGCTCGGGGTGAAACGCTTATATATATATATATATATATAAAGAACGAGCTATGCACCCGAACATCAGCCAAAGTACGTAGCCCAAAGAAAAACACCAGAGACGAGTAACCTAAAACAAAAAGCGCTCAACACGCAAGTAGAGCAAACTAAATAAATAACTAACCTAGAGAGTCAACGAACCTACCAAGGTTCGTTGGCTCTCTAGGCTAGCTATATATATATATATATATATATATATAGAGAGAGAGAGAGAGAGAGAGATAGATAGATAGATATGAACTGTTTTAAATAATAGTAGGGAGAAATTGTTATTTTCAAGTGTAGATTAATTTAGTCCAAGGTCAAAAGTATGGGGCACCTAGTGAGGATTGAATTCACTATTAATATTCTTCAAGACCATTTTGCTAGTCATCATGACGTTGTGTCTTTTCATTGTGTTTTAAGAATTAACTTAATTTTTCTGCAAGGTCACAAGTACGAAAATGCTAATGACGGAGAAATTGTGATTGTAGTTGTTCTCTCTCTCTCTCTCTCTCTCTCTGTATGTGTGTGTGTGTGTGTGGCTAAGCGTACATGCGACAAATTCAATCATAGAAATTGTTTCGTCACTGTGGCACAGACATTAATAGAATGGCCGATTAATACCACTCTAAATTAATTTTTCGTTACGCTTACAATGCTCTGGATGAATCTACTGCATGATTGAATGTTCACAGAACGCAACTGCCATCCTATTTCCACCCGCCACCACCGTCCGCTTCCAATCGCCTATTATCAAGTGCAGTACCCGCGTCATCTTTTACCAGTAACATGACGTTTGTTTGTTCCCCTTGTGGAACGAATTACAACCGCCATATTATCACATGTCCCTTGCCGTCATTTTCACAGCCGACATCTGGTAATTGTTACGCAACAAAGAGGTCAGTTGTCTAGCCCGCGAAAGCATATAAGTGCTCCTATTCAAAATATATATTACTTTATTCAAAGACTAATTAATTTGATTCCCCTAGTAATTTTTTTTGGCTTATTTCTTTTTCAACGAGCTTACTTCACGCTTATGGAAACGAAAGAGACCTGAGCGATGTGATAAAAAAAAACAACAAAAAAACAAAACAAAAAATCTAAAAACTAAAAAAAAAATATTAAAAATTAAAAAATAAACAAGAACTACAACGACGGTTCTTCGTCTAAAATATTTGATCAAATTCGGACGGGTAATTTCTGATGTCAATTCTTCAATATAGCAGTGAATACTGTACAATATCATCAAAGATGAAGGAAAAACTTGAAGCAATTGAAATATGGTTCTACAGAAGGATGCTGCGGATATCATGGACTGAACATGATGAGGTTTTGGAAAGGATGGAAACGAAAAGGAAATTAATACTTAGCATCAGGAATAGACAGCTAAAATTCCTGGGACATGCAATGAGGAAAGAGGGCTTGGAGAACCTGATACTAACAAGCCACATAGAGGGAAAAAGAGACAGAAGAAAGCAGCAGATAACACATTTGAAGGGCTTGAGCAGGTGGATGACAGAACGGGGGTTGCGTGGTTTTACAGGAGAAAGCGTGCTAATAGCCACCAGGATAGTGAAGGCTATGATCGCCGACGTCCTGAAAGGACAAGGCATATAGAAAAAGAAGAATTTCTTCTGAATGCTCTCTCTCTTCAGGACATAGGCGATCGCAGCTCTCCACAAATTCCTTTTTTATTATCCGTGAATTGCGATGATCTCTTTCAAAAAATATTGAAGATCTTTCGCGTTGCCTTCTACACGATTTGGAATTCAGACGTTTTCTTCTTTTCGACTATTTGCCATCCAAGGTTTGAAAGCTCAATCTACCTCGGTATTTAGCTCATAACTACAGGGGAAAAAGATATATTTATGCCAGGGTGGTAGCACCTGATAGGGTCCCAGCTATGGGAAAATAGTTAAACCACCAAGCAGGAGACAAAACATTCTGAAAGTATAACAACAGATATAAAGTATAACAAAAAATTCTTCTAAAGATACAAAAATAGTATTTTGGAGAAGAAAATATTACCAGCAAGACATTTTTGAAGAAAAAAATATTACCAGAAATATATATTTGAAAAAGAATATCACCAGAAATACATTAAACAAAACTATTGCCAGCAATACAATTTTAAAGAAAATATTGCCAGCAATACATTTAAAGAAAAAATATTGCCAGCAATACATTTAAAAAGATATTGCCAGAAATACATATTTAAAGAAAAATATTGCTAGCAATATATTTTAAAGAAAAAATGTTGCCAGCAATATATTTTAAAGAAAAAATGTTGCCAGCAATATATTTTAAAGAAAAAATATTGCCAGCAATATATTTAAAAAAAACTATTGTCAGCAATATATTTTTAAAGAAAAAATATTGCCAGCAATATATTTAAAAAAATATTGTCAGCAATACATTTTTAAAGAAAAAATATTGCCAGAATTACATTTTTAAAGAAAACAATATTGCCAGCAATATATTTTTAAAGAAGACAAACAAAGATTACCAGCAATACATCATCTTTACAAAAATGCGTCATAGAAACGGATTCTTACAGAGAATTCATATTCTATTTATATGAATCTATAGTAAAAATTTTATCTGTATTAATTAACCCATTGAGGCTGATATACCTTAAACCAAACCAAACCAAACTATATTTATGCTCTTTTTAAGTGAATGCAACTAATTAAGTCAGAATTTAAATTCGTTTCGCCGATTCTTAAGACTATAACGTCTATTACAATTAAGTGTAAAGCAATAGAAATAAAATGAAAGAAATACTAATGAAAACTGAATAACAATTGTGAATGCTTCATCAAAGAAATTCACACAACTTAAGACTATTACGTCTATTATATTAAGTGTAAAGCAATAGAAATAAGATGAAAGAAATACGTGTTAAAAATGAATAATAATTGCCAATGCTTCTTATAAGAATTTCTGACAACTTGAGACCATGACGTCTATTTCAATTAAGTGAAAAGCAATAGAAATTAGACGAAAGAAATGAGTCAAAACATAATAACAATTGCCAGTGCTTCATGAAAGAAATTCAGGCAATTAAAGACTATTACGTCTATTACTATTAAATGTAATGAAGTAAAAATCAAATGAAAGAAATGAGAGTAAAAAATGAATAACACTGGTCTACAATAGTTTTTCATGGTTATTGGATTACTAGCAGTATAGCCCGGCGTTGCTCGGGTGTAATGAAAGCTTTAAAACTAATCCATGGTCGTGGAGCTCACACACTTTGGACGTTGGCACGAAAGACTAAAAAGCAATAGTTGTTTCCACTTAAAGCGAAACCGTAGACTGAAAGAAAAATGAATGGATGTAAGTCAAATTTTGATTTCCTAGTATCGATATCAAATAAGTTTTTTCGTCGTAAACTGAATTTTGAAGGCTAAATAAGTCCTCTGAGCAAATGGTATCATGGCTGAGACTAAGAACTACAATTATACCTACTTAGAGCCAAACCCGAAGCAAAAACTAAAATAAAAGGGCTGAAGAAAATACAGACATACAGGCAGATAAACAGACACACACACAAACATCTTGCCGTTTATATGTATATATTATCGATTTTCTGCACTATTTTAAGAACTGCAACCTTGAAACTTCTGAATATAGTTTCTTATGTCATTGTCTATGAGTGTATGAAATTTGATTAAAATCGGACCGTTCCTTCTATAGCCCGATTTTTTCGATTATCGATTTTCGATATTTATCGGGGGTACCTCGACACAAAACCTAGCTAAGAACACTCGCAGACGCTTATAGTACAACTGTGTAAATTTTCAAGAAAATCGGTTCAGCCATTTCGGAGTCTATAGGTAACGGACGGACACACACACACACACACACACACACACACACACACAGACAAAGTTCCATTTATAAATAAGTTTAGATTTTAGGTCAAACTTATCAATTTTGCCATGCTAATTCCGAATATAACATCCATTTAGTTTCATCACGTCAGGGTGTTTGTCTATGGATGACCGTTTTTTGGCATTTGTCAAAATATACCAATATTAGCCGAATTTTGCACTTGAGATATAAGAAGAAAAATCAAGTAGATTAGTCCCAAAATCTATTGTATCCATTGCTTTCCTAATGGAGAAAATACTTCTAGGTATTATGGATGACCCCTTATGTTATTCTTAATGGCCAATTTCAAAGGAAAGTAGTTGATTTGTTGGTAAAATATACAAAAATATACTTAAAAAAACAAAAAAGGAGAACTGTGTCGGTATATCGGTGAGTTAAGCGCCATACGTGATACACGCTTGGGCGATCATGTCCCGAAACACTGACTGGGCAGAGGATTTTTCAGCAATAGGCTGCCATTACTTTTTGCGGTGGACTATTGCCAACTAAGGATATAGAACCTAATCTGTTCTATTATTTGACCCATAGCTTGAGGGAAAAGATGGATTAATACCTTTCCCAAGGGTATTTGATCGTAAGTGAATGCAAGGAACTCAACTGGAATTCGAACTCGGCTCACCGAGTTAGCGTTCCGAGCTGAGTTCGAATTTCATTACATATTCTCTACAAAGTGCAACAAAAATTTATTTAGTAAACTTAACAAACTGTTCGTAGTAGATTGGTTGGTTGGTTGTTTTGTTTTTATGGCATATCAACCTCGGCGGGTCATTTATTGCCAACTAAATTTTATTTATTTATTTCTGGTAATACCTTTTTCTTTCAACAATTTATTGTTGTTTTTATATAAGTTTTGTGTCTATTAATACTTTTTTCTTTTCGAGTATCAAGATTCATTGGGATTTGTTTTTAAGGGCAGGGCCCCCAAGTCCTACCCTGTTATTTAACCCATAACTGGAGGGAAGGGACGGATTAATACCTTTCCCAAGGTACCAGTGCTTAAGTGAATGTGGAGTATTCAACTGGAATTCGAACCGATTTCTCTTTCCGAGCCGATATCCACTGCACCACAACGCACATCCGTCACTATACGCTTACAGCATCTGGTATTCCCAATCGGTCACCCATCTAAGTACTGACCAGGCTCAACGTTGCTTAGTTCGTAGTAGAAATTTGTGCGTATTTAATTAACTTGACAAATTTGGGAGAAATTTGCTCTTTCTTGAGTGCTGGGAATGTTGATGTGCAGTGTCGCTTTTTATTCTCCAGTGGTTTGTCATCACTCTGATCTTATAACGCCCTTGGAACCTTTCCTCCATTAATTTGATGTCTTGGTTGGAATCGTTCACCCTGTTCATCGCACAGTTTTCAAAGAATCTTTCCATGTGGCTCCGAAGGAAATAAATTTTGATGATAAAGTTTATCACCAATCACAAAAGATTTCAAGCATATTTGCAACAAGATCCTTTTCGTATCTAAACTTATTTATAAATGGAACTTTGTGTGTGTGTGTGTGTGTGTGTGTGTGTGTCTGTGTGTGTATCCGTTACCTATAGACTCCGAAACGGCTGAATAGATTTTCTTGAAAATTTACACAGTTGTACTATAAACGTCTGTGAGTATTCTTAGCTAGGTTTTGTGTCGAGGTACCCCCGATAAATATCGAAAATCGATAATCGAAAAAATCGGGCTATAGAAGGAATGGTCCGATTTTAATCAAATTTCATACACTCATAGACAAAGACATAAGAAACTATATTCAGAAGTTTGAAGGTTGCAGTTCTTACAATAGTGCAGAAAATTTGATATCGATACCAGGAAACCCAAATTTGATTTACATCCATTCATTTTTCTTTCAGTCTACGGTTTCGCTTAAACTGGAAACAACTATTGGTTTTTAGTCTTTCGTGCCAATGTCCAAAGAGTCTGAGCTCCAGGACCATGAATTAGTTTTAAAGCTTTCATTCCACCCGAGCAACGCCGGGCTATACTGCTAGTTCGTCTATATTTAGGAGATGAGGTAGAATTTACAGTATTTACATTATTCGGAATATTGTCCTCATCTTTGTTGTCATTTGTACGACGTTTCGGCCGTTGTACGCTCCCGCCTGCTTCAGGTGCTAGGAATGTCGAACATAACCCTTTATTACAATCACTGGGGTATATGATCTTCATTCCTTGCGTAATAAAGCCTCTTCTGGTAGTCATGAGTTATCTCCCTCTAACCCTGTAAGTTACTTGTTTACCACTGTTGTAGCCTGGTATTGAACTCACAATTCTTTCGGTCAAGTCATATCAATGTCAACGTCTATATCCACTGGGCCATGTGTCCTTAAGGATAATAAAGGGTTCGGTTAGAAATTCCTAGCACCCGAAGAAGGCCGGAGCGTACAACGGCTGAAACGTCGTACAAATGGGAACAAAGATGAGGACAATAGTCCGAATAACGTAAATACTGTTAGATCCTGTTAGTTATGAGAATTGTGATTACACAAAAAGCTTTTCATAACCGCTACAAACATGTTCCATGCATTTGATTCATTTAAAGTCATACGACTTACAAGGTTTTCATCCAGAATAAGACCATGAATTAGTTTTAAAGCTTTCATTACACCCGAGCAACGCCGGACTATACTGCTAGTTCGTCTATATTTAGGAGATGAGGTAGAATTTACAGTATTTACATATAGTTTTTCAATACTCAAGCCTGGAAACACTTCACATATATACTTGAAACAACGACCGTCCTTATCAAGAGCTTTTACACAACTGTTTCATAAGTCCCAATTTTATGTGAAGAGGGGGAAAATTATTTTTCTCTGCCTACAAGTGCAGTACATACAACATTTGTCTCTCCCACTGTTAAAGACTCTCGAATAGGCTACTCAGTTCTTTGCCAGTGTTGATCCTTGGTACGACTGCCCCATAAACAGAGAGAGAGAGAGAGAGAGAGAGAGAGAGAGAGAGAGAGAGAGAGAGAGAGAGAGTACTACGTATAGCCGGACTGATTAACCAGTTCACGCCGCTTGTTGTTACAAAATGAGTAATTCAACTGCCAAAACAAGCATGTTTGGGAAAAATGACAAAATGATGTCCATAAAAAAATCCCGATGTGACGAGAGAAAATGGATGCGATTTTCGTATCTAATGTACTAGAATTAGCTAAGAAAGATGTTTTTAATACAAATATATTACTAATATGTGGTGCAGTGGACATCGGCTCGGAACGAGAAATCGGGGAGTCGAGTTCAAATTCCAGTTGAATTCATTGCATTCACTTACGCACAAATACCCTTGGGAAAAGTATTAATCCGTCTCTTCCTTCCAGTTATGGGTTAAATAACAGGACAGATTGGGTTCTATAGCCTTGGCTGGCAACTAATCTACCGTAGAAAGTAATGGCAACCTACTGCGGGATAATATTCTGCCCAGTCAGTCATGTCTCGAAAGAGACATGATCGCCCAAGCGTGTTTCACGTATGGCACTTAACTGACTGACTAATTATATACATATATATATATACTGGCGTATGATACATCATACGCTGAAAGTCTGCCTCCTTCTACCGAGCGCCCATATTTCAGAGGTAGAATCACCGAGTGACGCCAATTCGGTCGGGTTTCAATCGCCTGAAACCACTCATGGCGGAAAGCAAGGTAGCGAAATAACTCATTTATAAATGAAAAATATTCAAAAGTTCTACAATATAATTGTATAGAACACTTTTTAATACAAATATATTACTAATATATATACATCACTAGTTGTATATAGTACTAATCATATATATATATATATATATATATATATATATATATATATATATATATATATTTCGTGCATATCAGTGTAATAATCACCAATGCTTCATCAAAGAAATTCAGACAGCTGAAGACTATGACGTCTATTACTACTAATTGTAAAGCAAAAGAAATAAGATGAAAGAAATACTAGTCAAAAATAAATAATAATTGCCAATGCTTCACCAAAGAAATTCAAACAAATTAAAACGATTACGTCTATTAATATTAAGTGTAAAGAAATAGAAATAAGATGAAAGAAATACGATTCAAAACCTAATAATAATAAATAATTGAATGGCTCTTGGGCCTTATATGCGCTGAGGGAAGAGTAGATGGGAACATCAAGGGGCCTAATTAGTGAGCTTATGGATGGCAGAAAAGACTAGCGGAATTGTAAGCGGCAAACATTTTTTGGTGCAACGAAGGATAAGAAGATGTGGAGAGCTATGATCGCCGCGACAAGGAAAGATACAGAAGTAGACGATGATAGAGAAACTCTACGGAAGCGTCTGGTTAGAGAAGACGGATTTAATTTGTTTACGTTTCATACACTTAATGGCGGCGTCAGTAACAGTTGCCGTCAGTCCTTTCCGCTAACCATTGAACTTCACTCTTTTTTTTCACATTAACTTACAGGATGGAGGAATCACCACCTCCACCTCCACCTCCACCATATATATATATATATATATATATATATATACTGCCCATTTGGAATCAGAAACAGATGGGACAAATTGAAGAAAAAGATGCAGTTACGTCTTTCCTAATTATCACACGTATCTGATATCGTGCGTTGGGTTCACCGACGCGCTTTGCAAATTAAATCCATTCGAAGGTTGATGGGTGATAAGAAGCTTTTAAAAGATAAAGTTCCGACATAACATAGCAATCACATTCATTTCAACGTCGAAGCCACTCGATAACACATGTGAGAAAAAAACATTTGTTAAAAAATTTCAGTACTTTTATGTCTATAAATATATATGTTTGTGTGTGTGCGTATATATATATATATATATATATATATATATATATATATATACGCTAATAATATATAATAACCCATTGATAATATATATACGCTAATAATATATAATAACCCATTGATAATATATATATATATATTGCTAATATATATACATAACTAATTATATATAGTACTAATTATATATATACTGGCGTATGATACATCATACGCTAAGAGTATGCCTCGTTCTAGCGAGCGCCTATAGTTCAGAGGTAAAATCGCTGAGTGATGCCAATGCGGTCGGGTTTCAATCCTGCGCTAAAAGCAATCGGATGTCTGACCGTACTCATGAGCTGTCATACTGCGAAACAGATCAGTCTGGTCTGCGGATGACTATATATATATATATATATATATATATATATATATAGTTTACACTCGAAGGCGACAGACTGTTTTATGCTAGACGCAATCATCTGGCAATCGAGTTTTAGTTCTCAAACGAAGTGCATCAAGATGTTGGAGGCGGTTCTGTTTAAAATATATATATATATATATATTATATTTATATATATATATAATATATATATATATTATATATATATATATATATATATATATATATATATTAGTAATATTTCTTCATTTGTAAACGAGTTATGAC
This sequence comes from Ascarosepion bandense, assembly GCA_037127315.1. Taxonomy (NCBI): domain Eukaryota; kingdom Metazoa; phylum Mollusca; class Cephalopoda; order Sepiida; family Sepiidae; genus Ascarosepion; species Ascarosepion bandense. The sequence goes on along the minus strand of JBBBDQ010000891.1, from coordinate 475,141 downwards.
GCGACCTAGGTTTCTACCATTTGGTGTCTTTAGGCTAGTTGCAATAATCAATATATATATATATATATATATATATATATATATATATATATATATATTAGTAAAATATATATAAAAGAATTATATATATATAAATGTATTATATATACACTACGGGGCATAATTATTAGGCTATTTCAATGATTTTAAAAAATGATGCATTTCATACTATTTTTTAGTATTTATTGCCGAGTGAATAATTGTAAATAAAAATATAATTGTTCTGTCTGTGAAAATTATCCAAAATGGATAAGTTAATTTGATGCATATTTTCCTAACAAGATTTCGCGATTATACAGGCCGGTAGATATATATGTATAAATATATTGTTTATTTCAGTGTAACCCTGATATAAGACCGTATGAAATCTCTCTTATATACAGGTTTCTCTTATATTCGAGTATCTTATATCCGGGTTATACTATATATATATATATATCTATATATAAAATACAGAAAGTCTACTCAAATTCAAAATAATGTTTAAACAAATTAATTAAAAATATGTCGGAGTTAATCCATTTCGTAACATTTCGTAAAATCAAATATATCTATATATATCTATATATATCTATATATCAACATGTCCGCTCTTTTATTCATACATAAATTACAAGAACCTGTAAGGAAAAAATTTGGTTGAAAATACAAAAATTCTATTTAAATCGCAATATCAAAAGCATTTCGCTATAAGAGAACCACTATATATCAAATAATTTTCTCTTCCCATCATTTTTACATTAATTAACATTGGAATAGGATATCTTAAAGTTTTTTTTAAAAATAGATGTTCATTCGCTCGCGTAGCTTTTAAAGAACGCTCCTTTTCAAAAACACAAATAATGTTACAGTCAAAATAAGGATAAAATGACGCTATCGGAAAATAAGATTCTTGAAAATGGCCAGTGAAGTGGTTGAAAGCGCTTGGAGTGTTAATAATTATGGAATATTTTTACATTCCCTATCTTCAGCAAAAAGAAAACATGCAATAATACCGGAGAAATTAAACAAAAATATAATAAAATCTTTCTTGGAGGTCGTTTTTAACGAAACATGTTTAAATGTAAATACACGCACACAAATAAATTCTATATCATATGTAACTAAACTCCAAAAAAAAAAAAAATGAAAATAACTTTTTTTTGGATGTATGATTATGTTATGATGCCCTCCTGCGAGGAATGAACTCTACCTATATATAAATTACCTGCGTGATTTCTAAAGAGCGGTCAAGTAGGGCAGTCAAGTATAACAGTTAACGACAGCCACTAGTCAGGCAGCATAATATTACCTTCGGACATACTTATTTCTATATTACTTATTATTAACACTTCCTTTGAATATCTTAGTTCTTGTTGTACTAATAAACTGTTTTGAACCTACCTTCTAGTTCCGTGTCTTACTTCCGGACCAAACCAGTCACTACAAATTTGCAGCGAAGTTTCGCCACAACTCCAAAACAAATTTTATATTTACTAATACGTATATATATTCCTATTTGCTTGTATAATATATATATATATATATATATATATATATATATATATATATATATATATATATATTGTCATCCGCAGACAGATCTGTTTTGCTGTATCACAGCTCATCAGTACGGTTAGACGTCCGATTGCTTTTTAACCCAGGATTGAAACCCGACCGAATTGTCGTTAGTCGGCGATTCTACTTCTGAGCTATAGGCGCTCGGCAGAAGGAGGCAGACTTTTAGCGTATAATGTATCATACGCCAGTAGCCAGAGTAGTCTAATTCATTACTGAATGAGCGATGTGCAGGAGCTAGAGTAGCTACTGTTTTTAAAAATGTCTGCCATTGTGTGAGAGCGTATATATATATATATATATATATATATATATATGATTAAATATATATTTTATCCTATGTATCATATTATGGGATATATATATATATATATATATATATATATATATATATATATATATCAGCAACATCCAAAGAAGGATCTGCAATTTAATCGGTCCTGCCTTGGCGTCTCGACTTCAGCCACTTTCTCTTCAACGTGACATGGCTTTCTTTTGTCTTTTCTTCAAATATTTTCATGCCTACTGTTTTGATGATGTTCCATGGTGAATTTAAGCGTACTACTAGATTGACATCTTGGTCCCACCTATAGGTGTAGATATTTAATATTTGTTCGTTTATTTTTTTTAAAAATAATTTTAAAAAAATTACTCTAAGCTTATTTCATTTATTTATTTAAAATATTTATTTAATTGTTTTAATTATTTGTTTATTTCTAATTAGTGATTAAATAGCAAAGTAAGTAGTTATTTACATGACTTACATTTACCCATTATTTAAGTTTGTTTTGGATTTTAAAACAAATTATTGCTAGTTTTTTCTTTAAGCATAGTCTACAATTTTTGATGTTAATACTGTATGGGACTGCTATTTTTATAATTTTTCATTTGATTTTCATTCTTTTGTTTTGCGTCCCATATATATTTTGAAAGGGTTGAATTATTTGTGCATTTTTTCTTTCGAAAGACATTTTGTGGTTATATCTTTTTTTATGCTTATATAAATTTTTTGTTTATCTATCTATCTATCTATCTATCTATCTATCTATCTATCTATCTATCTATCTATCTAAAATTCTTCAATATCTATCTATCTATCTATCTATCTATCTATCTATCTAGTACTTGGCATTATTACTTACTTCTCGAATTGTAAACTAAATACTACTTGTTAAAACAACGAATATTTAATCAATCAGTTCGGTTCCATACGTGATGCACACTTGGGCGATCATGTCTCTTGTGGTTCATGGCATGACTGATTAGACAAGATTTTTCTACAGTAGGTTGCCATTTCATTCTGTGGTAGACTGGTTGCTAACCAGGGCTACAGAAACCAATCTGCCTTGCTATTTAGCCCTTATCTGGAGGCAGAAGAAATGGATTAATATTTTTTCTAAGGGTATTTGCGCGTAAGTGAATGCAGTGAATTCAACTAGAATTCGAACTCGGCTCTCTGATTTCTCATTCCGAGCTGATATCGACTGCACCGTAAACAAGAACCTAAAGAATGACGAAACGATGTTTTTCATTTGTCATTCAATTACCCACGTTTAGTCTGATATATAGGCTTTATTTATTATTTTTTCCGAAAAACTATTTATAAACAAGATGGTTTCCGTGTTTGTCTATACTTATGAGATGAGGTAATATTTACATTATTTACATTGATCGGACTGTTGTTTTCATTTTTATTGCCATGTTCACGAAGTTTCGGCCAGTGTACGATCCGGCCTTCTTCCTTAATGACACAAGACCTAGTGGATAAAAGAGTTGGTTAGATCCAGTGACTTGACCTAGTGAGCTGTGAGTTCAATACCAGGTGAGCAAATAACTTGAAAGGATTAGTTAAAGGGAGATAACTACATGATTTTTGGAAGTGGCATCACAACATTGACTGAGAATGATATACTCCAGTGATCGAAATAAAGAGTTCGATTTGAAAGTCCTAGCACATGAAGAAGGCCGGAGCGTACAACGGTTGAAACGTCGTGAACATGGCAATAAAGATGAGAACAAAAATGTAAATAATGTTAGACGATATCCGTATATACTGTCAGTTGCGCTTGTATTCTTTCGTCACTTTGCCCTTTCTGTGGATTCAGTGTATGTCGATTGATGTGTCATTAAATTAACTAACGCGACCGTGCATGGCCGCTGACATAACGATGTAAAATGTCGCTATTTTAAAAAATAAATAAATGAATAAAAAAGAAAGAAAGAAAGAAAGAAAGAAAGAAAGAAAGAAAAAGACGTATTTAATCTGAAATGAAAGAACTAATTTTACAGAGATTTACCCAGCTCTTTGGAAGGATTATGAATGACTAACATTTGATACTAATGAAGAAGACATTAATGAGAAAACCGTAATTATATTCGCTAGAAAAACCCGTGAAAATTTTATGGTTTTCTTATTTTAATTCTCTGATGAATATTCTTAAGTTAATGATTGAATAATCTTATGTCGTTTTTCTACGACAATAAAATATCCGTAGAAATTACCCTATCGCATCGTTAAATATTTGAGCTTAACTTTAACGAAATATAGCAATAACAATCATGAATATTAATGCTGGTCGTTATTTTAAGATGTAAGGGGGTACAAATGAAAGTTTTTTTTCCATTTCACTAAAACAACCTTTAAAAATTTCATTTTTTTCTTTCTTTCAGTTTCACACTGAAACCAAGTAGTGTTTTTCCCTCTTCCCATGCGATCAAAACAGGATAGCCTATTATTTATGAGGTATTGACAGATGTCAAACAAATTTGTCTTGCTTTTTTTTTTAGCCAAATCCCCATTTTAGGGACGTCTATCTTAATAATGATTGAAAAATAATTTAGCAGATGATGATATTTTATTTAATTTATGGTAACTGGATTTTTGGCGATTGTTTAGTCGGTTTTCATCGTTTGTAACTGTGCGTTTGAAAATTGGCGTTTTATCGTAGTCGCCATCGATTCTAAGCTTTTTGGCTCGGGGCGGTTCAAATAATATTAAAGCCAAGCTCCAGGAGACATTCCATCCAGGCAGTAACTCTCATTCGAGAGGGGAATGGCTTTTATTTCCCTGAATATAAGTCGTCCCAAAAAGAGGAAGTGCCCAAGGGGCTTGGTCAGTTTCCCCATGGTATTGTCTTTAGATCCACTTTAAAATGACCTTGTATTACATACGGTAGTGACACTTTTTGGCCTTTCGGCTGGGATGAGATATAACATCTGCACTTATTTGCTGAATTTGATTCTTTCTTTCTTTCTATCTATCTATCTATCTATCTATCTATCTATCTATCTATCTATCTATCTATCTATCTTAATCAATTTAAATCTATCTATCTATCTATCTATCTATCTATCTATCTATCTATCTATCTAATTTAAATCTATCTTAATCTATCTATCTATCTATCTATCTATCTATCTATCTATCTATCTATCTTAACAATTTAAATCTATCTATCTATATATCTATCTATCTATCTTAACAATTTAAATCTATCTATCTATCTATCTATCTATCTCACACGTTGCATATCCTTTCTTTCTTTCTTTCTTTACCTCCACAAGACCTTGTATATTGTTTTTTGTTTTTTTTTATCTATCTCAATTGGAGTAGATAGATCTAATTGGAGTAGATAGATCTATCTATCGCCCGGTTTATACTCCACCCACGTCTATTGAACAGGTTAAGAGGCTCATGCCTTGTTCCCTGTTTAGGATGAGGTTTCCGGCTTTCTCTTTTCCAATCTTCTCACTTTGTTTTTTTTTGCAATTGGAGTAGATAGATCTATCGCCCGGTTCACACTCCACCCAAGTCTATTGAACTGGTTAAGAGGCTCATCCCTTGTTCCCTGTTTAGGATGTGGTTTCCGGCTTTATCTTTCCCAATCTTCTCACTATTAAGTAGCCCCCTGCACATCAGTGGCATTACCGCCCTGCTTGGGGTGATACGATTAAAAAAAAAATCTATCTATCTATCTATCTATCTATCTTACACGTTACGTATTCTTTCTTTCTTTCTTTCTTTCTTTCTTTAACTCCACAAGACCTTGTATATTGTTTTTTGTTTTTTCTATCTATCTATCTATCTATCTATCTATCTATCTATCTATCTATCTACACGTTACGTATTCTTTCTTTCTTTCTTTCTTTCTTTCTTTCTTTCTTTCTTTAACTCCACAAGACGTTGTATATTGTTTTTTGTTTTTTCTATCTATCTATCTATCTATCTATCTATCTATCTATCTATCTATCTATCTATCTATCTACATCTTACACGTTACGTATTCTTTCTTTCTTTCTTTCTTTCTTTCTTTCTTTCTTTCTTTCTTTCTTTCACTCCACAAGACCTTGTATATTGTTTTTTGTTTTTTCTATCTATCTATCTATCTATCTATCTATCTATCTATCTATCTATCTATCTATCTATCTATTACAGTCCTTGCATGTTCTTTCTTTCTTTCTTTCTTTCTTTCTTTCTTTATCTACATCCACAAGACCTTGTATATTGTTTCTTTGTTTTTTCTATCTATCTATCTATCTATCTATCTATCTATCTATCTATCTATCTATCTATCATTATCTCACTGAAACCAAGTAATATCAAAACGCGGAATTCTCCATTATTTACGAGGTCTTGACGTAACAGCCGTGCTAACTAACGAAAGGAGTAAGCACAGTTGTAATAGGATAGGTCCATAGAAACGCTCTGAGTGCTGCATAATGTACTATGCTAGTAAAATCATAAAAGTGTTTTCTTTTTATACACAGTTCATTAATGTTTGTGCAATCAGTCAACTCGTACGAAATTGATAAACCTCAGGAAAAAGAAAAAAAATCAGATCGACATCACCTAAGAGAAATGAACAGCGATAGGCTTTGAAACATTTGTATTTCTATTTTTGTTTGATACAGAAGATAGTCAATAGTAATGAAAAATATATTTACTATAAGAATTCCAAACGAACAAAATCGTGACTAGATCCAGGGCAACTTCAACATTTTTGCTTTAAAACAGAATCTATAGAATAAATCTATTGTTATGGAAAAAGAACATCGGTCAGATTTGAAGCTCATGTCTTTTTCTTTTTCTTTTTTTGCTAAACACAGAATACATAGTGATTGATGGTAACAATTCATTTTTTACGAGTAATCTAGAACGAATCAGAATTCAGGGAAATCTCCAATATTTAAAATTCTAAACGGAATCTACTGGATTTTATTTTTATGAAAAAAAGATATTGGTCAGGATTGTCTTTCTCCTTTTGCTTGATCCGGAAACAATTTCATTGGTAATTAAAAACAGATTTAATGCAAAAATCAAGAACAGAAAATAATGGCTTCATTCTGTAATCATAATCTAACCGTTCACATTCTAAACGGTTTGGTTTGTTTTATTTAACAGCATATCAAATCCTTACGGGTCATTTAATACCAAATGTTATTAACTTGTGAGCTTTGATAATTTTTTCCTCAGTCATGTATTTATTGTAACTTTTATTTTTTACTATAAAAATGTATTGCTGGTAATCTTTTCAAATTTATTTTTACATTTTCATGTTTTGACCTCAGTTTGGGGGGTTAACTATTTTCCCATAGCTGGGACCCCAAAAGGCGCTACCACCTCGGATCAGTGTGAACCTGGGAACACCAACAATTAAGAGGTCCTCAAAATCTTCCGATCAGAGGCCTTACTGCTGGATGTAGTTTATCGTCGTACCCAGGACATATTAAACAGAATGTATTGGATAAATCTATTCTTATGGTAAAGAATATCGGCTTCGCATGATGCAATCTTCATTCCCTTTTCGTGTTATGCCGAATGTAGACATTGTTGAAAAATAGATTTATTACCAGAACTGAAAACAAAGAAAATATTTTCAAGATGCAGGAAATTCTAAAACGGAACCTACTGGATAAAACGATTCTTATGGAAATGAACATTGGCTGATGCATCAGTTTTTCCCCTTTTCTTTTTTGCCACAGAAGACACATTCATTGATGATGAAAAATGCTATTTATTATAATAATTCTAAATGAAGATAATTTCTTGATCCATGATAGACTTCAATCTCTCAAATTCCGAACGGAACCTATTGAATAAAACTCTCCCCATGCAAAAAGATATTGATTAGCTCTGAATCATTTCTCATACGCTTTGTACCTACTGCACTATACAGTCAATGGTGTTAACATAAAGATTCATTACAAGAATCCAAAAATGAAGAATATCATGACAAGATGACGTAAAACATTCAACGTCTCTAAACAGAATCTATTGGATAAAACCATTCGTATGGAAATGAACATTGGTCAGGATTGTATTCGTCTTTCTCTTTGGTTTGCCACAGAAGACATATTCACTGGTGATGAAAAATGCATTTATTATAATAATCCAAAATGAAAATGATGTCTTGATCCAGGAACGGCTTCAGTATATCAAATTCTAAAAGGAACCTATTGGATAAAATTCTTCACATGCTCGGATTAATTTCTCTTACGCTTTATGCCTACTGCAGTAGAGAGTCACGGGTGATAACATAAAGATTCATTACAAGAATTCAAAAATGAAGAATATCAAGGGATGACTACGGTAGAACATTTAATGTCTCAAATTCTAAACAGAATCTATTCAGTCTAACTATTCCCTGGTAAAAGAACATCAGTCACGGTTGTAAAACTTTTCTTGTTTGACAGAGAAGATAGTCACTAGTGACGAAAAGTAGATTTATTAAAAGAATCTAAAATAAAGATGATATTTTCATGACCTACCAGAGCCTTTCACGTCTCAATCCAAACGGAATCAACCGTGGAAAGGTTTTCCTGATTTCAAAATTGAATCCTTCATTTAGAATTGCTTGGACTTTGATAAAGAGTAAAAGCTGAGCAACTGGCTTGTTTGATTGACGTATTAGTAGAACTTTTTTTAATCCTCTGCAGCGAAGTTGATTGGTGATTTGGTTGTATGGCCACGCCCTTAGATTAGTTTTGAATCAAGCATTTTACTCTTTCTGTCTGATAGGCAATAGCGATGAAATATAGATTTATTGCAAGAATCCAAAACCACAGAGGAACATTCGACGAATCAAATTCTAAATAGAATCTTTTGAACAAAGCTATTCTAATGGGAAAAGACACTTGTTGATTTCTTTGTGTTGAAGCAGAAGACGTAGTCAACGATGATAAAGAATAGATATATTCAGTCAGTCAAGTGTCATACATGATACACGACTGGGCGATATTGGATCTTTCGAGTCATGACTTACTAGATAGGCAGAAGGGAATGGATGTGCATTGTGGTGCAGTAAATATCGGCTCGGAATGAGAAATCAGCGAGCCGAGTTCGAATTCCAGTTGAATTCTTTGCATTCACTTACGGGCAAATACTTTTGGGGAAGACATTTATCCATCTCTTCTCCCTACAACAATGGGTTAAATAGCAGGGCATATTGCTGTTATATAGCCTTGGTTGACAACCAGTATCTCACCCAGAAGACAAAAGGAGTTTGTGTAGGGTCACCACCCCTACCTGTAAAAATACAGGTTACGGAAGCATCGACGACAACGAACCAGCCCAGAACAATGCGATAGCGAGGGGTCGTCGATGTCTTCCATTGGAGTGATGGTGTTTTAGGTTTTAAGGGAGAAGAAGAGAGGGTATTTAGCACGTGAGAGAATGCAATAATTTCGACTGAAATTCGAATTCGGATCTCCGATTCCTCAATACGAGCCGTAATATGTTACTTTACCATGTCCCTTAGATTTATCACAAAATCCAAAATGGTGGAACATCATGGCTAAGTCTAAAACAGCATTCAACATTCAACTATCATCTAAATAGGATCTACTATACATAATTATTCTCAAGAAAATAGCCAGCTCATTAGCCAGTAATGACATCCTCGTCTTTCTGTTTTTATTTGACTCAGAATGTAGCATATTTGGTGAAAAAAAATAAATTTATTTCAGGAATACAGTATAAAGAAAACCAAACGGCACAGTCTTCAATATTAGACAGAGAATTAGAATATATTTAACTGATGAGCACCTAATAAAATGCATACGTTTAGTACGTATACATTTGGCTATCGTCTGGTAGCCTCGTGTTAGGATTTTCAAACCAGATTATGTGTACCTGAGGGTGTGTTACTCTTGATAAATCCTGGAGGTACGCGATCAAGTCTCTCGCCATCTCGGCACGTCGCCTCTATTCTTTTTGTGCGTAGAAGTTAGCAGTCTCTCTACTCTTTTTTCCCACGACAGAAAGGGACAATTTGCTTTCTGTATTCCTGACATTGATTATTGACACATTCGGAATCTCTTTCGAATTAATCCCAGAACCCTTACAGGCAATTTGCAAGGGGAATTTGAATTTTTCGAAAACCCAACGAAGAACGTTTTTTTGAAATACAACTCTCCTACCATAATTGTTGCTGTTCCATGGCAAAATCGCAGTCATCTATGTCTAAAGATGGCTTATAAGCATGTCACCAACACAAGCTGCAGTTCTTCATTATAATATACAGAGTCCATCTGCAGTTCTTCATTATAATATACAGAGTCTCACTAAATAAAGTTTGGATACATAAGAAATCTCATTAACCATATATATATATATATATATATATATATATATATATATATATATTATTCAGATATTTTAATCCAAGCGGAAAAAGCAGGAAGGTAAATTCCAAAAACCCGATCCTAATTAATATTAAAATTTTATTTTAATATTAAAAAATGATACAGGAAGATAGCTCCATGTAATAAAATATTACAGAGCAAATATAAATTAAAATAGGATTAATTCAAGGATGTTGAATGACCATTTCGATATGAAATCCCTACAGGGGATAACACATCACCTCAGCAACGAAAAATCCTTTCGGAAACTGGAGAAAACTTTCAATAAGAATACTCTAAAACTTAGTTATAGTTGCTTTGACAATTTAGAAAAAACAAGTAAGTTACATAACAATGAAATATTGAAATTATATAATAAATTATATATAATTATATAAATTATATAATAAATTATATAATAAGTAAGTTACATAACAATGAATATTGAAATTATATAATAATAACAACAGTAATTCTATTCCTCATTTTAATATGCTCTGTAGTAAAAATACAATTGTAGAAACCCCAAACAATGCCCCTTATCTAATAAGTGTTTAACTAAATTCCTTGTCTACATGTGCTCTATCTCATCAGTAGAAAATCCTAGGGTTACTAAAGTTTATATTGTTAATACAATGAGCTTTGCAACACACTTGATTGAACGCATAAAAAGTGAATGTGTTAAAATTGACTGCAATATGGAGTCATTGCATCGATTTCCCGTGAATCTTGTATGTTGCATCAACCTTTGCATCACAAATGATAAAAACCATATTGAAGATGTTATTTGTTAATATTCCAACCCAATAAAATGCTTAAAATTTAATTTCTTAAAAATATGATGTGTCTAGATATTAAGGATGCCCTGTATATAAATTTTCAATTTCCGCCCCCATTAGTAGCGATATTGTCGTTGTATCTTCTGTAGCGCCAAATAAAATTCCAATATCAGGAAATAGTGAGGGTAAGGCGGATCGATTGACTGAATTGATAATTCTACGGCTTATCAAACTTTTATAGGTTATTTAAAGCTCCAAAGTGAATACAACGAACCCGACTGGAATTGGAACGCGGCTCTGTAAGGTGATTCGAGAAGTTCATGCATTAAAAATGAGTTTTTCTACACAGGACATGACATTAGTTTCTGATACTTTATATGCGCCTCATATTCTATTCGAATTCATGGCATTTTATTTACGTGATAATACTCTTGGGAGAAAGGTATGAATCACAATGAATAAAAAATAAAATTGATGGGTTTAGGATTTAATTCACGCATGAGAATTACAAATTCGAGGTACAAAAATCAAGCAACTACCAACATTTAAATATCTAGGAAAATGTGACATCAAAAACTGAAGGCGATTTTTGAATAAGAAAGATGCCTTTCAAAAGCTAAGCAAAGCATTAAGAAAAATATGGTTACATAATAGGAGTTCTTCAATATGGGAGTGAATGGTGAGCAATCATCTCACAGATGAAGAAACGACTCGAGGCAACAGAAATATGGTTCTACAGAAGGATGCTGAGAATAGCATGAACCAAACATGAGAGCAGAGACGAAGTTTTAGAGAAAATTCGATCAAAATAAACATTTATACTTAAAATCTGAAAGCGACAGTTGAAATTTCAAGGACATTTTTATGAGGAAAGAGAGCTTAGAAAATTTGGCACTCACAGGGCATATTTGACACTCACAGGGTAAGACGAACAAAGGGAAGTAGCGTGTAACGTACCTAAAGAGCTTGTTCAAATGTCTGACAGAACAGGGATTTGGTGAGATAGCCAAAAGGCAAGTTTTATTAAGAGTCACAAAGGACAGAAAATTGTGGTGAGCTATAATCGTTAACGCCCTGAAACGGCACAAAGAAGAAGAAGAAGAAGAAGAAGAAGAAGAAGAAGAAGAAGAAGAAATTAACTGAAATGTAACAGGGTAAAAACCCAGGTCATTTAAACAAGACAAATCATTTTATCCAACCAATTTTCACACGGTGAGCTGATGAAGAGCGAAAACCTGGCAATACTGACTTGGCAGACCGGCTGCAGCCGCTCTCACACCGGCGTGATGTGGCTTCCCTGTGCCTCTTCTACAAGTACTTTCATGGCTTCTGCTCCGATGAGCTTAGATCACTGGTGCCGCCTAAGCACGAATTTACACGAGATACTAGATTAGCAACTAGGTCCCACCCTTTTACAGTTAAACAAATAAGATGTAACCGTAAATTCTACTCCAACAGCTTCTTTTCTCGCGCTTCCCGCCTGTGGAACTCCCTTCCACAAGTCTGCTTTCCCGACAGTTACAATCTGCAGGTGTTTAAATGTAGGGTCAATAGACACCTCCTATCACACTAACTCCCAACTATTCTCACAACACTCTCATCTACCCAACCCTCATTCTCGGTATCCTTACCCGCCTATCACCCACCCTCTGTCATTTCCTATATTCAATCAGCCTTTCTCCCCTCTACGTAGCCCCCTGCACAGTAGTGGCAGTGACATGCCTTGCTCGGGGTGAAACGCTTATAAAAAAAAAAAAAAAAAAAAATCCAAACGTTTTGAAATTCACTGGAAAATTAATAATTTGTTATGATTGATTTGCATTCTTCTGCAAGACACTTCTATTTGAAAATCATCTGTATTTCATTTTCATATTTATAGACATTCCGTTGAAATGCGTTATCGTATGATCACTGAAGTTTAGCAACGTCGGGCTTAGACGATACCTAGATGGGTGATTGCTTGGGAACCTCAGCTTGTATGTCCAGGGGGTGTAATAGATAACGCCCAGAATCGGTGAGCCGAGTTCCAATTCTACTGATGCGAAAATACCCTTGGGAAAGGTATGAATCCACCTCTTAACCCCACCAACTATGGATTAATTAGTAAAACTTGTATCAATAAATCATTATCAAAAGGCTATCAATTAAAAATGAAAAAAAAAAGTTAAAAACTTATTACATCAACCATTAAGAGGTTGATAAGACATAAAAAAAAAATGATTTTTTCATTTATATTAAGTGATTCTCTGTTTTATCCGCTTCATGAAAACTAATTTCCGCACGATGATATGATGAGCGGATGTGCGTTGTGGTGCAGTGGATATCGACTCGGACCGACAAATCGGAGTACCGAGTTTGAATTCTAGTTGAATTCCTTGCATTCACTTACGCACAAATACCCTTGAGAAAGGTATTAATACGTATCTTCCCTCCAGTTATGGATTAAATAATAAATCAGATTTGGGTTCTATAGCCTTGGCTGGCAACCAGTCTACCGTAGAAAGTAATAGCAACCTACTGCGGGATAATCTTCTGCCCAGTCAGTCATGTATCTTTCGAGACATGATCGCCCAAAGCGTGTATCATGTATGACACTTAACTAATCTAATGAGCAACGGGGATTTGCCGATCGAAACGACTTGAACTCCACTTTAAATATGATTGCACAGTTCGAATAACAAGCTCCCTGCAGTGCTGAAAATTCCTCGTTTCTAAACTGACCGTAAATTCATTAGCATTTTCTAAAGGCCAGATCGTTTAACTTTGGACAGGCTATGTCTTGTAATTCGTTGTTGGATGTCATCGCAACGGAAACGCGTCAAAGTGATTTCGAGGCTGTTTCTTTTCTTTTCTTTTTAAAATCTTCTTCCTCTCTCTTTTTTTTTTCTCCGGTGGTTCTTTCTTTCCTTTTTTTTTTCTCCACCTTGATTTCACCGCACATATAAATTAACTCCCTCCCTAGACTGAGTCGAGGATTGAACGGAATACAATTACCAGAACGAGTTATCTCCCCTGTGGTGTTGCCATCTTGATTGGATTAAGGCAGCTCGCAGTCGAGCGTCCGCCATTGCTGCTAATATTCTCCCGTTCGTCCAGCGGTCGGGCAACTCGATCTGTAAAAGGCAAATCTGAACACAGCTTCTGAACGTGCTGAGTGGCGCTTTTGGCGCCGGGCCAGGTCAGCAGTTCGACTTCAAACAATTTGCATCCCCCAACAACCTTGCCAAACAGGTTATCTGCCCAGTGGGAGAGGTTTTTATATACGCGCATCACTCAAAGGCTCCCGTGGATGTCCCGATGTTTACATACATACGTTCGTATATGCAGAAAATCGTTTAAGAGTATAACCTTTTATAGTTGTTCATAGCCGGATGTGTACGTTTGTAGTCGAATGTTCACGATTGAATTAAGAAAGAAAGTAATATTAATACTGGCTAAATGATTTTAGACAAGTATATGAGTTACAGTAATGATAGATACAAGAGTAGATTCATACACCAGGAGAAGTAAATAACTGCAATAAAAAATAAAACCTTTTTACTCTATTAACGCGTAACGAAAAGCAAAGAAATAATCCCTCCATAAGAGGCAGCTTATATATTTGTTATTATAAGCTTCGGTAAGTGCGTCGTGATGCTGCTGATATCGGCTCGGAACGAGAAATCGGAGAGCCGAGTTCGAATTCCAGTTAGATTCGTTGCATTCCCCTACACGCAAATACTCTTGGGAAAGGTATTAATCCGTCGCTTCTCCCTCCAGCTATGGGTTAAATAGCAGGGCAGTCTATAGTCTTGGTTGGCAATCACTCTACCGCAGAAAGTAATGGTAAACTACTGCGGGAAAATCTTCTTCCCAGTCAGCCATGTCTCTTTCGAGACAAGATCGCCCATGCGTGTATCACGTATGGTACTTAAATGAGTGACTTAATACGCAGATAATACGGTATTGATAACACGGTATTGATAGTAGATACAGAAAGAAAATTAAATGAACTCGTCTTTTATACTAATGTTCGCCTAGTAAATATCCTAGGAGCCGCTCAAAGTTGAGTGTTACTGTGTTGTGTTGCATGACCGTAGGAAAAACTTGAAGAAGTCAAGATTTTAGGGATTGAGAAAACCACCTGCCTGAAGTTTGTTCCTTCAAGCAGATCTCTTGGAAAGAAGCTGTCCGAATAGAACTTTTACCACAACAATATAAAGGGAATAGGGGATGGTTCATTCTTGTGTAGGTGGCATGTCATGTCACGTCACAGTCATAAAGCAAATGACCAAGGAATGTTGCCCGTCCGAACACGCGTCATCGAAGTAGCGACAGGGTAGCTAAATGCTTGCAAAGTTTCATCTGTGAGAAAGGAGTTGTAAGGTGGAAAATAATTCATTACCCACACTGCTGCGTAGACGCTTTGGAACACCATCAGAATCGACAATTGAAAATTCGTTAGCTTCAGTCTAAATATTGCAACAATACTCCATTTTTGGTCTGTTACAGTTCTCGTAATGATGAATTATAGAAAGAGGGGGTCAAATACTTACATAGGCGGTAAAATAAGTCAACCATTTTTGCTATGATCTGGCTATTTAAAGATAGAGTATATCCAGAGGAGTCAAATACTTACTGAGGCGGTACAATGAACCAACCATTTTTGGTCTGATCTGGCTCTTTTTAAGATATATAGCAGATGGGGTCAGATACTTACTTGGGCAGTACAATGAACCAACCATTTTTAGTCTGATCTGGCTCTTTTTAAGATATATAGCAGATGGGGTAAGATACCTACTGGGGCGGTACAATGAACGAACCATTTTTAGTCTGATCTGGCTCTTTTTAAGATATATAGCAGTGGGGTCAGATACCTAATGGGGCGGTACAATGAACCAACCATTTTTGGTCTGATCTGGCTCTTTTTAAGATATATAGCAGATGGGGTCAGATACTTACTTGGGCAGTACAATGAAGCAACCATTTTTAGTCTGATCTGGCTCTTTTTAAGATATATAGCAGATGGGGTCAGATACCTAATGGGGCGGTACAATGAACCAACCACTTTTGGTCTGATCTGGCTCTTTTTAAGGTATATAGCAGATGGGGTCAGATACCTACTGAGGCGGTACAATGAAGCAACCATTTTTAGTCTGATCTGGCTCTTTTTAAGATATATAGCAGATGGGGTCAGATACCTAATGGGGCGGTACAATGAACCAACCATTTTTGGTCTGATCTGGCTCTTTTTAAGATATATAGCAGATGGGGTCAGATACCTACTGAGGCGGTACAATGAACCAACCATTTTTAGTCTGATCTGGCTCTTTTTAAGATATATAGCAGATGGGGTCAGATACCTAATGGGGCGGTACAATGAAGTAACCATTTTTAGTCTGATCTGGCTCTTTTTAAGATATATAGCAGATGGGGTCAGATACCTAATGGGGCGGTACAATGAACCAACCACTTTTGGTCTGATCTGGCTCTTTTTAAGGTATATAGCAGATGGGGTCAGATACCTACTGAGGCGGTACAATGAACCAACCACTTTTGGTCTGATCTGGCTCTTTTTAAGATATATAGCAGATGGGGTCAGATACCTAATGGGGCAGTACAATGAACCAACCACTTTTGGTCTGATCTGGCTCTCATAAACAGAGAATGTAGCGGTGGGTGTCAGATACTAACTTGAGCGGTACAATAAACCAACCACTTTTGGTCTGATCTGGTTCTTGTAAAGATAGAGTGTAGCAGTGGAGGGTGGGCAGATACTTACTGGGTTAGTACAATGAACCAACCATTTTTGGAATTCTAGGGAGAAAGCAGTTGTCTTTCCTTGCGGAGAGCAACAGTTGTCTTCCCTTGTGAGGAAATTTTTTTCATCTGATCTCTTATTTTATTCTTTGCCTTCGTGGATAGACGATCGCGGAGTACTGCTGACCAGACTGTATGTAATTTCTTATCTATTCTTGCAAAAACATTTTCATCCATTTGGACAACATAAACATTCATCTTGTTTTGGGACGTACTTTAATATTCTGTATGTATTGCTATATTAAATGTCTATTTGTTATTGCCGTATAACTTGTATTTTTCCACTGTACGTGCTACGGCAATATACCATGTGTACTGTAACGTTTATATTAGTATCACATAGCCAGTAATTATATCTGGTTCATAAAATATACCAATAGCATAATCTGGCTAAAGATAGATTGTAGCGAGGGTAGGTCAGACAATTATTGGGGAGGTACAATGAACCAACCATTTTTCCATGATCTTTAAGCAACAGATCGTACATAGGAGTTTCACTTGAAGTTTGTGGGGAGCTTGTGTTGCAATAGACATTCAAAACAAAGAGAGAATAGCCACCCATCACGATTGGGAAAAATTCGGGGTCTGCACGGTGGTGGTTGAACGTTACTAGACAAGATAGCAAGAAAAATGAGAATAGAAAACTAACCATAAATTATAGGAAGACAGAACGACGGACAACCTAAGATTAGAGCTATCTCTAATTCAAGAAATTATTTAATCGACATGATCACGAGGCATAGCAGGAGATGCTCAGAATAGATCCTCATTACTATGATGGTAGTTCAAGCCCCGATATGGGGGGGTCATTCTCCAGGCAGTATCTCTTCTTTAGGAGGGGCTAAGGTCATTACTCAGCGTCAAGAGCATTTCGATGTGGTGTAATAGTTAGCAATCTTGTCTCGCTGGAACAATTGTGAGTTCGATCCTCACTGAGTGTCTTATACTTTCGTCCTCATGCATCATCTAAGCTATGTTTGGAAAATCACCATTGCTCAGCGCCTGAGACGCCCTTTAAAAGATGAACTACTGAGAGGGCTTGAGTAATTTTTGAAATGCTCCCCGAAATCCTACATTACACCTGTGCGCGCAAATACCAAAATACCTTCTGTGCTGATTAAAACCTGATAAGCTGTAGACAGACGATGGCGATTGACGTTGTATTTAAATCTTTGAAGCAATATTAGTATACATTTGGTATTATCAATCTCAATGTGTTGGTTGGTTGGTTGTTATTTTTGTGGCAAATCAACCTCGGCGGGTCATTTATTGCTGGTAATACCTTTTTCTTTCAACAATTTATTGTTGCTTTTTATATAAGTTTTGTGTCTAGTAATACTTTCTCTTTTCGAGTATCAAGATTCATTGGGATTTTTTTTAAAGGGGCAGGGTCCCCAAGTCATACCCTTGTTATTTAACCCATAACTGGAGGGAAGGGACGGATTAATACCTTTCCCAATGGTACCAGTGCTTAAGTGAATGCAGGAAATTCAACTGGAATTCGAACTCGGCTCACCGATTTCTCTTTCCGAGCCGATATGCACTGCACCACAACGCACATCCGTCACTAAACGCTTACAGAACCTGGTATTGCCAAGCGGTCACCCATCTAAGTACTGACCAGGCTCAACCTTGCTTAACTTCGGTGATCGAGCGAGAGCCGGTGTATCTCAATGTATCCTATTACCTATAGTTATTCGTATATAAGTTCTGTACATCTCAGTAAAGGCATGCTAAAAGTAGCCCGAAATGCAAAATTCAAGTAGAGGATACAAAAATCAAGCAGGTACAGAAATTCAAATACATGAGAAGTGTCCTAACAGAGGACGGGAAGTGCGACACTGAAATCCGAAGGTGCATTGGTATTTTTTTAAAAAAATCATTTCACCCCAAGCAAGGCATTTCACTGCCATTATTGCGCAGGGGGTTACATAGGGGAAAGTGATGAGAAAGAGTGGTTAGATAGAGGAAATGTCAGAAGGAGGGTGATAGACGGGTAAGGATACCGAGGATGAGGGTTGGGTAGATGGGAAGAGTGTTTGAGAGAATGGGTGCGAGTTAGTTTGTTAGGAGGTGTCTATTGACCTTACATTTAAACTCCTGGAGGTTGTAGTTGTCGGGGAAGCAAGTATACGGAAGGAAATTCCACAGGCGGCAAGTGCGAGAAAAGAAGCTGTTGGAGTAGAAATTGCGGTTACATCTTATCTGTTTCACTGTAAAAGGGTGGGGCCTAGTTAATAATCTAGTATCTCGTGCAAATTCATACCGAGGAGGCGCCAGTGATCTAAGTTTATCGGAGCAGAAGCCGTGAAAGTATTTATAGTAGAGGCGCAGGGAAGCCACGTCACGTCGGTGAGAGAGTGACTGCAGCCGGTCTGCCAAGCCGATATCGATCACATTACAGATTCTCCGTTGTATTTTGTCAAGAACCCCGAGGAGAATAGCAGGGGCACTTGACCAGATAGCCAAGGATTCATTCCAGAACCTGAATAGAGTATTGAGAGACAAGAAGATTTCGCTGGAAACCAAGAAAAAAAGTACTGGATTGTTATGTGATGTTTGTTCTTCATTATGGCAGCGAATACTGAACAATCTCCTCGAAGATGAAGGAAAAACTTGAAGCAACAAATGTGGTTCTACAGAAGGATGCTGAAAATACCATAGACAGAACATGCGAGGTTTTAGACAAGATGGACACGAAAAGGAATCTTTTACTTAACATCAGGAAAAGACAGCTGAAGTTTCTGGAACATGTAATGAGGAAAGAGGGCTTGGAGAATCTGATGCTTACCGGACGGATAGAAGGAAGGAGAGGCAAGGAAAGCAACGTGTGACGTACTTGAGAGACTTGAGTAGATGAATGGCGGAGCGGAGTTTGAGAGGAATAACAGAAGAAAGGCTGTTAAGGACGGGGAATGTGGAGGACCATGATCGCCTACATCCTGAAAGGACACGGCACTTAGAATAAAAAGATGTAAGATATGTGCTTACCGTAGTGTTCATAAACACAAAAGTTTCTCTCTCCAACCCCAAACCACTGAATTCAAAATCAGCCTGAAGTAGGGATGAACTCCGTCAGGTCTACCTCACTGCTGTTATGGTTGAATTAAATGTAGTGTACACTAATAGGTTACAGGGGTTGTGACGTGACGTGATGCTCTCAATATATACATTCGCTCTCACTTTTTTCTAATTTTCTCTCACTCTCTTGTCCTCTCTCTATCTCTATCCCTTATATATATATATATATATATATTGATGCTCCCAGTAATATACATTCTCTCTCCGTTTCTTCTCTCTCTCTCATTATCGCTCCCTCTTTTTTCCTCTCTTTGTCTCCCTTTTATATATATGCGTGTGTGTGTGTGTGTGTGTGTGTATGTCTGTGCGCGTGAGTATTTGAAATTGAATATTGAGGTTAACACAAAGCGGTGACATACTGTTTCATGCGTGAACGCAATCTTCAGGCCATGTCTAGGAACATTTTTGAAAGCATGAAGATATGTCTCCAGGCATGACCTAAAGATTACGCCCAAACATGAGACAGACTGTCGTCGCTCGGTGTTGACTTCAATGTTCAATTTTATATTTACATACTCTTTCTCCCCCATCTCTCTCTTTCTCACTCTCTGATACTGAGCACTTTTAACCATAAATATACCATAAAACTATATTTTATACCATATATGTTGTCCATTATCTAACTATGCCACGTTTGACACTCCTGTTTCAACGTGTCTCTATCTACCTACATCTCTAAATATATATATATATATATATATATATATATATATAAAATTTTATATATATATATATATATTACTCTCTCACACCCTGATTGAGCACTCTGGAGGAGGGGTAGACTTTGAAAAAAAAAAACAGTAGCCACTCTAGCGTGAACGCATCGCTCATTCATTAAAAATGAATTGGAGCACTCTGACTGCCCCGTAGCTCAGGGGTAGAGTCGCCGGCTGACGCCGCTTCGGTCGGGTTTCGAGCCTGGGTTAGGGAGCAATCGGAGTCTAACCGTACTGATGAGCAGTGATACAGCGAAACAGATCTGTCTGCGGATGGCAATATATATATATATATGAGGTATCTCGGCGTTGTGTAATGGTTAGCAAGCTTGTGTCGCTAGAACCATTATAACTGAATAGTGAGTTTTGATTCTCACTATTTTTGGCCGTGTGTTACATCTAAGCTACGCTTAAGAAATCACCTTCCTCCAGGTTTGGGGGTTGGGTGCAGGACTACCAAACCTGCCCCATAAAAAACAGTTTGTTACGGAAACAGCAAAAACGCTGCCCTACACTCCATGAGGTGTAAGGAAAAGTTTATTATATATATATATATATATATATATATATATATATATATATATATATATATATGAATGATAGAATATATATGAATGATAGAATACATGAAAAAAAAGTTGGAAATCTATCCTAATCTAACACGTTTCACTTATACTAAAGCTTCTTCAGAGGTTTAGTTAAAAGCAAAATATGAAATATATTTTCAAAATTTAAAACATTCACACACACACACACACACACACACACACACACACACACACACACACACACACACACTCTCAGATTTACACACAAAAGTAACAAATAACACTAGTTACACAACTGTATATAAATACACATATATGGAAAAAATCAGTAGAAAAACTAGGCAAGACCTGATGAATGAGCGTATTATTATACGTTCACGAAACTCCGAAGTCGGCATGACAGAATTGACGCCGATCAGCTATATATATATATATATATATATATATATATATATATATATATTCTAGTAAGTGTACAAATCCGTAATAGCCAATGTGACGACCTACGTTTCTAGTGAGGCTTTCTGTTCTCTATGCCCCTTTCCTGACTTAAAAAGGATAGATAGATAGATAGATAGATAGATAGATAGAGAGAGAGAGAGAGAGAAACAAAAAAAAAACAAAATATAGAAATGCAGGCCGCCTCGCTGAGCTGTTATTGTGAGCCAAGACAAACGTGACGAGGGATGTTAATTATGTGCAATTCTGGAGGCTGATATAAATTCAATAACCTCTTTTTGCATCGTCAGATTCCCCACCGGAAAATCAGTTAATAAAAATGGCGGCGCAAAGCACGCCATCTATTGACCGGCAAGTGAACTAGTAGCAGTAGACGGGGCAATAAGGCGAAGAGTAATCAGATAGGAAAAAATAGTGATAAGCGCGGAGAGGTAGAGAAAAATCAGAAAATGAAAGAGTAGGGAGAGAGACAGAGAGAGAGAGAGAGAGAGAGAGAGAGAGAGAGAGAGAGAGAGGGATGAAGAGAAAAAGAGATAGCTAGCTAGCTAGACCGATAGAGAGGGAGTGTGTGAGAGGGAGTGTGAGTGACAAAGAACGAGGAAGAGAGAAGAGTAAGGGAGAAAGAAAGAGAAAGCGAGAGAGAGTAAGAGATAGATAGCTCGAGAGAGAGAGTGAGAGATAGAAAATGTGTGTGCGAGAAGGAGAGATAGTGGCAGAGAATGAGAGAGAGAGGGCGAGAGAGAGAGAAAAAGAATGAGTGAGAGAGAGAAAAAGAGAGTGAGACAGAGGGGGAAAGATAGCTAGAGAGAGAGAGAGAGGGGGGAATGATTGACTAATCAATTATTTTTACTCTTGCGTTGACGTAGCACCCCCGCACGCAAACATGCTCACACACACACATCCACAAACACTCGCATAACCACAATCTATAAATACAAGAGGTGCTGAAAAGTTCTTAACCAAACGGAGCGACAGAAAACAGAATTTGATGATTGGTGATTTCGTCAGATTTGGTGATGCGAGATGGGCCGTGTATTTTTCAGCACACTATGGTAGGTACTCTTGCGTAAATATATATATATATATATATATATATATAATACATGCTACACACACAGAAAATATAGAAATGTACATGCATGTACAAACACACCATTATATATATAATCATCCGCAGACAGATGTGTCTTGCAGTATCACAACTCATCAGTTCGGTTAGACATCCGATTGCTTCTAGCCAGGATTGAAACTCGAACGAACTGACATCAGTCGGCGATTCTTCTACCAATCAGCTATGGGCGCTCGGTGAAAGAAGGCGAACTTTAGCATGTTATATACATTGTATACACACGCCAATAACCGAGAGTGTTCAAATTCATTACTAAATGAACGATGCGTAAATGCGTAATATATATATATATATATATATATATATATATATATATATATATATATAACCTGTGACCACTATCCACATAGGGGAAGCTACCAAGTGATCTGGCACGTCTTAGACTTCTCGACCACAAATAACCTATGTGGATAGGGGTCGCAGGTTAGACTCCTGCCAAATGACACATTTTCGTAATAAATATTTATCTTAAATAATCAGGCCGATAGATATAAATATATAATACTGTTTAATTAAAAACAGAATATCTACTTAAATCCGAGTATCGATCAAAAATAATATTCAAACAAATCATTTCAAATTCTCGGTTGTTTATAACTAAGTTTCGTTAATCTTCATTATATATATATATATATATATATATATATATATATATATATATATATATATACATTATACACACACACACACGCACAAACATATACATACATATATATAGTGGGGCACAAAATAAAATATCGTCTAGCCAAACTCGTATCGTTTGGTCTTCGTTTGAGTTTGCGCTTGAAAAATCTGCACTTTGTAGCGAAACAGTTTCACATCACCATGGACAATTAGGTGCACATCTGGAAATACCCAGTTGCTGTGACAGCCGACTGATGGATTTGCAAGCCGACTGTTCAATCTGGCCCCTGACGTCATATACATCAGCCGGCGTCTTTGCTGTAAACTTTGAGCCACAATAGCCTTTGTTATTGTTAACCAAACTTCCAGTGTTTCTAAACTTTTCTACCAAACGTGTGATCGAAAACTGCTCTCAGTGGTCGATCTTGGTATCAGACAAAACCTATAGGTATGCTGAGTAACTCACCTGAAAAAGAAAAAGAAGCAATTATTTATTTAAAAAAATATGAGCCTTTACTTTTGTCCCTCTTTTTGTGACCCACCCTGTATATGTTAATCGTTTCATCTCAACAATGCCACTAGGACGCAGGGGTTTACAGGGAGTGAAAATGAAAGTGAAAGCACAAGAATGAGACTCTTGAGAATGGAGTGGATTGAGGAAAAGCCCCCTCCACCAAAAAGAAAAACACACACACACACACACACACACACACACACACACACACACACACACACACACACACACACACAAATTTTTGGAGATTTTCTATTCTAACAAGTAATTGTTAGACAAAAGTGTCGATTAAATAGTAAAAAGGTGGGACCTAATTGCCAATTTAGTAGCACGCTTAAATTTATGTAGCCGTACCACCAAGAAAAAACATATCTACCGAGCAGTTGTCATGAATATATTTGTAGAAAAGACAGAGGGAAGCCACGTCAGGTCAGTGAGAATGTGACTGGAGACAAAATGCCTGGTTATAATGCAGACCCTACTTTGAATTTTGTCAAGAATCTTGAAATGCACAGCAAAAGCACCAGACTAAATACGGCAAAAATATTCAATACACGGACGAATGTTAGATTTACAAATGTGCAAGATAGATTCTGATGAGAAAAAAAAAAAAATTGACACCTTCTTTGCAGCAGATGTAGTAATTGACTAAATATTGACGCCCCATTTCTTGTTAGTGGAGAAAGCGAGGTAAAAAAGGCGTAGAATGTTGCTCTCTTGGAGCTTAGCATCAACCATCATGGTGGTAGAATGTTGCTCTCTTGGAGCTTAGCATCAACCATCATGGTGGTAGAATGTTGCTCTCTTGGAGTTTAGCATCAACCATCATGGTGGTAGAATGTTGCTCTCTTGGAGCTTAGCATCAACCATCATGGTGGTAGAATGTTGCTCTCTTCGAGCTTAGCATCAACCATCATGGTGGAAGAATGTTGCTCTCTTGGAGCTTAGCATCAACCATCATGGTGGTAGAATGTTGCTCTCTTTGGAGCTTAGCATCAACCATCATGGTGGTAGAATGTTGCTCTTTGGAGCTTAGCATCAACCATCATGGTGGTAGAATGTTGCCTTCTTGGAGCTTAGCATCAACCATCATGGTAGAATGTTGCTCTCTTTGAGTTTAGCATCAACCATCATGGTGGTAGAATGTTGCTCTCTTGGAGTTTAGCATCAACCATCATGGTGGTAGAAATGTTGCTCTCTTGGAGCTTAGCATCAACCATCATGGTGGTAGAATGTTGCTCTCTTGGAGCTAGCATCAACCATCATGGTGGTAGAATGTTGCTCTCTTGGAGTTTAGCATCAACCATCATGGTGGTAGAATGTTGCTCTTTGAGCTTAGCATCAACCATCATGGTGGTAGAATGCTGCTCTCTTGGAGCTAGCATCAACCATCATTGGTGGTAGAATGTTGCTCTCTTGGAGCTTAGCATCAACCATCATGGTGGTAGAATGTTGCTCTTTGGAGCTTAGCATCAACCATCATGGTGGTAGAATGTTGCTCTCTTGGAGCTTAGCATCAACCATCATGGTGGTAGAATGTTGCCTTTTGGAGCTTAGCATCAACCATCATGGTGGTAGAATGTTGCTCTCTTGAGTTTAGCATCAACCATCATTGGTGGTAGAATGCTGTTGCTCTCTTGGAGCTTAGCATCAACCATCATGGTAGAATGTTGCTCTCTTTGAGCTTAGTGATCAACCATCATGGTGGTAGAATGTTGCTCTCTTGGAGTTTAGCATCAACCATCATGGTGGTAGAATGTTGCTCTCTTCGAGCTTAGCATCAACCATCATGGTGGTAGAATGTTGCTCTCTTTGAGCTTAGCATCAACCATCATGGTGGTAGAATGTTGCTCTCTTGGAGTTTAGCATCAACCATCATGGTGGTAGAATGTTGCCTCTGGAGCTTAGCATCAACCATCATGGTGGTAGAATGTTGCTCTCTTGGAGCTTAGCATCAACCATCATGGTGGTAGAATGTTGCTCTCTTGGAGCTTAGCATCAACCATCATGGTGGTAGAATGTTGCTCTCTTGGAGTTTAGCATCAACCATCATGGTGGTAGAATGTTGCTCTCTTGGAGTTTTAGCATCAACCATCATGGTGGTAGAATGTTGCTCTCTTGGAGTTTAGCAGCATCAACCATCATGGTAGAATGTTGCTCTCTTGGAGTTTAGCATCAACCATCATGGTGGTAGAATGTTGCTCTCCTTGGAGTTTAGTATCAACCATCATGGTGGTAGAATGTTGCTCTCTTTGGAGTTTAGCATCAACCATCATGGTGGTAGAAAGTTGTTCTCTTGGAGTTTAGCATCAACCATCATGGTGGTAGAATGTTGCTCTCTTGGAGTTTAGCATCAACCATCATGGTGGTAGAATGTTGCTCTCTTGGAGCTTAGCATCAACCATCATGGTGGTAGAATGTTGCTCTCTTGGAGCTTAGCATCAACCATCATGGTGGTAGAATGTTGCTCTCTTGGAGCTTAGCATCAACCATCATGGTGGTAGAATGTTGCTCTCTTGGAGTTTAGCATCAACCATCATGGTGGTAGAATGTTGCTCTCTTGGAGCTTAGCATCAACCATCATGGTGGTAGAATGTTGCTCTCTTGGAGCTTAGCATCAACCATCATGGTGGTAGAATGTTGCTCTCTTGGAGTTTAGCATCAACCATCATGGTGGTAGAATGTTGCTCTCTTGGAGTTTAGCATCAACCATCATGGTGGTAGAATGTTGCTCTCTTGGAGTTTAGCATCAACCGTCATGGTGGTAGAATGTTGCTCTCTTGGAGTTTAGCATCAACCATCATGGTGGTGTAGAATGTTGCTCTCTTGGAGTTTAGCATCAACCATCATGGTGGTAGAATGCGTCTCTTTGGAGTTTAGCATCAACCATCATGGTGGTAGAATGTTGCTCTCTTGGAGTTTAGCATCAACCATCATGGTGGTAGAATGTTGCTCTCTCTTGAGTTTAGTGAACGTCATGGTGGTAGAATGTTGCTCTCTTGGAGTTTAGCATCAACCATCATGGTGGTAGAATGTTGCTCTCTTGGAGTTTAGCATCAACCATCATGGTGGTAGAATGTTGCTCTCTTGGAGCTTAGCATCAACCATCATGGTGGTAGAATGTTGCTCTTTGGAGCTTAGCATCAACCATCATGGTGGTAGAATGTTGCTCTTCTTGAGCTTAGCATCAACCATCATGGTGGTAGAATGTTGCTCTCTTGGAGCTTAGCATCAACCATCATTGGTAGAATGTTGCTCTTTGGAGCTTAGCATCAACCATCATTGGTGGTAGAATGTTGCTCTCTTGGAGTTTATGTTGCATCAACCATCATTGGTAGAATGTTGCTCTCTTGGAGCTTAGCACCAACCATCATGGTGGTAGAATGTTGCTCTCTTGGAGCTTAGCATCAACCATCATGGTGGTAGAATGTTGCTCTCTTGGAGCTTTAGCATCAACCATCATGGTGGTAGAATGTTGCCGTTCTCTTGGAGTTTAGCATCAACCATTGGTAGAATGTTGCTCTCTTGGAGTTTAGCATCAACCATCATGGTGGTAGAATGTTGCTCTCTTGGAGTTTAGCATCAACCATCATGGTGGTAGAATGTTGCTCTCTTGGAGTTTAGCATCAACCATCATTGTGGTAGAATGTTGCTCTCTTTGGAGTTTAGCATCAACCATCATGGTGGTAGAATCGTTGCTCTTGTTTTGGTCAACCATCATGGTAGAATGTTGCACTTTGGAGTTTAGCATCAACCATCATGTAGAATGTTGTACTTTGAGCTTAGCATCAACCATCATTGGTGGTAGAATGTTGCACTCTTGGAGTTTAGCATCAACCATCATTGGTGGTAGAATGTTGCTCTCTTGGAGTTTAGCATCAACCATCATGGTGGTAGAATGTTGCTCTCTTGGAGCTTAGCATCAACCATCATGGTGGTAGAATGTTGCCTTTGGAGCTTAGCATCAACCATCATGGTGGTAGAATGTTGCTCTCTTGGAGTTTAGCATCAACCATCATGGTGGTAGAATGTTGCTCTCTTGGAGTTTAGCATCAACCATCATGGTGGTAGAAAGTTGCCTTCTTTGGAGTTTAGCATCAACCATCATGGTGGTAGAATGTTGCTCTCTTTGGAGTTTAGCATCAACCATCATGGTGGTAGAATGTTGCTCTCTGGAGTTTAGCATCAACCATCATGGTGGTAGAATGTTGCTCTCTTGGAGTTTAGCATCAACCATCATGGTGGTAGAATGTTGCTCTCCTTTGAGTTTAGCATCAACCATCATGGTGGTAGAAAGTTGCTCTCTTGGAGTTTAGCATCAACCATCATGGTGGTAGAATGTTGCTCTCTTGGAGTTTAGCATCAACCATCATGGTGGTAGAATGTTGCTCTCTTGGAGCTTAGCATCAACCATCATGGTGGTAGAATGTTGCTCTCTTGGAGCTTAGGCACCACCTATCATGGTGGTAGAATGCTCTCTTGGAGCTTAGCATCAACCATCATGGTGGTAGAATGTTGCTCTCTTGGAGTTTAGCATCAACCATCATGGTGGTAGAATGTTGCTCTCTGAGCTTAGCATCAACCATCATGGTGGTAGAATGTTGCTCTCTTGGAGCTTAGCATCAACCATCATGGTGGTAGAATGTTGCTCTCTTTGGAGTTTAGCATCAACCATCATGGTGGTAGAATGTTGCTCTCTTGGAGTTTAGCATCAACCATCATGGTGGTAGAATGTTGCTCTCTTTGGAGTTTAGCATCAACCGTCATGGTGGTAGAATGTTGCTCTCTTGGAGTTTAGCATCAACCATCATGGTGGTAGAATGTTGCTCTTCTTGAGTTTAGTGATCAACCATCATGGTGGTAGAATGTTGCTCTCTTGGAGTTTAGCATCAACCATCATGGTGGTAGAATGTTGCTCTCTTGGAGTTTAGCATCAACCATCATGGTGGTAGAATGTTGCTCTCTTGGAGTTTAGCATCAACCATCATGGTGGTAGAATGTTGCTCTCTTTTGGAGTTTAGCATCAACCATCATGGTGGTAGAATGTTGCTCTCTTGGAGCTTAGCATCAACCATCATGGTGGTAGAATGTTGCTCTCTTGGAGCTTAGCATCAACCATCATGGTGGTAGAATGTTGTTTTGGAGCTTAGCATCAACCATCATGGTGGTAGAATGTTGCTCTCTTGGAGCTTAGCATCAACCATCATTGGTGGTAGAATGTTGCTCTCTTGGAGCTTAGCATCAACCATCATTGGTGGTAGAATGTTGCTCTCTGAGTTTAGCACCAACCATCATTGGTGGTAGAATGTTGCTCTCTTGGAGCTTAGCACCAACCATCATGGTGGTAGAATGTTGCTCTCTTGAGCTTAGCATCAACCATCATGGTGGTAGAATGTTGCTCTCTTGGAGCTTAGCATCAACCATCATGGTGGTAGAATGTTGCTCTCTTGGAGCTTAGCATCAACCATCATTGGTGGTAGAATGTTGCTCTGTTGGAGTTTAGCATCAACCATCATTGGTGGTAGAATGTTGCTCTCTTGGAGTTTAGCATCAACCATCATGGTGGTAGAATGTTGTTTCTGGGAGTTTAAAGTATCAACCATCATGGTGGTAGAATGTTGCTCTCTTGGAGTTTAGCATCAACCATCATTGTGGTAGAATGTTGCTCTCTTGGAGTTTAGCATCAACTATCATGGTGGTAGAATGTTGCTCTCTTTGGAGTTTAGCATCAACCATCATGGTGGTAGAATGTTGCACTCTTGGAGTTTAGCATCAACCATCATGGTGGTAGAATGTTGCACTCTTGGAGTTTAGCATCAACCACTATTGGTGGTAGAATGTTGCACTCTTGGAGTTTAGCATCAACCATCATTGGTGGTAGAATGTTGCTCTTGAGTTTAGCATCAACCATCATGGTGGTAGAATGTTGCTCTCTTGGAGCTTAGCATCAACCATCATGGTGGTAGAATGTTGCTCTTTGAGCTTAGCATCAACCATCATGGTGGTAGAATGTTGTGCTCCCTTGGAGCTTAGCATCAACCATCATGGTGGTAGAATGTTGCTCTCTTGGAGTTTAGCATCAACCATCATTGGTGGTAGAATGTTGCTCTCTTGGAGCTTAGCATCAACCATCATTGGTGGTAGAATGTTGCTCTCTTTGAGTTTAGCATCAACCATCATTGGTGGTAGAATGTTGCTCTCTTGGAGTTTAGCATCAACCATCATTGGTGGTAGAATGTTGCTCTCTTGGAGTTTAGCATCAACCATCATGGTGGTAGAATGTTGCTCTCTGAGTTTAGCATCAACCATCATGGTGGTATAATGTTGCACTCCTTTTGGAGCTTAGCATCAACCATCATGGTGGTAGAATGTTGCTCTTGGAGCTTAGCATCAACCATCATGGTGGTAGAATGTTGCTCTCTTGAGCCGGATAGCATCAACCATCATGGTGGTAGAATGTTGCTCTCTTGGAGTTTAGCATCAACCATCATGGTGGTAGAATGTTGCTCTCTTGGAGCTTAGCATCAACCATCATGGTGGTAGAATGTTGCTCTTGGAGCTTAGCATCAACCATCATGGTGGTAGAATGTTGCTCTCTTGAGCTTAGCATCAACCATCATGGTGGTAGAATGTTGCTCTCTTGGAGCTTACATCAACCATCATGGTGGTAGAATGTTGCTCTCTTGGAGCTTAGCATCAACCATCATGGTGGTAGAATGTTGCTCTCTTGGAGCTTAGCATCAACCATCATGGTGGTAGAATGTTGCTCTCCCTTGGAGCTTAGCATCAACCATCATGGTGGTAGAATGTTGCTCTCTTGGAGCTTAGCATCAACCATCATGGTGGTAGAATGTTGCACTTCTTGGAGCTTAGCATCAACCATCATTGGTGGTAGAATGTTGCACTCTTGGAGTTTAGCATCAACCATCATGGTGGTAGTTGTTTTCTTGGAGTTTAGCATCAACCATCATGGTGGTAGAATGTTGTTTCTGGGAGCTTAGCATCAACCATCATGGTGGTAGAATGTTGCCTTTGGAGCTTAGCATCAACCATCATGGTGGTAGAATGTTGCTCTCTTGGAGCTTAGCATCAACCATCATGGTGGTAGAATGTTGCTCTCTTGGAGCTTAGCATCAACCATCATGGTGGTAGAATGTTGCTCTCTTGGAGCTTAGCATCAACCATCATGGTGGTAGAATGTTGCTCTCTTGGAGTTTAGCATCAACCATCATTGTGGTAGAATGTTGCTCTCTTGGAGCTTAGCATCAACCATCATTGGTAGAATGTTGCCTTCTTGGAGCTTAGCATCGTTCATCATTGGTGGTAGAATGTTGCTCTCTTGGAGCTTAGCATCAACCATCATGGTGGTAGAATGTTGCCTTCTTGGAGCTTAGCATCAACCATCATGGTGGTAGAATGTTGCTCTCTTGGAGCTTAGCATCAACCATCATGGTGGTAGAATGTTGCTCTCTTGGAGCTTAGCATCAACCATCATGGTGGTAGAATGTTGCTCTCTTTGGAGCTTAGCATCAACCATCATTGGTGGTAGAATGTTGCTCTCTTGGAGCTTAGCATCAACCATCATCATTGGTGGTAGAATGTTGCTCTCTTGGAGCTTAGCATCAACCATCATTGGTGGTAGAATGTTGCTCTTTGGAGCTTAGCACCAACCATCATGGTGGTAGAATGTTGCTCTCTTGGAGGTTAGCATCAACCATCATGGTGGTATGTTGCTCTCTTGAGCTTAGCATCAACCATCATGGCGGTAGAATGCTGCTCTCTTGGAGCTTTGCATCAACCATCATGGTGTTAGAATGTTGCCTCCTTGGAGCTTAGCATCAACCATCATTGGTGGTAGAATGTTGCTCTTTGGAGCTTTAGCATCAACCATCATTGGTGGTAGAATGTTGCTCTCTTTGGAGCTTAGCATCAACCATCATGGTGGTAGAATGTTGTTTTGGAGTTTCTAGCATCAACCATCATGGTGGTGAGAATGCTGTTTTAGCTAGCATCAACCATCATGGTAGAATGTTGCTCTCTTTGGAGCTTAGCACTGCAAACCATCATGGTGGTAGAATGTTGCTCTCTTGAGCTTAGCATCAACCATCATTGGTGGTAGAATGTTGTTTCTTTGAGCTTAGCATCAACCATCATTGGTGGTAGAATGCTGCTCTCTTGAGCTTAGCATCAACCATCATGGTGCTAGAATGTTGCTCTCTTGGAGCTTAGCATCAACCATCATGGTGGTAGAATGTTGCTCTCTTGGAGCTTAGCATCAACCATCATGGTGGTAGAATGTTGCTCTCTTGGAGCTTAGCATCAACCATCATTGGTGGTAGAATGTTGCTCTCTTGGAGCTTAGCATCAACCATCATTGGTGGTAGAATGTTGCTCTCTTGGAGCTTAGCATCAACCATCATGGTGGTAGAATGTTGCTCTCTTGGAGCTTAGCATCAACCATCATGGTGGTAGAATGTTGCTCTCTTGGAGCTTAGCATCAACCATCATTGGTGGTAGAATGTTGCTCTCTTGGAGCTTAGCATCAACCATCATTGGTGGTAGAATGTTGCTCTCTTGGAGCTTAGCATCAACCATCATGGTGGTAGAATGTTGCTCTCTTGGACCTTAGCATCAGCCATCATGGTGGTAGAATGTTGCTCTCTTGGAGCTTAGCCTCAACCATCATGGTGGTAGAATGTTGCTCTCTTGGAGCTTAGCATCAACCATCATTGGTGGTAGAATGTTGCTCTCTTGGAGCTTAGCATCAACCATCATGGTGGTAGAATGTTGCTCTCTTGGAGCTTAGCATCAACCATCATTGGTGGTAGAATGTTGCTCTCTTGGAGCTTAGCATCAACCATCATTGGTGGTAGAATGTTGCTCTCTTGGAGCTTAGCATCAACCATCATTGGTGGTAGAATGTTGCTCTCTTGGAGCTTAGCATCAACCATCATTGGTGGTAGAATGTTGCTCTCTTGGAGCTTAGCATCAACCATCATTGGTGGTAGAATGTTGCTCTCTTGGAGCTTAGCATCAACCATCATGGTGGTAGAATGTTGCTCTCTTGGAGCTTAGCATCAACCATCATTGGTGGTAGAATGTTGCTCTCTTGGAGCTTAGCATCAACCATCATTGGTGGTAGAATGTTGCTCTCTTGGAGCTTAGCATCAACCATCATGGTGGTAGAATGTTGCTCTCTTGGAGCTTAGCATCAACCATCATTGGTGGTAGAATGTTGCTCTCTTGGAGCTTAGCATCAACCATCATTGGTGGTAGAATATTGCTCTCTTGGAGCTTAGCATCAACCATCATTGGTGGTAGAATGTTGCTCTCTTGGAGCTTAGCATAAACCATCATTGGTGGTAGAATGTTGCTCTCTTGGAGCTTAGCATCAACCATCATTGGTGGTAGAATGTTGCTCTCTTGGAGCTTAGCATCAACCATCATTGGTGGTAGAATGTTGCTCTCTTGGAGCTTAGCATCAACCATCATTGGTGGTAGAATGTTGCTCTCTTGGAGTTTAGCATAAACCATCATTGTTGGTAGAATGTTGCTCTCTTGGAGCTTAGCATAAACCATCATTGGTGGTAGAATGTTGCTCTCTTGGAGTTTAGCATCAACCATCATTGGTGGTAGAATGTTGCTCTCTTGGAGCTTAGCATCAACCATCATTGGTGGTAGAATGTTGCTCTCTTGGAGCTTAGCATCAACCATCATGGTGGTAGAATGTTGCTCTCTTGGAGCTTAGCATCAACCATCATTGGTGGTAGAATGTTGCTCTCTTGGAGCTTAGCATAAACCATCATTGTTGGTAGAATGTTGGTCTCTTGGAGTTTAGCATCAACCATCATTGGTGGTAGAATGTTGGTCTCTTGGAGTTTAGCATCAACCATCATGGTGGTAGAATGTTGCTCTCTTGGAGCTTAGCATCAACCATCATGGTGGTAGAATGTTGCTCTCTTGGAGCTTAGCATCAACCATCATGGTGGTAGAATGTTGCTCTCTTGGAGCTTAGCATCAACCATCATTGGTGGTAGAATGTTGCTCTCTTGGAGCTTAGCATCAACCATCATGGTGGTAGAATGTTGCTCTCTTGGAGCTTAGCATCAACCATCATTGGTGGTAGGCAGAAAAGATTCTCTGTGACGATTAAATGAAAGCAATTTTAAAGATGTTTTTTATGCCTTCCAAATGTTAATCCAAAAATTAAGAATCAGCAAAGTTTCGTTAAAAACAAAGAAAAAGATTAACAGAACTCTTACGTAATATTGGTCCTCCTATATGGCAATGAATGCTGGACAATCTCATCACAGCTTGATGCGGCAGAAATGTGATTCTAGACAGGTATGCTGAGATTTCTATAGACTGAACATGTGAGCAACGATGATGTTTTAGGGAAAAGGTACACAAAATCATCGCTGTCCTGGCTCTCTACAACGTCCTGTCATTTGTAGCTCTTCGTAAACTTCGTCATTTTTAAAAAAATATACCCTTATGCCTGTTCTGCCAGCTATTTTCATAAGCTTGTTAAGCATCCGATGCGTTGTATTTCTCTGTCTCTTTTGCCGTCAATATATCGTGTGAGTATCAAATTTTCCAAGCCCTCTTTCCTCATTATGTGTCCAAGAAATTTCAAATGTCTCTGATGTTATGCATAAGTGTCCGTTTTGTTTCCATTTTTTTTTCTAAAACTTCATCGTTGCTCACGTGTTCACTTCATGGTATATTCGGCATCTTTCCGTAGCTGGCATCTGGAAAAAAACCCATTGGGCGGCCACAGCTGCAGTATCGTGACATCATAAAATGCGATATGAAGGCTGTGGGCATCAACACGGGGTCATAGAAAACTGTAGCAGTCAACCGGGCTAAATGGAAAGGAACCCTAGCTCAACAACTCATGTCAAGGAAGGAGCAGCTGACATTCGGCAGGAGTCTAAGTCGCCATAGAGAGGCAGATTCACAGAAAGCAAAGTGACAGCTACGACAGACCAGACAACAAATGCAGCCTCTGCAACAAAGATTATCACTCCCACATCGGCTTCTACAGTCACAGACGCCGATACTCCAGCCAAGCAGACAACTGGGATGCTACCCATGGTTAACCCTGACCGCCGGAGGCCTACTGTAGAACCACATTTCTGTTGCCTAAATCTCGTCTTCATCTGTGAGGAAATTTTACAGCATTCACTGACATAAGAGTACCCATATTACATAACGGTTCAATACTATTATCTTTGTTCCCAATGAAATTTTCCTGTTTCTTTATACTCTCGACAACCATTGCCATCAGGAACCACTTCTTCCGGCGTTTTCGGAGCTACACGTCTGACCATAATAGGCGCCTATTTGTCATTGCTCGTAGTGAGTGTAAGAGGATCTTGAATGACGTTAGGCTATTGTTTACTGAGAGAATGAGACAGCGCATAGTTCTGCTCCAAAGACTATTGACAGCTCTACAAACGTATGCTGAATAACAGCGAATCCTCCGCTCTTCCCTTAATCAATAAATTTGAGGTCACCTGTGGACAAGGTCGAGTATTTTGCTCACAGATTCTCATCAAGCTTCACATTTGACTCGTCTGGAGTATCCGCACTCGACTTCTATCTTAGAACTATCTTATGAGAGATATTCACATAACTCCCTCTCTGGTATTTAAGATAATTTCAAAACTTGACCCACATAAGGCCATTGTCATTGTATTGAAGAAATGTGCCCCTGAACTCTCCTCTGTCCTCTTTAAACTCTATAATTACTGCCTCTCTGCTTCCTGTTTTCTTGCCTGCTGGAAGTCCTCTTCTGTGGTTTCTGTATTTAAGAACTCAGGGGAACCCCCGGACCCACCCAATTATCGCTCTATGATCCTCCTTTCAATTTTTGGCAAAGTGTTCGAGGCTATCATCAATGCTGAAACATCTCACCGCCCACAAACTATTCTCGGACAGACAGTATGGCTTCCGCTTTGTCAGGTCTATGCTAACGACCATATCCGAGTACATATAACAGTTCAGTAAGTCCGGCGAAGCTCGGGCTGTTTCTCTGGATATGTCCAAAGCCTTTGATAGGGTCTGGCACGCGAGCCTTCAGCTCAAGCTACAAGGTTATGGCATCACTGAACACTTGCTTGGTTTGATCAAATCTTTCCTATCAAACCGCTTGTTTTGAAGGGGCAAACCTCCACATCTTACCACACGAATGCTGGTGTTCCTCCTAGGCCCGACGCTCTTTCTGATTTTCATAAATAATCTCCCTGACATGATCAAATCCCAGGCATCTTCGCTGATGACACCACAATTTACTCCAGCCTTAGTAAGAAATCTGGCGAGGCAATAAAAAATAACCACTGCTATCCTTGAGAAGAACCTCCAGTCTGTGGCAGACTGGGGTAAGAAATGGCTTGTAAATTTGAATACTTCTAAAACGAAGCTACTATTTGTCAGCCACCACAGGCAGTCCCTCGTACTCCCCGTAAGCATGGACTAAGCGAGTCTTCCTGAAAGCAATACACCGCGCCTAATCGGCCTTACCCTCTCTTCCGACCTCAAGTGGAACCATTACATTGCATCAATAGCGAAATCCACTGCTAGGAAGGTTGGGTCACTGTGTCGGGCTAGGAAGTTTTTTTTCCCGCCCGAGTCATCTTGCACATACAAATCAACCATCCGACCGTGCATTGAATACTGTTGTCATATCTGGTCGGACGCCTCTGCTATTCATCTCAGGGTTCTCGACAGGCTCCAAAAGAGAATCTGTAATGTGATCGGTCTGGCAGCTCAACTCCAGCCACTTTCTCACCGGCGGGATGTGGCTTCCCTCTCTCTCTTCTACAAATATTTCCATGGCTTCTACTCCGACGAACTTAGCTCACTGATGACCCCTCCACAAGAATTTACTCGAGCAACCAGACTGGCAACAAGGTCCCACCCTTTTACAGTTTAATCAACCAAATGCAGCTGTCACTTCTACTCCCTAGCTTTTTTTCTCGCATTTCTCGCCAGTGGAACTCCGTTCGGTATACTTGCTTCCCTGATGGCTACAATCTCCAAGAATTTAAATGCAATGTCAATTTCAATCTCTTATCCATTTGACTCCAGTCTTTTTCTCCTCATTTCCCCATCACCTCGTGTATCTTGTTCTTTTCCTTTCTCACTCTACCCTAGCAACTGTCATCACACCGTTATTCCCATCTTTCTCTTGCCCTTTCTCTGACACCCTCTGTAATCGCTTCGTCTTTCTCTTCGCCCTCCTCCTGCTTAAATGTTTACTCTTTTCTTATGTAGTCTCTTGCGCACTAGTGGTGGTACCACCATGCTTGGGGTGAAAATATTAAAAAAAAGAAAAAAAAGAAAAGAAAAGAAAGCTTTACTTAACTTTTGGAAGGCGTCTTTACCCATCCCAATGCCTTATTCTGTGCCAAATTTTCCATACAGTTTTGGTGAAACACACCTATTCTATAGTGAATAGACTCTTCCACCTAATTTAACTAGAAATAGTAAGAGGAACAAGGGTCAGTCGATGTTGGACGATAGTAGTCGACAGTTAGTCGAATACGAAAGTAGTCAGTGACCTAGCAAGATTAGATTGCGTAATATATATTATATCAAGTTCCCAGCGTTTTGCTCGTCGAATCTATTAGGAGCGATTTTAGCACAAATACTAGCCTCCACTGCGAAAATAGCCCCACAACACATACTCTGTTAAAAGTCTTCCTAGATAAAAAATTTGTATTTGGTTATCTTCAATTTGTAATATGAATGTTTGGTTGTCTTTTTTGCTGACAAACATTCCTTTTTATTACCTACGCACACAGGATTTCGCCAAAAAGAGTAGACTAGAATTGAAAACATACTCCGAACGTGTGTAAACTCATTTGCAAACTATAGTAACCAACAGAGACATGACAACCATACAGATAAAATTTTACCCGCACATATACGTACATATACAGACAGAAAGATATTTCTATGGAGGATACCGCGCTTAAGATAGTCCTGGGCATAAAATGCGATTATTAAACGATAATTAGTCTTTTCCACATCGTATAAATATTCTCGTAAGAATTCGATATTTTGCCTGTAAATAGGAAATAAAAAATAATCTCATAAAAGCGTAAATTGCAAATAAATAAATAAATAAAGAACACGTAAATTAATGGGAAAACAAGAAAATCGATAAAAAGTGACAATAAAAATTGTAAAACAAGACAGAAATCAAGAAAATTAAATTCACGAAACAAATCAAATAAATAAAATGTCGAACTATTTTTTGCCGCGGTGGTTTATCTAGGAACGACACTTTCCCCACTCCACAATCCCGCCAGGGATATGACTCAAAGCAGTTGCATGTTAGACGGCCCGTTCTTCGCCCTAACACAATGCACACCAACGCAAGCAATCATAAAAGCACCCACTTCATTCCCAGCCACCGGAAAAAATAAAAGACAAGAGAAACTTCTTGAAAATGAATTCCAATATTAACGTGTCAATAGCGTTTCCTTTCAGCTTGCCGCGACAGGATGTAAAAGGTGGAGCCATAAATCTCGTGGCAAAGTGATCAACGTGTTTGCCCTAACGAGATTTGCTGTGAATTAAACACGAAGCTTATTTGGCGTACGAAGAACGAAGAGCAAACCTGGCACTTTGTATAAACGTCGTGTGCCGAGCGATCCAAAGCCTCTGGAGAGTTAATGCCTTTAAAATGGACGACATGCTGTGGCCAAAGCTCGTGTATAACACAAAGAAATTAAGCAGAAACAAATATTTGATATTTATGGTAAATTTTTCCTCTAAACAATCGGTGACTGTTGTAAAGTTCTTTCATTTCGGATCGACGTAAGAAGCGTGTAGCAGAACTTGAAGTGCCTGTTCAATGACGCATATCGTGTTTTACATTGAGTGAATGACAGAGAACACAGTTAAAAAAACTCCACCAAAACATCTTTATTCAAAACTGTCGCTTTGTATTATATTGTGATAGCTGTCATCGCATGTATTTAAATTTTAAAAAAAAATTGTGTATTTATGTTTATTGCTTGTAAAACTGAAAAAACAAATAAGAGTTTGTAGCATTTTAATTATTTTATTTTAAGGAACATAAAAAAACAAAACAAAAGCAAAACAAAACAAAATATAAAACAAAGCCAAAAAAACAAAAAAAAACAAAAAAAAATATAAAAAATAAAACCTAATTTGTTGTTAACTTGGGCAAGAAATAGCCTGTTAATTTTAGCGCCTCCAACCATAATAAAGATAGAAATGTACCATTTTCAGTCTGATCTGACTCTTGTAAAGATAGAACATCGTAGGATTTGTCAGTCTTCGTTGAACAGTCAAATGTCAGTTTAAACAATGCAGTTATTAATAAGAAGGGTTGAAATAAAATCATACAAGATTTCAAAACTATGGTAACACACCTTCATATTTAACTTATTAACTTTAAAATAGGCAGAAAATAAGATGATATCGCCGGCAGAAAGACAGAAACATGAAAGTTTCACCTCCCTAGGGTATAAATCACGTACTTCGATAAGGCTGAAGAATGCATCGGCAGAAACTGCTCTCTTTAATCACCGTTCAGGGCGAAAGCTTTCTTTAGATGAACGACAACAGTCACGAACCACCTAGTTGAAAGACATCGGTTGTCGTCTAACCTGAAGTGGAGTGGGCTCCGTTAGTTTAAAACACCACAGACACCACGTGATAAGCACACAAATAAGCCAATCGCGGAGACCCAGATTCTGACATACAAATGCGACAAATGGAGAAGAATGGTAGACAGCTCAATAAGTTGGCGCCCCAACGACC
The DNA here is from genome assembly GCA_037127315.1 of Ascarosepion bandense. Lineage (NCBI taxonomy): Eukaryota > Metazoa > Mollusca > Cephalopoda > Sepiida > Sepiidae > Ascarosepion > Ascarosepion bandense. Next base: position 435,473 of record JBBBDQ010000891.1, on the reverse strand, counting down.
TCTATTGGGGTTAAGGGCGAAAGAAGAAAAGAAACTCTGGGAGAGTTACTCATTGCACCCGCCTTTTCTACCGTTTTTCACTGATATGAAACTACTGCTGCTATTGCTTGATCTCATGTCAAGAAAGCTTTGAGCGCACGAGAGTAACATGGTTCGCCTAGCTCCCCCGGTCTTGGTAGAGCGTCGGACATCATCTAGAGCCAGATGAAGTCTGCTGTGGGTGCTGGCGGATGACGCCTTTTCAACGGCTGTGTGGTAGATAACGTTGGCAGGATGGTTACCTACAAGTACCCATCACCATCTGATAAGAAGTGGAAAGATTATACCGAGTCCTCTGCGAGGAAAGTTGGTTCATTGTTTTGTGCAAAACATATTTTTTTGCCCGAATCTGTCTTACACATTTACAAGTCTACTATTCGTTCGAGGCATCGAATATTACTGCCTCACGCAGCTTGGTGCTTCTGTTAGGCATTTAGAAAATAAAATGAACGAACTGCAATATCAAGTCCCGACCTGGCATTCCGAATTCAATCACTTTCTAACCACCGTAACGTGGTTTTTCTGTGCCTTTTCTATAAATATTTTCACGGTAATTGTTCCGATGATCTATCCTCTTTGGTAGATCGATTTCGTGAACCGAAGCGCAGTACTAGATTGGTAGATAGGTCTCATCATTTTACATCCATAATAGATAGTGATGAGTTGGCGGTTCCTGCTCAGATAGAATAGAAACGCACCGTCTTCGGTCTTGATCTAACTTGTAAATTCAGAACATTCAGGAGAAGCCAGGTACTTTCTGGATCCTTAGGAAGGTCCGTCCATTTTTGCAGCGTCTTTAGCGGTAGAAATTATATATATATAACTTTCTCTTGAGGTCTTGGTTGAATAGTCATTGTAGCGAACTGTAGTCTGGAAATTGATGAGTTGACTGTTTCTGCTCAGATAAGATAGAAATGTACCATTTTCTGTCTGATCTGACTCTTGTAAAGATAGAACATCGGAGGATTTGTCAGGTACTCCCTAGATCGGTACAAAGAGCCGTCGCTTTTGCATCGTCTTTAGCCATGGATCATATACATAACCTTCTCTTGAGAACTGGATTGAATTTCAGTTCCAATAGACGTTCGTTGCAAGAGTCCAACCGATCAGAACAAACGATAGGTATTGCAATTATTTTTACTATTTACATTGTTCGGACTGTTGTTCTCGTCTTTATTGTCATGTTCACGACGTTTCGGCTGTTGAACGCTCCGACCTTCTTCAGGCGACCGGAATTTTGAAACGAACCCTTTATTTCGATCACCGTGGTAGATCACAATGAGTCATTGCCTCTTCCGCAGGTCTAGTCGGTTCTCTGTGCAAGGCCCGGAAGTTTTTTCCGTCTAAATCTATCCTGCACATATATAAATCTACCATCCGCCCGTGCATTGAATACTGCTGCCATATCTGGTCGGGTACCCCTGCTATTCTCCTCGAGCTTCTCGATAAGGTACAGAGGAGGGTCTGTAATGTGATAGATACCGACTTGGCAGACCGCCTGCAGTCTCTCCCACCGGTGCAACGTGGCTTCCCTGTGTCTCTTCTATAAATACTTTCACGGCTTCTGCTCCGATTAACTTAGATCACTGGTGCCCCCTAGATACGAATTTGCACGAGATACTAGATTAGCAACTAGATTCCACCCTTTTACAGCGAAACCGATAAAATGCAACCGCAACTTCTACTCCAACAGTTTCTTTTCTCGCACTTCCCGACTGTGGAATTCTCTAATTGCTTCCCCGACGGCTACGATCTCCAGGAGTTTAAATGTAAGGTCAATAGACACCTCCTAACACACTAACTCGCTCCCATTCTTTCAAACACTCTTCCCATCTGCCCAAACCTCATCCTCGGTATCCTTACCCATCTATCACCTTCCTCCTGACATTTCCTATGTCTAACCACTCCTTCACCTATGTAGCCCCATGCGCAATAGTGGCAGTGGAATGCCTTGCTTGGGGTGAAATGATTAAAACAAAAAAAAAAAAACTTAACTCTAAGCTTTTGTTCGCCAGTAGTGTCGTCAGGTACTGAACTCACAACTCTTTGGGTCAAGTCACTGGATTTAACCAACTCTTTATATCCATTGGGCCATGTGTCCTTGAGGTCGGTATGTTGTTAATATGACAAAAAAGATGAGGACAACAGTCTGAACAATGCAAATAATGTAAATGCCACATCTCAGAAATATAGCCATACATAAACTCATGAAAAAGAAATCAATATTCTAATCTTAAAAGGCTTTTTTATAATTTTCTTGTCAACATCTAATTTGTCTGATGTTCAAGAGACGTAAACAAAGTCGAACTACCCACCCGGGTTTTTTAAAAAATAAGATCAGAAAAAAAAATACCCGCCATTTCTTTCTTTCTTTCTTTCTTTCTTTCTTTCTTTCTATTTCATTTTATTTTATTTTTTTAATCGTGCGGTCACAAGCAAGGCATTTTACTGCCACTGTTGTTAAGGGGGTTACATAGGAGGAATGTTATGTGAAAGAGTGACAGGTTACAGGGGGTGTCAGGAAGAGAGCATGAGAAGGAAGACAATACTGATGAGAGTGGGGTGGACGGAGCAAAAAGCATGGGAGAGAAGATGTAAGTTTGTGAGACAGGAGATGACTATTGACTTTACATTTGAATTCTTGGAGATTATAGCTGTCGGGAAAGCAATTAAACGGAAGGGAATTCCACAGGCGGGAAGTGCCAGAAAAGAAGTTGCTGGAGTAGAATTTGCGTTTACAATTTATCGGTTTCACAGTAAAAGGGTGGGACCTAGTTGCTAATCCTGTGGCTCGCGGAAATTCATATATAGGGGGTACGAGTGAGCTATTTGTAGAAGAGACACAGGGCAGCCAGACTGCGTCGGTGAGAAAGCGACTGTATCCTAGCTGACAAGTCGGGATCGATCACATTACAGATTTTCCGTCGGATTTGGTCGAGGACATCTAGGTGAATAGCAAGAGCACCCGACCAGATATGGCTGCAATATTCAATGCACGGGCGGATGGTAGCCTTCTTTTTCATTATTTCTACCCTTTCTTCCTTCTTTTCACTTTTTTCTGCGTCTCTTTTTCTTTATTTTCTTCATTTCTTTGTTACGTGCTGAACTGAGTATGAGTCTTTCAAAATGGCAGCGAATGTGGACAATATTGTCACGGATGAATTGGAGATTTGAGGCAATAGAAGAATCCTTAGAATACCATAGCCGGACCATATAAGTCAGGAGCAAGTTTTAAAGAAGAACGAAACAGAAAGGACGCTTATACATCAGACGGAGACTGTTGAAATGTCTGGGTCATATAATGAAAAATGAAGGCTTGGAGAATTTAAAACTCACAAGATGTATTTTAGACAATAAGGGAAGGATGAAACAGTAAATAACCTACCTAAAAAGCTTGTGTAAGTAGTAAAAACTCAAACATTTTAAAGAGCTAAACATGATAGAAAGTTGTAGAGAGCATTGATCACCAACGTCCCGAAGGGATACAACACACATAAAAAGAAAAAGAAGTGAGGAAGCAGATCCATTTCTTTCTTTTTTTATTCTCTTTGTCCTTTATGTTCCCTTCATGTTCTTGAAACTTTTCTTTCATATTCATTTCTGTGAAAAATTCTTCACTGTCGAATTTCTTTCGTAGTCTATTATATTTGTTAATTCCTTATCTTTTAAAAACTTTTTCGCTTATTTCATTTCTTTTTATTTAGGTACAGTAAGATGAAATTTAGAATAGAACTATTTCTTAGTCACAAAGTTGAACTTTTTGACCTGTCCACCGTATTTGAAATGTGTTGACAGCTCGCAAATGCGAGATAAGTGTATGCCGATCACAAGTGACATAATTATACAAATTTTTTCCGGTAAGGGGAAGAAACCCTGAAACACATGAACTTTTAATTTACACATTCTTCTCTATCCTCATGTTTTTCTTTCTATTTATCCTTCATTTTATAATGTTTTTTGTTCTTTTCCTTTTAATCTCTTTTTATCGCGTTTTTCACGCCAACATGTTTTTTGCACCTTTCTTCTACATCGTTTCTTCTTCTTCTTCTTCTTCTTCTTCTTCTTCTTCTTCTTCTTTACTTTTTCTTCCGTTTCTTCTACATTCTTTTTCATTCTTCAACATCCCCATTTATCTTTCTTTCTATTTCCTTTTTTCTTTCCCTTTTGCTTTTTTTTCATTCTTCAATATTCCTGTTTTCCGTTTCTCCTATTTTTTTCACTTCTCAACATTTCCATTTCTTTTTCTTCTTTCCACTTCTTTACTTTCTTATTTTTTCTTCCGTTTCTTCTACATTCTTTTTCATTCCTTAACATTTCAATTTCTTATTCTTTCTATTTCCTTTTTCATTTCTTTTTTTTCTTTTTTCATTCTTTAAAATTTTAATTTATTCTTCTTTCTATTTTCTTTTCTTCCTTTTTCATTCTTGAACATTCGAATTTTTTTCTTTCCATTTCTTTTTCATATTTCATTTCTTCTTTCCTTTTTTTCCTTCGTTTCTCCTACTTCGTTTTTAACTCCTTTACATTTCTTCTTCTTCTTCTTCTTCTTCTTCTTCTTCTTCTTCTTCTTCTTCTTCTTTTTCTTCTTCTTCTTCTTCTTCTTGCACTCTTTTTCTTCTACTGCCTTTACTACTTTTTTCCAACTTGTTTCCATTTTCGTTCTTCTTTCGTCTTACAATAATCGACTAGTTTTATACAGATTATTCTATTATACTATTTTTGCTTTCATGTTAAAAAACAAACAAACAAACAAACAAACAAACAAACAAAAAAATACCCAAGTTAATCAACGCTTCACTTTCAACACTACCAGCCCCCAAATTCTGACACTCCTAGCGTTAGCAACACTCACAACACGCAGGGACATGCCATCTTGCTTAACACAGTACCGTCTTCTCACAGAAACACACCCTAACGAACTCAAAGAGGTAGCACTGTCAGTCGCTTTTACCGCGTGAAGAATCCAAGAAAGACAACCCGGCAACAAGTACAAAAGAAAAAAGACAAAATTCAAAACTTAAAAAAAACAAAAAAGAAAAAAACAAAAAAGAAAAAAAAAAGAAAAAAAAAGCACAGCTTAGCAGATGGTTAGGGTTGGTTTGTTGCTGGTCATGTGATAACTTCAAAGTCCAAGAATTAGGATTGATTCGCTAGTGTTTGCATTGAGACATCCCCACAAACCCCCATCTTAACGTGCTCATTAAACCAATGAAAAGCCGCCTGGTTTTGCTTGTAGAATGCCAAATCGTTTGATGTCTTCTTTGAACATCTGCTTTTTTTTTTAAAACGCTCAACAACACAAGCGAACAAGCACAAGGCATTTAGCATTGACGCTAAGCGAGCACGGGTAATACACACGCGTTATTATTATTATTATTATTATTATTATTAGTAGTAGTAGTAGTATTGTTATAGTTGCTGTCTTTTTTCCGTTATTGTCTTTTGTTCTGCGTTGACATGAAGTATCAATTTTCTACTTTTGTTCCTTGCAGCAAGAACACAAATAAATAGTAAAGAATTGTAGAAATTCCCGCTTGAATTATGCTGTAAGGGAACGAAAGCTTTGAGGAGTTTTACCTTGTTGCGTTTGGATCGGAACCATAGCAAGATTCGACACCACAGGGTCCAGGCTCCATTTCTAAGGTGACTCAAAAATAATTCCCTATTCAATATAAGCAGGATCAACTTGAGTGGTTAAATAACGACTAACTCAATGCGTGCAACTATGTCTTAACCGTTTCAATGTTGAACTAGCGAGATACAACCGTAAGTTCTATTGAAATAATTTCTTTTCTTGCGAGTCTCACCTGTGGAACTCTCTTCTGATTTCTTGCTTCCATAATCTTAAAAAAAAAATTTAATGCAACCCCAGTCGCCATTTTCTGCCTTCCCGAAACCTGTTCATTTATTTAGGTACCTCTACTCATTTTCGATAACTAACTTCTAAATTGAATTTTTAAAAATAAAAAAAAGTTTTCTTGAAACTTTTATTTTAGTTTTAATTGAAAGCTAAATGATTAAATTTACTATTTCCAGTAAGCAAAATACTTTCTGGTTTATTTTAAACAGAAATTATATTGACTGGAACATAAAAGTTTGAGATTTTCTTTTCAATTTTTGAATTTTGCCTTCATTTTTGAGCGATCAACACATTCGTAAACAAAAGTTAATTCTTGGTTTTAAAAATATTGTAAAAATTCTGTGATACATTATTTTTAGTAAATTAGCAAATTTAATGTTAAATTAATCTGGCTTACATAAGTATAGCTTATTTATAGCATGGAGTTTTGAATAGAACTATTTCTTAATCCCAGAGTTGAACTTTTTGACCTGTCCACCGTATCTGAAATGTCTTGACAGTTCGCAGATGCGAGATAAGATAAGTGTATTGCGATCACAAGTGATATAATTGTACAATTTTTTTTTCGGTAAGGTGAAGAAACCCTGAAATTACATGACCTTTTAATGTACACATAGAAATTACCATATAGAAAAAATTTCAAATACACACAAGAAAAAATATCCCCTTAAAAATACAAAGCCACAACGATTTGTATTAAACTTTTTAATTTTCGATTAGTAAATGTAATCTTCACTTAATAAGCTTATAAATTAATCCTCCAAAATCTTTGAAGTATTTAAAAAATAATTTTGAAACTTTATAAGTCCTTAATTTATATTATTTATTAAAGGAATTAAAAGCTTATCAAATTAAATACTGTCATAGTTAAATTGTATTTATTATTTTACTATTCGGAACACATTTTCGGAAATAAAGGCAAAATATTTAAAAAAAGTAATAGATTATTTATATTCCCCAATGAGTTCTGTGTTTAATGAAACCAATTTTTGCAACAAAATTTAATTTCTTAAAATTTTATGAATTTACCTTGAAGGTAGGGTAACAGATATAAAAGAAAATATTTTTACCAATACATTAATTTGGAAATTCTAGCAAAAATCAAATAACTGTGGGATTTTAATGAAACTTTCAATACTCATTCACAAATAAATTACATTATTTTTGAAATTATTATCTTTTTAAAATCTTGGGAAAATTTGTTTTTTACATGTTATCCACCTCCACGTAAATCCATGAAGTTATTATAAATTTTAATTTGTTGCTGTCAATGATTTTATTAGTTAAATGCAGGACTCATTGAAAATATAAATCACCTATTATTATTTTTTAATTTGGCCTCTGCATCCCAAAATCTGCTTCGAAGTGTAAAATAAAAAATGCAAGAAAACTCTGATATTATTTAATTTGACAAGCTTTAATTGCTTGAATAAATAGTAAAAATTAAAGACATTATAATCTGAAGAAAAAAAATTACATTTCGACTGAAATTTTAAAAGAATTGTTTTCATTTTTTTATTATAATAATTTATAAAATTATAAAAATATTTTAAAAATCATCACTGATTTGATGCGGGTAGCGTTTTTAGTTAATTGATGATTACCTATCGAATCATATTTTTAAAATAATTAAATTTTTTTTTGTGTATATAAAGTTTTTGTTTTTGTATTATAATTTCTATGTGCAAATTAAAAGGCCAGAGTTTCCTCCCTTACCCGAAAAAAACTGAACAATTTTGTCACTTATAAACGTCATACACTTTTATCTCTAATCCAGAACCTGTCAACGCGTTCTTGATATACAGCGGGCAGGTAAGAAAGTTCAGATCTGTGATTAAGAGATTTTTCTATTCTAAATTTCATGCTATAAATAAGTAATACTTGTGTAAATCAGATTAATTTAACATAAAATTTGCTGATTTTCTAAAAATAATGTGTCACAGATGTATATTTTATTTTTGCAAGATTTTTAAAACCCAGAATTAACTTTTGTTTACAAATGTGTCGATCGCACAAAAAATGGAAGCAAAATTCAAAAATTGAAAAAAGATCTCAAACTTTTATGTTCTGTTTGAAATAAACCAGAGAATATTTTGCTTACTGGAAATAGTAAATTTAATTATTTAGCTTTCAATTAAAACTAAAATAAAAGTTTTAAGAAAACTTTTTCATTTTTAAAGATTCCGTTTAAAAGTAACTATGCAGTTTCTTTCGTGATTTAGTGGAGGTACCTATCTTATTCTGAACATATACCTACCTTATTCTGAACATATAAAATTATGCACAAAATGTTTAGATTTCAGCTTTAAATATATAATAGAGTTAGAGAAGCCGCTAAACAAAATCAATCAACCAAACAACATGAAAGAACCATATTTTAATCCATATAACATTCTAGAAGTTTTTAAAGAAATCAAACTATATTCCAAAATATAACTTCAACAAAATTACAACATAAAACACATTTAACACCACCTCTAGTAATCATGTCCACACAAATATGCACAAAAGATGAGTATCATCTGCCATGTTTTCAATTGTGAAAGCAGAATAACATATAAATTTTGATTACTTCAAAACTTAAATTTCTGCATTAAATGTCCCATAAAGGAGTTGCTATGGGAAAGGCGTTTTCTAGTGGTAAACAATTCATCACTAACAAGGACAGGTAGACGATTTTGAACTTTGTCAAAGCTGAAAGGAAAGGACTGAGAAGCTTCAGGATAGCTTTCTAACTCTTGTCAAAGTAGAAAATGGCGGATGAAGTCAGGTACAAGAAACCAACCAATTTTTTCTTCTTCTTTAGCAATAGATTCAATATAATCTTTCCACTTCATGTCAGTGGAAAATATTATCCCAAAAAGGAGCAATGAGTCAATTCGCTGGAGGTTAGCACCAGCCATGCTGATGGAAGGCAAAAAGTTGTCTCTCAGGTGATTGATAGATAGCGGTTTCGTTTAGGAAACTTTCATACCTTTTTACTTTTGTTAGTAATATGCGATATGGTATTGGTCGACCGATCTCACGTCACTATATATACATACATTGATATATACATACAAAACTATGTATATGAGTTTATGAACTAAGATGAACTTAAGTCTTAGTAGACGTTTTAATCAAGACCAAGATGGCTCTTTCAGTGTGTAACCATTAATTACGACTGGTGAGAAATCAGGGTCACCTCGACGTTGATGAAAAGTTACCAATTTAGTTTTTGAGGTACTGAAAGATACAAACCATTACCCACCACACGACTGGGCTGTTAGGCCTCGGTCAGATTAGAGATCAGGTGCCAGGCTCTGATCATCGAGATTTTAGGACGTACACTGTTGATGCTTAAGTGAAGATTTATGTTTTTAAAGTTTATTTTTCAGCTGGTGTATTGAGCACAAAGAGCAGTCAGTCAGTCAGTTAAGTGCCATATGCGATACACATTTGGGCGATCATGAATTTTCCGTAGTAGCTTGCCATTACTTTCTGTGGTAGACTGGTTTTCAAACAATGCTATAGAACCTAATCTGTTCTGCTATTTAACCAATAGCCAGATGGATTAATATATTTCCTAAGGGTATTTGCGCGTAAGTGAAGGCAATGAATTCTATTGGAATTCAAACTCGGCTCTCCGATTTCTATTTCCGAGCCGATATCCACTTCACCACAACGCACATCTGAATGTTCATTCGAACCAGCTTGGATGGAGTTCGATTTTGACTAGACACAGAATCTTTAACAAATTGTGTTGTTCTAAGCTCAGCTACAGAGTCTGTGCTCTGAGTAGCTGCTGTTAGCCATAATGTTATTGGTAGCATTTTAATTATGGAAAATACAATGAGTAATGACAGATGTCACAGGTCACAATCAAGATGGCCGTGAAATATGATGACAGCACCAAATAAAACACAATAATGTTGTGTCCTTTGTAAGTCGCGATGTCTGGTGTTTAGAACCAAGATACAAAATGGTGAGGGGAAGTGAAGAAGGTTTGGACATTAGTAAGCATTAGTCACCAAAAACACTTGTTATAAGACAGCATGGCGAAAAAAGAACGCAGGTTTAAGACATTCGTGAAGAGGGGAGCAGTTCAGAATAGAACACACACATACACACATACACACACACACACACACACACACACACACACACACACACACACACACACATATACGTATTACAAGAAAGTGTAAGAACACGTAGTTTAAAAACTCACTGTTCAAGCATTTACTTTTACAACGAGTGCTATATATATATATATATATATATATATTTTTTTTTGTGAGTGTATTTAGGCAACAAATTTTCTTTTAGACATTTCAGATTAAATAAATTGCAAATATTGTGTCTGATTATATTTAATAAAATCCGTTCATACTCACGGATAATCTTTCGCGGAATATAAATAAAAAACGTCAGAAATGAGCTGTAAAGTTGACAGATGTTATTATTCATTTCTCAGTGTACCCAAGTACTTTCAATCTCTTTCCTAGATCATCTTCAGGGGTGTAACTTATGGTAACAAAAAATAATTTCAATAAAAATACGTTAAAGATTATCCGTGAGTATGAACGGATTTTATTAAAGATAAGCAAATAAAAATTCTGAAGTATTGTAACTATATATATATATATATATAGTTACAATATTTCAGAAATATAGACAGAAACTATATAAGAGGCTCACCCCCTGTTCCTTGTTTAGGATGTGGATCCCGGCTTTCTCTTTTCCAGTCTTTTCACTGTTTTTTTTAAAATTGGAGTAGATAGACTAAACTATCGTCCGGTTCACACTCCACCCACGTCTATTGAACAGGTGAAGAGGCTTACCCCTTGTTTTTTGTTTAGGATGTGGTTTCCGGCTTTCTCTTTTCCAATCTTTTCTTTCCTCCGTAGCCCTCTGCGTTTCAGTGGCGTTACCGCCTTACTCGGGGTGATATGATTAAAAATATATATATATATATATATATATATATATATGGTTTCTGTCCATATTTCTAAAGTATTGTAACTATATATATATATAGTTACAATATTTCAGAAATATAGGTAGAAACTATATATATATATAGTTACAATACTTTAGAAATATAGACAAAGACTATATATATATCGTTTGTGTCCATATTTACAATACTTCAGTAATATAGATTTCTGTCCATATATATAGTTACAATACTTCAGAAACATAGACAGAAACTATATATATATATATATATATATATATATATATATATATATATATATATATATAGTTTCTGTCCATATTTGTAAAGTATTGTAACTATGTCGTTACTTTCTGCAGTAGACTGGTTTCCAACGAAGGCTATAGAACCCAATCTGTCCTGCTGTTTATCCCATAGTAGGAGGGAGAAGAGATGGATTTACAACTCCTCTCAAGGATATTTGTGGGTAAGTGAAAAAAAAATGACAGTCTTTCGAGAAATCTTTATCAGTAGAAAACAGATTTGTACAGAAGCATTTTTCTGTGAATTTTCTTTTCAACACTCAATCATTCTTCTTGCCTGGGTTTTCCAAATGGAAAGTACAATCTTACCAAATTGTTGCAAATGGTAATAGATACTATTAAAAAAACCCAATCCCCATCGTCGAAATGTGGCCTCCCTTTGTCTGTTCTATAAATACTTTCATGGCTTCTGCTCGGACGAACTTAAGTCACTGATGCCTCCTCAACAGGTGTTTACTCGTGCAACCAGACTGGCAACTGGGTCCCACCCATTCACAGTCAGGTTAGCCAAATGCAGACGACAATTCTACTCCTGTAGCTTTTTTCCTCGCACTTCCCGCCTGTGGAACTCACTCCCGTATTCTTGCTTTCCTGACGGCTACAACTTCCAGAAATTTAAATGCAAAGTCAATACTCATCTACTAACCACTGGACTCTAGCTCTCTCCCCTCCCCTGTATAACCTTCCCTTTCTCTCCACCTATGTATCTGTCATCGCACCTGCTTTCTCAGCTTTCTATTGTTCCTTTCTAACTAGTTTGTACTCCTCACTCTTTTCTAATTAATCTTTTTACATTTATGTAGCCCCCTGCACATCAGTGGCGTTTCCGCCTTGCTCGGGGTGAAATGATTAAAAAAAAAAATCTATATCTATATATATATATATATATATATATATATATATATATATACAATACTTTAGTAATATATATTTTTGTCCAGATTTTTAAAGTATTGTAACTATATATATATATATATATATATATATATATATATATATATATATATATATACAGTTAGAATACTTCAGAAATATATACAGAAACTAATTTTTTATATAGATGGTTTCTGTCATTATTTCTGAAGTATTGTAACTATTTACACCGTTCGGAATGTTGTGCTGATTTTTATTGTCATATTTACGATTTTTCAGCCATTTTAAGCACCGACTTTCTTCAAGTGAAGGAGAGAAGTTCAAAATAGAATATATATATATATAGTTTCTTTCTATATTTCTGAAATGAGGTATTGTCACTAAACAACTTACACCGTTCAGACTGTTGTCCTCATCTTTATTGCCACATTCACGACGTTTCGGCCGTTGTACGCTCCGTACAGATCAAAATAGAATATATATATTGCTTTTGTCTATATTTCTGAGATGAGGTAATGTAACAATTTACACTATTTATATGGTTCGGACTGTTCTCTTCATCTTTATTGCCATATTCACGATGTTTCACCCATTGTACGCCAGCCGAAACGTCGTCTGTATTGCAATAAAAATTATGACTTTTAACCAGTGTATATATATATATATATATATATATATATATACTCTTAAAAATAACAGACAAGTTATTATCATAATTTTTTTATGAATTTGAACACACACACACACACACACACACACACACACACACACACACATATATATATATTTTGTATTTGTATTTTGGGCAACAATCTCTCTTTTATGCAGGTTTCGTTAAAAATCACAGAAATATATTATGATTAAGTTTTTTTTTTATATAATTTTCATGTGTTCTTATGATTTTTTTCTTTTCAAAACTCAAATTATATCATTACTAGCGTTGCTCGAGTGTAATGAAAGTTTAAAAAGTAATCCATGGTCCTGGAACTCAGACTCTTTGGACGTTGGCACGAAAAGCTAAAAAGCAATAGTTGTTTCCAGTTAAAGCGAAACCGTAGACTGAAAGAAAAATGAATGAATGTAAGTCAAATTTTGATTTCCTGGTATCGTCAGACAGAGGTGTAGAAATTCCAATAGAAGCCACTCCCAAAATACACCAACACCGGAAGAGTGTGAGAAAAGAAAGAGAAGGAGAAAAGGAGTAGTAGGAGGAGGTGAGAGAAAGGAAAGAAAAAAAAACACATTGGAGGGTGAAGTAGGATTCGTTCTCTACCAAAGAGCGGTAGGAGATTAACGAAAGCGGTAGGAGATTAACACATCCGGGTTTGTACGTACCCAGGATTTCCTTTTTTAAGATGCTTACATCTTGACGTTATTTCATTTCGCTTTTGTTTTTATATTTTATTATGTCCAATTTTTCCTCCTGGTATAATCTGCAGCAAATATCTCAACGATTTTTTCTGCTTTCATCTTCCTTAAAATGCTCCACTTCACACACTTGTTTCTTCCGAATAATTCTTTTAACTTCCATACACAGTCCGCCTGCGTTGTATCACTTCTGTGGCATTCTAGCCTGAACGAAGAGATATGGTTGAAAATGGCCCCTTGCTACAGCCCTTGTACACCTTCTTGAAATTACTATTTTCATCGCTGACCTCAGCTGTTTATACAACACTTTCAATACAACACTTGCCTTTCAAAGGACAATCGTTCGTATTCCCACAATTACATGTTCTGTTTTCGTTTCTCCTTTCTATATCCAATGTTCTGGTATTATTGGACTTTATAATTCTTTGTAAATTTCTAGGGATGTGCGTTGTGGTGCAGTGGATATCGACTCGGAACAACAAATTATGGAGCCGAGTTCGAATTCCAGCTGAATTCATGGCATTCACTTACGTACAAATACTCTCCAGTTATGGGTTAAATAATAGGACAGATTGGGTTCTGTAGCCTTGGCTGGCAACCAGTCTATCGCAGAAAGCAATAGCAAACTACTACGGAATAATCAACTATCCAGTCAGTCATGTCTCTTTCGAAACATGATCGCCCAAAGCGTGTATCACGTATGGCATTTAACTGACCGACTGTAAATTTCTAGAGTAGCTATAATTTAGTTTGATATTATTTTTATTGAATATCTTAGCTAACTCTGAATTAGCTGGAAAACACTTGTCAAGAATCTAGAAGAACATCTTACCAATTTTTGTTCGCAATTGTTGGTTGTACGGCGGATTAAACCAGATTATCTTAGTCCACGTCTGGTTCGTGCCAGAGGTGTGAATACCAAACTTGCTGTTTGGCGGCTCGACTACAGCCACTTTCCCACCGACAGGTTGTGGCTTCCCTTTGTCTGTTCTATAAATACTTTCATGGCTTCTGCTCCAACAAACTTAAGTCACTGGTGCCTCTGCAACAAGTGTTTACTCGTGCAACCAGACTGGCAACTGAGTCTCACCCATTCACAGTGAAATCAACCAAATGCAGACGACAATTCTACTCCTGTAGCTTCTTTCCTCGCACTTCCCGCCTGTGGAACTCGCTTCCTTACTCTTGCTTTCCCGGCAGCTGCAACCTCCAGGAATTCAAATGCAAGGTCAATACTCATCTCTTAACCACTTGACCCTAGTTCCTTCCTCACCACTCTGTATATCCTTTCCTTTCTCTCCACCTCTGCAACTGTCACCACACCTGTATTCCCTCCCTTTTCTTGCTCCTATCTAAATGGTTTGTCCTTCTCTTCACTCTCTTCTATCTAGCGCTTTTACTCTGATGTAGCCCCCAGCACATTAGTGGCGTTACCGCCTTGATCGGGGTGATATGATAAAAAAATGCCCCTCTTCTTTCAGCGTTTTTTCATAAGCTACTTTCTTTGATTAAATATTTCATATGTAGATGAATTATTCGATATTCTGCACTGTACTCCTTTCGGAATTTGCTTGATTATTGATTTAAGGTGGCCCGACTTGGTGTTAACATATCTAATAATTGTATTTAACTTTGTATAAGGCAAAACCGTGTCATCGTTGAGATTGAATTCTACATCCAGATACTGAGCGATATATATACTCATTATCATTTATCCATCGCACCCAGATGGTGCATAGGGCAGCAAATTTTTGTTTATGTTTCTGTAACAAACTGTTTTCTACGGGGCAAGGTTGTTAGCCCTGCACGCAACCCTGGAGGACCGGTGGACCATTCTTGGTCCTTATGTTTACAGCACCTGGTATTCCCAAATGGTCATTTAAGTATGTTGCTTAACTTCGGTGATCGGACGGGAACGGTGTAGTCAACACGATATAACCGTAGATCAGTACGGTTAGACTCCGATTGCTCCCTAACCCAGGCTCGAAACTCGACCGAACTGGCGTCAGTCGGCGACTCTACCCCTGGGCCACGTTCGGTGGAAGAAGACAGTCTTTTTTAGCGCATATCATATTACGCGCCCAGCAGTCAGAGTGCTCCAATTCATTTTTAATATATATATATATATATATATATATATATATATATATATATATATATATATATATATATATATATTAATTAAAGGGGTGTTTCGATCAACGACGATATAGAGCTAAAAATGTAACTTGTGGATTATTCGAGAGTAAAACACCTAATGATTTCTATTACCGAAGCACTGAACAGTTAGTGGATCGTTCACTGGATGTAATAAACAATAAAAGCATTGTTGAATGAATCATCATAACTATTAATAAATAATGAGTATTAAAATAGATTATAAAAATGAATTAATTTATGTAACATTCTAATAATTCAACATTTGGAGTCAATAGCTGTTACAAAGAAGAGGCCTGTTGCATATCATGTTATTGTAAAGTAACCACTTTTCATTGCACATCATTTTTTTCTAAACTGAACATTGATTTCCAACAAATGAAGAAGAAGAATAATAATAACTACAAAGAAATTCTTGCTAATAATCAGAAAGAGACAATATTTTGTTAAATAATGAGGGTTCAAGTCTCGGAGAATTCATCACTCCCGGGATGCCGTGAAGGCAAGGAAAGTAGAGAGTAATCAAGAAGAAAGGACTATTGGCAAAAAGAAGAGAAAATGAATACTTGTCAGCAAAAGGGACAACCAAGACATGAGCTATACACTAGGAACGTTAAAATATAAGCAGTAGCATAAATCAGATTATGTAGCTAGTGTCATAACAGGCGATGGAATGTGTGACTCAGAAACCAGTGACCCATTCTTGTCATACGCTTCTATATTTTTTTTTGTATGGTTGTCACCAAAAGAGATAACCAAGACATGAGCTACATGCTGGGGATGTTGAAATAAAAATACTACCATAAATTTAATTATATGGGTCGTGTTGAAAGAAAGCGACAAGAATATTCCTTTCTTATTATGATCAATGCTATGATGTTATTTTGAATAAAAGAACAGGATCAAAGATGATCAATGCTATGATGTTATTTTGAATAAAAGAGAAGGATCAAAGATGATCAATGCTATGATGTTATTTTGAACAAAAAACTAGGCTGAAAGATGATCAATGCTATGATGTTATTTTGAACAAAAGAACAGAATCAAAGGTGATCAAACCTTTGATGTTATTTTGAAGAAAAAAACTAGGCTCAAAGATGATCAATGCTATGATGTTATTTTGAACAAAAGAACAGGCACAAAGATGATCAATGCTGTGTTGTTATTTTGAAGAAAAAACTAGGCTCAAAGATGATCAAACCTATGATGTCATTTTGAATTTTCATTGATTTTTGTCCCTATCTATTTTGGGATATATACAGAAGTCTAATTTTTTTTCTAAAAAGCGCGAATAATAATGACTTCACGTCATTGTTAAGAAATATGCTCTTACCGTTCAAGCGATTGAATCACTAAGAATAAAAAATAAATGTAAAAAATATAAACACAATAAATAAATAAATAAATAAATAAATGTAAGAAAAAAAAAAGCACATTATTTGAAAAAAAAAAAGAAAGAAATAGTATACGAAAACAATGCTTACTTTTTGACGTCAGCGACAAATAAGTATTTAATTAAATTTGGTTTTAGTGTTCTCAGCCTATTCCGCGACTAATTGGATGGCAAAAATCAGATTTGTTTTTCCATTTGTCTCTCGTCGGAGGTAACCAAGGAGAAGGCCGTTTCACTTGTCAGACGGTTCATGGCTATCATGCGTTTCTTTTTTCTCACCCCAATGTTTCATGGGTAAGAAACAATCAATTAATTAATGCTATGATGTTATTTTGAATAAAAGAACAGGCTCAAAGATGATCAATGCTATGATAATATTTTGAAAAAAAAAGGCTCAAAGATGATCAATGCTATGATGCAATTTTGAACAAAAGACCAGGCTCAAACATAATCAACGCCACGATGTTAATTTGAACAAAAGAACAAGTTCAAAGATGATCAATGCTATGATGTTATTTTGGACAAAAGAAAAGGCTCAAAGATGATCAATGCCATGATGCTAATTTGGACAAAGGAAAAGGCGCAAAGATGATCAATGCTATGAAGTTATTTTGAATAAAAGAACAAGTTCAAAGATGATCAACGCTATGATGTTATTTTGAATATAAGATCAGGATCAAAGATGATTAATGCTATGATGTTATTTTGAACAAAAAACTAGGCTCAAAGATGATCAATGCTATAATGTTATTTCGAACAAAAGAACAGGCCCAAAGATGATCAATGCTATGATGTTATTTTGAATAAAAGAACAAATTCAAAGATGATCAAAGCTATGATGTTATTTTGAATAAAAGATCAGGGTCAAAGATGATCAATGCTATGATGTTATTTTGGACAAAAAACTAGGCTCAAAGATGATCAATGCTATAATGTTATTTTGAACAAAAGAACAGTCTCAAAGATGCAATTTAACCGAAAACTTTCTGACTAGTTTTTATTATTAGCTTGTTATATTATATTGCTTCCTTTTTTTCCCGGAGGGGAAAACGTTAGTTCAAGTGAGAAAGCATTTTGGCTTGATGTTGTTGGTATCCGTCTAACTAGTTTTTTTTTTAACGACCTGAGTATCGGGATTCCAAACATTTAATAATAACAACAACACGTTTTTTAAATGAAACATGAAATAGATTATTTTCTGAGGAAAAGTAGAAACAGAATGTCAGTTGAAATAACATATATATTTTTTTCAGGAATAAACAATGAGAAAAAAAGTTAATTTTTCCTTGCAGTTAAGTTTGTTTTGTTATGTAATTAAGCGTTCTAAGTATGATGTGAAATGTGTAGACAGGCTTATAGTTCTACACGGAGATTACTTCAAAAGCAGCTCTTGTATCCATATTATTTGCAATGTGTACAGGATTTTTTTTTTATCTTGAATTATACATTTAACAGCGTCAACTGTAAATTTTAAACTTAATAGATGAAACACGGATGATTTGCGGACATATTTCTGATATGGACGTTTGTCCTTGTTTTAAATTACATTTAAAAAATTCGGAGGTATGTTCCTTCTACAAAAACAAACACAATAGATACAGTCTCGAATAAAAAGAATAATACTGAAAAAAGAAATAGAAAAACGATCTAATGGCAAACTTACCTACCCAGCAAAATTTTACTCGGGGCCTAGATTGTCCAGACCGAGCAAAACAAACAAACAAAAAAAAAAAAACGCTTAACAACGTCAAATCCTATTAAAGGATGGCTCTTGTCGTAACTCGAGTTTCCCGCTCACGACTTGAACTTGAATATATATATATATATATATATATATATATATATATTGTTTTTCTTTAATCCGAAGTGGAAGAGTAGGAAGGTAAATTCCAAGAACCTGATCCTAATCAATATTAAAAATTTTTATATTAAAAAGTGATGCAGGCAGAGAGCTCAATGTATTAAGAATACAGAGCCAATATAAATTAGAGAAAATTTTCAAAATTCAAAGGTGTCGGATGTACATTTCGACATAGGATCTCTAATAGAGACTCTATGTCACGTCAGCGACATTGTTTTTACAAATGGCGAAGGCCCTGAGTTAGAGTGTGGAGGGGTTTTTGGTTAACAACGGTCACAAAGTGGAAAAGGACAGAGCTGGTAGTCGCGGGGTTACAGAGTGTTGAAATTGTATATTTAGGAAGGGGAGGAATAGGAGTTCATATTTTATAAAGATAGACAACTAAATGAGTTAAATTACTTTTTAAAGTTAAGATTTTGGGCTGTTTGAAGAGGTGTATTTAGGTGAGAAGGAATGGGTTTCAATATAAGATTTAAAAAATTTTTTTCATCCGCATATATTATTATAAGTTAATATATAATATATGCAGATATAAGAACAAGTTAACATATAATAAACCTACAATAGACTCTGAAACATCCAAAAATAAAAATAAAGGAAACTGTAGAAAAAGAAAGATAATTTGGTTTAACCCTCTTTATTGTAAACTAACTAACATCAATATTGGTAAATATTTTCTCATGTTAATAGACAAACATTTTAATAACAGTAACCCTCTACGGAAGATTTTTAATAGGTACACCCTTAAAATTAGTTATTCTTGAACCCTGAATATGGACAGCCTTATTAGTTCCCATAATAGGAGTATTCTGGTGAACTTGCGCAATGCTGAATCTAGGTCCGGAATTCGAAACGAATGCAACTGTAATTCTGTGGACGCCTGCCCAGTGGAGGGAAAATGCAAATCCACCCAGGTGATTTATGAAGCCCGCATTTCTCCATCTAACAAAAAAAAAACAAAAAAAAAAAAACGACTCCCGGACATATATCGGTATGTCCGCCGGTCCTTTCAAACAAAGACTGTATAACCACAGGTACTCCTTTTCGAATCCCCACCAGAGGTACCAGACAGCCCTTTCGCGGCCATTCTGGAAAATGAAAGAAGAAGGGCTGGATCCTGAAATTAGCTGGAAACTGATAGGTTCAGCCCGTATTCCGAGGAATTTTCATGATAGGTGCTGTCTATGTTTACTGGAAAAAATTTCAATATTAAAATACCCCCACCAACACCGGCTACTGAATCTTAGGAGGGAATTCATCAGTAAGTGCCGTCACAAAGCAAATTATTCGAATACTTAAATTTAGAATTTAAATTCCCGTTGACTAGATGTTAGAATATAAATTAAAAGGATTCAATTTAAGTTTTAAACTTTTTTTTTCTAACGTTAACCTTAAAAAGTATTTTAACCCACCTACCTTCCTATCCCAAGCTCCTTCAATTGCCTATCTTTAGAAAATATGGATTCTTGGTTAACACATATATGTATATATATATTTTTTTTCTCTAAAATTTTTTCTCTAATAATTTTTCTCTAATAATTTTTAAACTGATAACTTCCTGGAATTGGCATTTAACACGCTTCTACCTAAAAGGTTTAATCAAATAAACTTAATTTTTCTTTTAAGTCTTATATTGAAACCCATTCTTTCTCGCCTAAATACACCTCTTCAAACAGCCCAAAATCTTAACTTTAAAAAGTAATTTAACTCATTTAGTTGTCTATCTTTATAAAATATGAACTCCTATTCCTCCCCTTCCTAAATATACCATCTCAACACCCTGTAACCCCGCGACTACCAGCTCTGTCCTTTTCCACTTTTTGACCGGTGTTAACCAAAACCACACTCTAACTCAGGGCCTTCGCCATTTGTAAAAACAATGTCGCTGACGTGACATAGAGTCTCTATTAGAGATCCTATGTCGAAATGTACATCCGACACCTTTGAATTTTGAAAATTTTCTCTAATTTATATATATATAAGTTAGCCATAATCTTTCATTAATTTTTAAAAGAAAAAAAGCCTGAAAGCAGATTTACCTACTCAGTACAGTGCTCGAAACCCAGGTTACCTAGATAGACATCCCCCCCCAAAAAACAACAACAACAAAAAAAAAAAATACCAATAAAAACACCCAAAATAAAAAAAGAACGCTTGTCAACGTTAAATGCTATGAAGGGATTGCTCTAGTTCAGACCGCTTGAACGGAAATAAACGATGGAAGAGGAAGACTTTATATAAACCCTGAATTGTCCTAAAGTATCAATGGAAAAATTCATTAAAAATAATTTTCATTAAAAAACCGTTTATATATTAGTCAGTCAGTTAAATGTCATATATGATACACGCTTGGGCGATCATGTTTCTTTAGAGACATGATAGAAGATTAACCCGCAGTAGGTTGCCATTACTTTCTACGCTATAGAACCCAATATGTCCTGTTATTTAACCCATAACTGGAGGCAAGAGACAGATTAATACCTTTCCCAATGGTATATGTGCTTAAGTGAATGCCATAAATTCAACTGGAATTCGAACTCGGCTCACTGATTTCTTGTTCCGAGTCGATATCTACTGCACCACAACGCACATATATATGATGACAAAAAGAAAAATTATTTTTACCGATGGGTTTTGTTCTCAGAGGGCGAAACGCATCCTTTAAGATAAGTTTAAATGCGATGTCAATCGTTTTCTTCTGTCTTCTTAATTCTTGTTTTTTTTATTGTTCTCACTCTTCCATAATTTTTTCTCATATTCTCTCACTCTCAGTAATTCCTTACTTCTTGGTGGCTTTATTGCCTTACATGGGGTAAAATGGTAAAAAATGAGATGGAGAGGTAGAACTAGCAATTTAGAAGTAATAATGTTAATGCAGCATTGGTGGCTCTCGTGGCTTCTCATTTTAATTGGTTATAGATGTTAATATGTTAGCATGTTTTCTATTGGCGTAATAAGATGGCCTACAGAAAATATCCCGTATTGAACGGGATATTTGCTATCACTTCTTTAACCGTAACTAGTTGGGTATTCACCCCAGGGTCTGATGCATTGTGTATCTCTGTTCATGAGCTGGAATAGTCAGGCTGGAGGAGCATTGTATCTGGGTGCCAAGAGTGTTTTTTAATTATTTTTTGTTTTTGTTTTGAAGGATGAGGTAGCCATAGTGACTTGGGAGTCACATTTAGATACTTGGGAACACCATCAGTTGGAGAACATCTCATTAGACTGGGTTATCCAACCAGATGATGTTTTTAACTTGACCCCCACTTACAATGTTAAGCGCTGTATTTATCAATATCTGTCAGTGCACTGATTTGGCTTTGTTGCGAGTCGGATGGGCGTAATGATTGGTGTTTGTACTGTCGCCTCAATGTTTAGGCCTGCTGCTTTCACTCACCACCGCGACTAGGTATGTTCATAACCGGCATATGTTCCACTCGAAAGAGCTTGGCGCTTTCAAGAATCTTTAAATCATTGTGGCTGGTGGCTACTTTTGCGCTGAAAGAAAGATGAGAGTAATATTTTGCGCCTCCCTCGTAACATTACGTTTGGTAGTTTTATATTTATCGTCCACTAAATATGCGTTCTAAAATACCTGCCGCACACAATATATATATATATATATATTTGTTTTTCTAAACATATACTGTTAAATATAAGAGACAATGGATGTCTGTTATGTTTAATCATGAGCTGTTCTAAACGTCGTATTTTGGCTCTAATTTCAGTTGAAAATAAAGACAAAAATTCTCCAACAATTGGATAATTTTTTATTAAGTTGATTTTAAGCTTTCGGCCGACATGAGCCATCTTCAGAGAGGTTATAAGGATGGTAACGGAGTTTTATGCCAACACAAGATAAAATCGTCGCTGATAGTGGATGTTATTGTGTTACCATCCTTATAACCTCTCTGAAGATGGCTCATGTGAGCCGAAAGCTTAAAAGCAACTTAATAAAAAATTATGCAAATGTTGGAGAATTTTTGTCTTTATTTTCAACTGAAATTAAAGCCAAAATACGACGTTTAGAACGGCTCATGATGAAACATAGTAGACAGTATATGTTTAGAAAATTATTTGCTGTCTCGATACACTATATATATATATATATATATATATATATATATATATATATACAAATGAATAAGGAACGAAGAAAATATTAACAATGTTCAAAACATTAATTTAAAACAGTGCTCAATATAGAAATAAAGCTATGAATAGTTATTATAAATTATAGTTTAGAACGTGTACAAATTACAATCTATCGAAATTCACTTTATCCATGATCAAATTTATATTAATGGCAAAAGTGCTCAACTTGATATATATATATATATATATATATATATATATATATATATATATATATATATAGCCAAGTGAATAAGGAACGAAGAAAATCACTGTGTTAAATTAATATTTTGAACGTTGTTAATATTTTCTTCGTTCCTTCTTTCCTTGGACAATGTGTTCCTATATAAAGTTGAACACTTTTGCCATTAATATAAATTTAAACATGGATGGATAAAGGGAATTTCGATTAGATTGTAATTTGTACACGTTCTAAACTATATATATATATATATATATATATATATATATATATATATATATATATATATATATACTTGTGTGATCACTTCTCTTTGGATCGATGACTGACTAGGCAGATGATTTTCCCGCAGTAGGTTGCCATCTCTTTCTGCGGTAGGCTAGTTGCCACACAAGTCTAGAGCCCAATAAAACACACACACACACACACACACACACACACACACACACACACACACACATATATATATATATATATATATATATATAATTCCAAGTGAAGACGTAAATCGTCTGCATAACCACACCAAGAAAATGTAAATCGTTTGCACAACCACACCAACATTGCCTGATGATGAGAATTAATCTCGAAACATAGAAATTTCCATATAGCAATGTAAAATGGACATAACCATATATATATATATATACCGAGCGCCCATAGCTCAGAGGTAGAATCGCCGATTGACGCCAATTCGGTCGGATTTCAATCCTTGGTTAAAGCAATCGGATGTCTAACCGTACGGATGAGCTGTGATACAGCGAAACAGATCTGTCTGCGGATGACTATATATATATATATATATATATATATATATATATATATATATATTAGGACCTTGAATAAGTTCTCTCACTTTTCTAACAGATTGTGTTCCTAGAACTGCGTTTGTATACTTTCAAATTGTAATACATCTATAAGGAAGTGCTATAAGCAAGTTTGAAATTCAGTCTATGTCATTTCGCCAAAGTGTGAAAAATTTTGTTTTTCATCGCGTCAAACATGTCGGATTTCTGGCAAAACAAGTGTATTTGCGGGGAGTTTTACTGCACTACGTTATTCAAAAGAAATACTCTGTCTTAACCTACAATCAGAGATCCGTTTAGACGCCTCAAAAACAATGATTTTGATGTTGAAGATAATGAAAGCTCTGGCAAACCAAACAAGTTGGAAGACGAATAATTGGAGGCATTACTTTATGAAGACTCATGTCAGGCACAAGGTGAACTTGCGAAATCATTAGGAATTGATCACACAACAGTATTAAAACGGTTAAAAGCGTTAGCAGTGATGCAAAAGCAAGGATATTGGGGGCCGTATGAGTTGAAGCCGAGAGACGTCGAACGGCTTCTTGTCACGTGTGAACAGCTGCTTTAATGATAACCCTAAGCGTAGAAGATCATGGGGTTCTGCATTTGGTGGGATCAGCTGGGTGTAGTTTATTATGAGTTGCTCAAACTGACCGAAACCATCACGGGAGATCACAAAAGACTACAATGAATACGTTTGAACCGAGCATTGACGAAAAAACGGCTATTATACGAGCAGAGACACGACAATGTGATGTTGCAACATGACAACGCTAGACGATATGTTGCACAACAGGTGAAAACCTACTTGGAATCGCTTAAATGGAAGTCCTACAACACCTGGCGTATTCACCAGACATTGCCTTGTACGATTATCATTTGTTCCGATCGATGGCACATGGCATGGCTGAGCAGCACTTTCATTCTTTTAAAAATGCCAGAAAAAAATGGCTAGACTAGTGATTAGCCTCAAAAGTCGTTTATCCGACGTGAAATTCAGATGTTGCCAGAAAGATGGGAAAAAGAAGTGGCTAGTAATGGACAGTACTTTCAGTGACATGCTTATTTATAATTTTTGTAAATAAAACATTATTTTTCATGAAAAATCAGTTTGAACTTATTCAAGGTCCTAATATATATAGCAATGAATTAGAACACTCTCAGCTATTGGTCGTGTATAATGATAATATACACGCTAAAATGTCTGCCTCCTTCTACCGAGCGCGAATAGCTCAGAGGTAGAATCGCCTACTGACGCCAATTCGTTCGCGTTTCAATCCTGGGTTAAAAGCAATCGGAGTCTAACCGTACTGATGAGCTGTGATACATCGAAACAGATCTGTCTACGGATGACTATATATATATATATATATATATATATATATATATATATATATATATATAAACACACTGAATGTTATTTAATGCCATAATTATGTGTATATATATATATATATATATATATTAAATTTACAATGTAAAATATTTTCTGGCTTTAAATAACCTTCAATGTGCTTATAAGCTGTAGAAAAT